>CM032178.1:40980878-40995649 GCA_018908115.1 Anopheles rivulorum
GATTCAACTATCGTCCACATTAATATGCGTGTGTGTGATGAGTCATCGGTTTAAATTGAGAAAGTGAGAATACTGTGCTGTGAAGCAACATTTTTTCGATATGAGTAGTAAAAATTTCCCAAAACGTCAAAAAGAACACATGATTGTGCAAAAACGGTAGACGGTGCATGAATGATCCAAGTGTTTGACAAGCGAAGATCGAAGATCTTTAATGTTCTGAGATTATGGCAGATCAGTTTTGACAACGTTCCAAATTTCTCTTTAACTATTTGCGTAGAACAGAGAAAACACAGGAAGCATTCCTCTTCTAGATGGGTCACCACCTTCAAAGTTCATTTGAATGATCGGTTCGTCAACTATGTTTTAACTCGGATCATTGCCAACGACACAATCGATGCGGCAAACGACTGTTAATAATTACAAACGGGTACGAGTTGTTTGGTCGTGATCCAAGAATTATTCATCTTTTGAAAGAACTTATAGGCCCATCAGAGAGCAAGAGTATTTTACTTTTTCGGTAAGCAGTTTGAAGATGAAGATCGTTCCGTGGTTCGGCAGATTGTTTCGTATTGATATGTCCCATCAGTCGACAAGCGACGTTTCAATGACGCTGGTATGTCTGGCCGAATCGGCCGAATCGGCCGTAACCAAGCCGGTACGCTAAACATGTGACAGCGCGGCCGATCGTAATCTTCCGCCCGGATCTGTGGGTCACTGCAAAGATGCTTCGTCAAACAGACGGCAGCTACGCTGACAACAAATAAGGGCCACTGTTTGGATTTTCAGTGAACGTGCGTTCTTTCTCCAATTTAAATATGTACCCTTGAGCGGCGCACGCACTCCAAGTGCAGGCGTTCGTTCGAAATAAGCTGGGAACTGTCAGAAAAAGGAACAGTTTGTATCTGGCATGTAGCAACAATTCGTGCGTTTGTTTGTCTCCACCGTGCTGCATCTGCGAGGCAAGCTACGTCCTCAGCAAATGCTATTGACCTGCATTTGCGTTCCCCCAAATGAGAGATGGCTCATGTCTCTTGTGGCACCGCATAAACGGATTGATGTGCTACTGTAATGAGGTTTTTCTGTCGTATAGAAGGGATTTCTAAGACAAACGATCTTGGTGATCATTATTCCCAAATGTTATTGTACACATTTACAGGTTGAATGAGCAGTAATGGGGATCTCTGTTTATAATCCGAAAGACTCATTGAAAATTAGTTTTTTTGTAGAGGGTCTCTGATTGTGAAACATTTTAAACACCAATACGATAAACTTAATAAGGCAACATCTTTTTTGTTCTAAACATATTTAAAAAAATGATAAAATGCTAAAGGAAGAAATGAATTACATCATAAAGTTAGTTACAAAAAAAAAACTGTTTTTAAACACTAAACTATCTGGTACAGATATTTTATGAAGTCGTGTAGCAAACATGGAACTGTGAATGGGTGTAACGAACAATAAAATTACATTGCGTCCGATCACATATGTCACAACAAATTTTAATTATTCAGTAATGCACGAATAAATGTCGAAACATGCCGCCGTTTGGTTCATTTTAATATTCTGTGCCAGTGAATCAATGCTGAAATGGCTAATGCTGTGAATCCATAATTTCGTTTGCGACATATTTAATGGGAGAGTGAGCAATATTTACGAATTCATGTAGCCAATAGAACGTAACTTACACATGTTCTGAATTGATGATGTTCTCCTGCCAAAAAGTGAAACATTTTAAATTAATTTAAATTCTATTATACTACACGAATTCGTAGAAAATCTGAGTGATTGTGCAATGTAATTTTTAGCTTTATCATCCAAATTCTTTACTCTGCAGTGTGTAATTAGCTTTCATAAAATGATAATTATTAGATAATTTCATATTAGTCGGAAACTGAAATAACTCCATTTATTTCTTGACTTAAACCTGTTTTTATTTTCATGAGTAATTCAGGGGCCTAACGTACCGATTGCATTTGTTTTTGTGGAATTGTTACTAATCATCAATTAGAACAGTTAACATAAAGAATATTTATTATCAAACTTCTTACTATGTTCATGTGTTAATAATATTGAAATAATCAATGAAAAGTGCCCAGCAAGTGTTCGACACGGGAAATAAGAGCTGAATGTTGTACACTTACGTAGAATAACACTTAAGACAATGCACTAGACAAACAGCACTCATTCTCCGTTTGTTTGAAGCAGTATTTTAGTCATCGGAGCTAATGTTATGATGGGTGGCAAGCGATAATGAAAAGTGCAGTCAAACCAGGAAATCGTTTGCTCTCTATTAATAAATCATACAGTGACAGCCGTGTAAGTAAATAAACAGTAACGCCGCACGCATTGTACCGACTGGCGACGTGATGATAGATGCGCGATGCGTCGCGTATGTTGCATTTCCTGGTGTTAACCGAAGAAGCACTTCAATTAATGGTGAAAGTGTTGGAAAATGGTCCAACAAAGCCATCTCGTGTGGGTTCGTGTGACAGTTTCGCAGATTGTTAGAATGTGAGAGAGATTCGTTCTTACAATCAAAATGTTTTTTTTTTATTTATTAAAAAACGTCAATAACATGTTTGCTGCTACCGTACTACTACCGTCGTTATTAATTATTCTGCTACAATACACTTGGACGCTGTCCAAAAATTGATGAATAAGGTGCTGGGGCTACTAGTGTTCCTCTAGGTAATTAGCTTATCACATATTACGTTCGACACTGATTGTGTGAAGTTGTGATTTTCCTCGGGTTCGGAAAAGCTACAGCCGTCATGGAAATCGGTACGGCAACAAGTCCGTGACAAATTGCACTTTTCGCCCATGGAAAATTGTCGAAAAGCCCTAAACCGGTCCACAATCCGTGAGAAGAAGCCCCGTTGGTCGTTGATTTCGGCATGTGGCTTTTGGGTGATTGAAAAACATCGTAAATCTTCGGTCGACCATCGCACCCCATCCTCAGCTGGCTGGCCAAAAACTGAAAGGAGCACAATGCACTTCTCAGTGTGTCGTGGCGCATCGGGTATTGCATTGCCGGGTTGAAAAGTGCCACGTTTACGCCGGTTACGTGCATAAAAGGAAAACGTTAAAGAAAATTGAGAAAGTGAAAATTTTATGGCCCGCTTTTCCGGTACACTTTTCGTCGTTGGTGTTTGTGGAAATCCTCACCAGTAGGGGGATTAAATAGGTCCTGAACGAACGGGGTCTCTATGCACGTTCCGCAGGGTTATGATATGGCTTGCTTGGCAGCGGTGTGTGGTTAAGTACCTAAGGACCACCAATAAAATGAACATTAATAGCATCTGTAGCTGGTGGGCTGCATGGGCGCAATAAACGCTTGGCAACATTAGACGGTGAGAAAAATGGAATGTAAAACATTGCATTCAAAGGAAGCGCATCTGTGGTTGTCATATGATTTCTAATGTTTCTTTCCATAATGAGAATGTGACAATACAGTCTTTTGCGTGTTGAGAATGTTCAAATGAGTTTGAATGTTCAAATGAGTTTGAGTTTGAGTTTGGGGACAAACTTTGAGTGTTATTATTATGGGAAAAAGCGTCAGAAGAAATTACTTGTCGTTGTGATAGGGAACTTTTAAATGAAACAGTTTTTTTATTGGTTGAATGTTACAGAACGTCAACAGAGAATGCAGGAAGACGATAAAATGCAATTTAATTTGAAACTTGTCTTAGTTATTTTTTCCAATAACATAAAGTGTAGACAACAAAGGAACAATGGAGCAAAGTCCAGAAAGAAACTACGGTAATGAGATATTTTCATGTCCAAAACACTGCATGTTCTTAAAACTAGTAAATTGAACACCTAGTTTCGTCTGATTTTGCTCCCCACTTAAGAAACGAACAGAGAAGAGCAAACAAAATCGAAAATGACAACTCCATTACTTTAATGGCTTAATAACAGTCTGTGCTTGAAAACACATTCCCAACGGACGTAATATACCAACAGTTTACCATTCCGAATATGGTGCTTGCTGGCACAAGCATGCAGCATAGCATTATGTAGCCGCGTGTTTTTCCATTCTTGTAAAACAACAACGTCCAGGGGCTGGCACGCCGGTTGGTTTTTCCGATGCGATTTTTCACATTTTCACATAAACTGCTCGCTGCCGTGGTTCTCGCTGTTAGGCTAGCGCGGATTGTAATGAGTGTAGAGGTCTGGTCCCCGAACGGTTTCGGAAGGTCTTGTGGGAGGCATTTTCCGACGGGAGGCGGTCTTGCCCAGTACGGTGTTGTGTATGTACATAATAAATCCCACTTTCTTGTCAGCTGGAATTGCTGGCAGGAGATTTATTAGGTTTCGGATGTACTACACGTGGATGTAAGGTTGGTCCATCGCCAGGTAGCGCTGCCGTTGAAAGAAACGGTTTAGCGACTCGGGATGGAAAAATAGGTTTGGAATCAATCAGGGAAAAGGTGCAAAGTTCAGGGTGGTACGGTTGGTACGAAGAATAAAGCACATAACCGCCGTTGACTGCTCATGCTGAAGAAGTCATTGATTTTAAGTGTAAATTTGGTTTATTACCATTTCACATGCCATCGAATGGTTGGATATTGCTGCGTAAGATGGATTGTTAAAAAGATGTTTTATTTGCTTTTAAATCGTTATTTTTTATCCTGATGCATAATATACGAAATAATACAATATGTACTTTGTCACAAATGCATGACCTTCAAAAATGCTATGAAGTTTATAGCACATCAATGTTCTTCGCAAGGAAAGCCTTACATCAATCCGAAAACTTTCGATATTAACAACGCACAAAGCTATAAGAAGCAATATACAACAACAAGAACCACCACAAAGCAGATGAAGTGTTCTCCTGGGATAATGTTAAGCCAAACTTGTTCCATCAAGCTGGACGGGGTTAGTTGATGGATAAAAGATTTATTTCTTGTGCCTAGTCCTAGGCCGTTGTGTGGCTAGTGCGGATAGCCCCAGAATGCCGCACAGAAGGAAAGCAGCTTAGGAAAAGTTGGACTTATGTCGGTCGCATGCGAAGGCGAATGCGTGCATGTGCCCACCAGAGTGTAAGGTAGAGAAAGTTATTGGTTCAAGCCGTGTTAGCCGGGTTATGGTTCAACACTAATCGGGCACAGAGGACTGAGGTGGCCAGAATGACTTCTTTTCCTGTTTCAGATCCACTAAGACCAGGCGGGAATGACTTTACACGACGACCAGCTCAGTAAGATCGGTTTGATCTTGAAGGCAAACTTATGCTTCACACGGGTTGGAAAGTTTTATTTAGGAAAGATGTAGATGAAATACGTTTGGCAAATAGAAAATGCCGGCAGCATTAAGAAAGGAATGATATTAAAGATGGATTGATGACGGGAAGGAATGAAACAAAATCACTTAAAATATTTAATGAGGCATAAGGTTTCTTTATCTTTAGAACAAGCAGTTGAATATTTCTAACCTTGAACAATAATACAGAAAATAAAAAAGGCGTGAAATGTTATTAAGAACGTTTATCGAAAACCCCTAGAATCTGAGATCCGATTCTATAGTACCGATTGTGTGTGTAATTATCACCCCAAGCGTAGAAAGACCGACGAACCGCCAGGACAAATAGACATCAAGGGCAGTGTTTGCTACGTTGCTTAGAGCGCAAACATACCTTGACGGATGGGCAGCGTTTGTCCGCAGTTGTAATTGTAATGCTGGCCACAGAGCGAATTTGGCTGACCAGGTGGGCAAAGACCTAGACGTAAGGTTAAAGGTTTCCCCCGGTGTAAAACGCACGAGCGAGCACAGGAAACAATGCGTGGCATGAATGGATGAATGCGTAGGATGGCAGATGGTTCGAGCATAAATGGTGGCACGAAAAGCGTAAAATGAGAGCCGGGATGCAACAGCTGATGCATTTCAGTGCCTCGACGGCGCACTGTGGTTCAACGCTGCACCGACTGGTGGTTTAAGGTTGGTGAAACAAACCCGGTAGGGATTTTGGGTTAGGGTCTGGTCGTGCAAATAAGCATCTGACGCGTGTTGGTGGACTTTATTCGGCTGAGCAATTGTTTCGAAACTGGTATGCTACACCTGGGCTGTGAAGGTATGGCACGGATCTAATGCAACACGATACTTAAGTGAAACATTCATGCATTTGTCAAGAGCTTACGTTGATGGAGGATGGGATTTGTTGTGACGCATGCTTACAAAAATTGTGCTTGTAAGAATGCTTAAAAACATTTGCCATTTATTAGAAAAACTTGATGATATCTTGCATAGGAAGGATTACGTTCTCTTGGTCGTAGCAGTAAAGAATCCGTAATATGAGTTGGAATATTTGAGCGTTTAACAGCTGCATGAAAAGAAAGAAATGATGCAAATGATGCTCTCAAAGATTAATGAATAGTTATAAGAATAAATGAAATCGTTTCAGCCTACTGTCGGCAAATAAGCTGTCATGATTAAATATATTATTTATTTATTTTTTTATATTTATGATTCCTTACGACGGCCCTGCGCCATATTGTCACTAATCACAAATAAGTTAAAAACATAAATAAATAAAAATAATAAACGAAATCATATTTTAAGAATTGACCTGGAAAACTCCTAATTTGGGTTTCTACCTTGAAACACTTGTTTGTGAAAACAAGGAAAGAAATTGAATAGTTATGAGAAAGAAATGATGGTTCTATAGTCTTTTAATATGTGATTGAAATGCCTATTTCAAAGGAAACACGAGAAAAAATGTAATTAAATGAACGAAACTTAATGGGATTAAATGAAATTGCAAATGTATATCATTTTTATCCCTTTTAATACAAAACTCTACCATTCGGCAAATGGCAGGAAAGTGATATTGAACCGAACATGATCAAACGTTCGCGTACGTTTATGCTAAACTCGTCGCGTAATGTCCTGCAACTTGTGCCTGTTCCACACGAGTTAAGCTACACAGCATCCACATTTCCGCTACATATTGTTCGCGATGATTGCGACAAAATTCGATTCGTTCGCCGGCAGGTTTTTGCCCTTCGGTAAAATTGCCACTTTCCAAGGGGGCACTACGCATAAAAACTACGTCAACCGGCTGGTGAAAAACCGATTGCAAAACGCTTTCCACTTCTTCATTGCGTTTGCGATGGAAGGCCTGTACATGATACACGTAGGTGTATGTGTCCATGAGGGTGTAACTGTTTGCTTTTTGTATGTCGGGCCAGCGAATACACCAGGACACAGGACACAGCCAGACAGACATGATGATGTTGACTCGCACGATACGATGTTACCATGGTAACAGACATGTTCCCTACACGGGTGAAATGCTGCACTGCATAGGGACGAAGGAACGTGATTGTTTAAACGTTGGCCACGGGGATTGGCAACTCTGGCTGCAATGAACACCAGCGGAGTACCGCCACATTTCACCATAATGAACGAAAAATATCGATTTTCTCTCCCTTTTCATGCTGGAACTCCTATTTTGGCCAACATGCCCAAGGGAACCATTTTGCCTTCGGGGACACTAAGCACTCCGTTTTTCAAGGTCGACCTGAACACGCTTTTGGGAGGGTATGCTACGAAAATTTGATGAAAATTGCACCCTCAGCATCCGGTAGGGCTAATTTGGACGATACCAAATGTGCCAAGTTGTGGACGTGTACTTGCTCTGACGAGGGACAAATGAATGGTGGCTAATGAAAACAGATCGAGATTGCTACCAACGCAGTGTGCAGTGTGGAGCTACGTGGAGCGTTTGAATTCGATGTTTTTCGGTTGCCTTATCGAGAGTTGCCTGCTATCAGCAGAAGGCGTGCGACTGTTGGTCAGATTATCGGTGGAGTGTGGACGTACGTCTACGTCAGTATGGCTACGCGATTCGACATCAGTTGTTTGACTGTCAGACAGTCACACCGGACCTTGTCGTGAGTAATACTGGTGCGTTCCACGATACTGTGAGTGTACGATGGTGGTCAGAAACAGAACTGTGGTGGCTAGCATTGCATTGGCGGTGATCGTACTAGCCGGCACGTTGGACTCCTCAAGTGCCGCCAAAATTCTAGCCGTGTTTCCAAGCATCAGCAAGACAAATTATATCTTCGGCCAGGTGCTCTTTGAGGCACTCGCTGCCAGAGGTCACGATGTATGTGCGCATGTGTTTTTGAAATGCGAAATTATTCAAAGTCTGTGATTTCCACTTTCCCAGCTAACAATTGTGAGTCCGTTTGAGATCCAGTACGCGTACGAGAACATTCGACAGCTAAGGATAACAGGACTGTTTAGCCATATAGAGGGTATGTTAACTGCTAATCATATGAGTGGCTTATCATTAGCTACTGGCTATACAATCTGGTTATTTCTGGATAGATTATGGACTGCACGCAAACGTGTTTACCAAGCGAGACAAATCAAGCTTCTATGGCAATACAAATCTCATCTACGGCACGGCAGCAATGGCCGACTATACGCTGGGCCATCCGAAGCTGCAAGAGCTGCTGAAGAACCCGAACGAGACCTTCGACCTCCTAATCCTGGATCAGGTGCTGTGCGAAAGTTTACTCGGGTGAGCAAATGGGTCATGGGGCATGGCAGTACACGTTTCCAGATTTAACCAAGACGCCATCGATAGGGTGACAACCACCCCTTTCTTCCCTTCCTTTCCCCCCATCAAACTCAACCGTTTACAATCTTATCACAACGCTTCCATGCTTCACAGGTTGGCTTATCATTACGGTGTGCCGGCGATTGTATACAGCGCGGATGCCTCCAACAAGTACAAGAACGAGATGGTGGGCAATCCTCACAATCCAGCCTACAATCCGATCCCTTCACTGGGGTACTCCGATCGCATGCATTTGGTGCAACGCGTGTGGAATACGTTCGTGTCCATCTGTGAGCAATTTAACTACCGGTACTTGTACCTGCCGTCTCAAGAGGCCGTCTACCAAAGGTACTTTTCGCGTCGCAACCAACCATCACTGCTGGATCTCATCCACAACGTAAGTTTGGTGATGGTCAACAGTCATCCGGTGATAAATTTTGCCCGCCCGTTCGTACCGAACATGATTGAGATTGGTGGAGCACACATCAGACAGCTCGAGGATACGGGCTTCTCGCAAGATGTGATCAATTGGGTAGAGAAGGCCAAGAACGGTGTCATATACTTCAGTATGGGCACCAACATACGGTCGGCGGATTTCCCGGACACATTGCGGGAAGCATTTGTGGGAGCATTCAGCAAGCTTAGCCAGGTGCTGGTCATCTGGAAGTGGGAGAATGCCACGCTACCGAATCAGTCGGGGAACGTAATTATTGGACCGTGGATGCCACAGCAACAGCTGTTAGCCCATCCAAATGTGCGACTGCACATTACGCACGGTGGATTGCTGAGCATGATGGAGACAGTACACTACGGTAAACCGATCTTGGGTCTACCGCTTGCAGGAGATCAAGAGATCCTCGTAAACCGTGCGGTAAAAGCAGGTTACGGTGTTAAGCTTGACTATCAAAATGTTACCGAAGAAGGCGTGCTGGATGCGATCAATCAAATTCTCCACCAACCAGAGTAAGTAACATTTGGAAAGACTCAATTATGGTAGAATTCAACATTTATAGCAAGAATATCTTTTTCTCAGATTCCGTTATGCAGCGATGAAAGCATCCCGTCAGTTTCGTGAGCAACCGCTGAAACCGATGGACAAAGTCCTTTATTATGTTGACTACGTGCTCAAGCAGGACAGTGGCATCAATTACATGCGCAGTGGAGCACTGTATCTGTCGTTTTGGCCCCGGCACGTTGTGGACGTTGCCGCCATACTGGTGCTAATCACCATGATTCCGGTCGGATTGTTCGCCACGCTGATTCAAATCATACTGCGAAAAACTCACGAGCGAAAGTTGAAAAATGTATCCGGCGTTGGTAAAACCACATCGAATGGAAAACCGTTGGAAAAAGATGTTAAAAAGAAGCGAAATTGAGCTGAGGTTTAAATTGTTCACTTGTTATATACAAAAAAAATCATTGACTGAACTAAGAACTGTTGTAGTATACAGTAGTTGTGTGTTTATTGTGGTAATAAAAGTAACATTAGATTAGTTATAATTCATATAACATTAGATATAATTTATAATGAATGTAAGATGTCCTCAAGCATGCAACACAGTAAACATTTCTCCCAATTATTGCTCTATTCACATTCGGAAGACAAGATTTAATGTTAACACATAATTACATTTCTGTTTCCGTGCTGCAAACCACATCCTTAATAAGCTCCTCATAATGAGGCAACTGCCAGCATGCCGGAAAACCCTGAAAATCATTCATAGAAAGCTGGTTCTACGAAAATCTATATCACCTTTTTTGAATGGTGAACCCATTAAATAACCCTCCACGTCCAGCACCACCTCTAATCATGCTATTGATGGTGCAAAAACCTTCTAAATGAGCTTATAACATATAAGAGTCTGCCGCCAGTGTCTGTACTGAAGGGTGGAGGATGCTTTGTTCCTGCAAAAACAGAACGAATAAAAGAGATGATATGAAAATCGGAACTCGGCACATCACACATGAAGATAGGAAGAGAAACATTCGGTGATATGCTGATGGAGTTCCATCAATGTCATGAATGTGTAGACAGATATTCCAGGTTGATTGTTTTGCGAATGGCGGCGGCCTCAAAGCAGTGGTGATACCGTGCACATGCCGAAACACATTCGGCTGTGATGGCTATGAGTGGCCAGAGTGTGCCAGGAAGTGTGAGCCAGCTTGGAAACAAAAATGGCAGCCGTGTTGAAACGTCCAACATAAAGTCGACCCTAGTCGATGGATTCGCTTTTCTCCTTTTCTAAGCAGATCAGAGCGCTAAGCAGCTTAGAGTCAGCAATGTGGCCAATTTTTCCACCATCAACTCGTGCCGTAGTGAGGCGTAGTGTGCATGCCGTACGCTACCGGATAAGAAATACTCACCCGTTCATGGTTCGTTCTTCACATATTTTAGACATTGCCAGGGACTGAATCACATGAACCCGCTGCACTGTTCATGGCGCAGCGTGTGATGGAATCGCGTGTGGAGATTTTTACGCAGCTTCACTTTGGCGTATGTGTGGAACTTTTTTTGCCTTAATTTTTGCCTCATTTTTGTGCAGCAAAATAGAGCACTCGATCTCATCGGTACCAAGGGTGATGGAAATGGTCTGACAAAGCCAGTAAATAAAATGCATCGTGAGCGAGCATACGGAGCTATACGTTCTGTGATGCAAATGCAACTTCATTCGCTTCCCTGTGCGGGCGATTGTTATGACAACCTACTCCACCATAAGCGGAGATAGAATAAGTCAGCGTGAGGTCATTTACGGGACAAGCGCCTACCCTAAGCTCGGTACGTTGTGTGTCGTACTCATGTGTGTTGTGTGCATCGATGGGCATTGGTTGATGAGTCTGTCCCCAAGCTAAATACACACACGCATACAAACACCTCCAGCAGCGTGCGATGTTGCAGATGTTGCCGTACGAACAGACAACAGTATCGTAAATATTTAGATTTCTGCATTATTGTACACTGTGCGCGTGAAATGTACAGAGTGAATTAACCTCTGGTAAATGTGGACGAAGGTACATGAATCTGTAGAAATGACGGGTTTACAATCAATGGAAGCACAGCAGGGAATATCGATTCGCAATCGGATTGTGATGAAGCGGAACGAAATCTTGAGCCCTTTGCACGTACCTAGCATGTGGTATGTTTAGTATTCTAGTAAGCATGTCAAGAATGTGGTTGATATTGGAGTGCATATAATTTCTATGGTTTATATGAAATTAGGGGACATGATACACGCCTTTGTGGCTTGTAGAAATGTACGTATTACTTATCACACGTTTAAACTATTCTAATTTTCATGTTGTCGTTACGCCAAAGAGAAACGCAAACGTATGGTATCTTAGTACTGTTCCTATAATAATTGAAAAATATATATAATTCCAAAATAAAATCAATGCAAATAAGTATATAAAGATTTGTGAAGGAATACGCTTTCAAACAGAACAAAATAATCAAAAAAACGAATGAAAACATACTTAATTTTAATTCCTTGTTCAAAATTCAGGCCATCAACATTTTTATATTATTATTTCGCCATTCATAATCGTGATAATCCTGATGTTTATTTAAATTGCTATATATGCTTTTATACCAAAAGGATTTACTACATTAATTTTAATGTTTGATAACTGTTAAACAATTACGGATTGTTCATTACATCATCAGACATTTTATGACAATAAAAACCACAATACAAGAAGAGTATGAATGTAATTGTAAACAATTTTTAAATATTTCAGTATTTCAGGCGCCCGTTATTTAAAACAAGGTAGTGATATCTTTTAACGTTTTCGAACTAAAAATGTTCGCACAACAATTGCATAATACTTTTTTGAAATTACTTCGCTACCAATCCGCTAAATATAATTGAAATTTCAAACCTTCGCGCATTATATTCGTTGGATAATGAACAAACATTAGCGCGCGGAATGGCGCTCAGCCGAAAAAGAACCATTTACCGTACAAATTATTGTACCTTTCAAATAGGGTTATTAATGACGGTAAAATAAGCCTTTTAACGGATCGTTAGCAAAAAAAAACCGTAACCCTTTTTGTGCCGTTTCAGTTCACCGTGGCCTCAAGGTCGTGAAGGAAAATATTCGTTTTCCTTTCGGTTCCCATGCATTTTCACCCTTATTAATTATAACATGGCTGACGAAGGGAAAATACATATAACCGTTGGATATTTTGCCTAAAGCATATTGGGAAACAATACTACGAGCAACGATCTAATGACGATTTGTAACAAAAAAAAAATATTCAAAAAGTGAAGGTCATGTCCTCTGCGAGACAGATATAGAAATCCTAGAATTCGGGTATCCAGTAAACGAACACCGCTTTGCCCATATCCAATGACAGGAAGTTCCGGAAGAAAATGTCAGCGACGCCGTGTCTGTGGAACTGAACCTAAACCACCGGACCGGTATAAGTTGAGCAAGTGCAGAAGATTGGAAAAGTCAAGCATCGTGCGCATCAACCGTCGATTGATCTCTTCCTGTGTGTCCCAGGGCATTGGTGGGCGATTGATATCGGAAATCAATTCGTTGCCCTGCTCACCTTTTTGTACATGCCTCACATACACTGGTGAGGCATTGATTTAAATATGTTTGCCACGCACAGAACATTACGGAGAAACAGAAAAAAAGGAATGCCGAAATATTAGGCAACGAGATGAAACTCTTATCCAAACACTCGCATCGCTTCCCATGAGGACGGAAGAATCTTTCTCCAGTCGGATCTTTCGTTTGATGCCGTGTCTCTCGTGCAGCATATTTGTTTTAAAACCCGCGTGCACGAAATGCGCACGATCACGAGATGTTGTGGCAGTGGTGGAAAAAAAAGGAACGAAGAAATCCACACATGTACATCCAGGGGGAAGAAAGAAAAGTTATCGAACAAATAATCAAACAAGCGGTACATATTCATTTCCAAAATAAACACCTTTTCCCGGTTGGCACAGTTGCGTCAGTAAGCATTTGCGGTACCTTTCGTTGTCTGACAGCTGACTTATTGCATAATTTTTCGTTAGCCGCTAGACCAACCGGTCGTGACTTGCTGCATCTGCTGTGGTGTTTGCCCAACGTTTGGAGATTTGTGAATTCTTGACTGACATTAGAGTGCGCAAGCTGCGCAATAGATAGGCACGTGCTGGGATATACGGTAACGCGTTGAAATAAGGTGCGAGCAGAAGTCAAGTACGTTATGGTGATGATCGAAACAAAGAATATGTATTGTACTGCTGGGTAGTGAAGAAAATTCACTGCAACGATATAAATGTACATGTCCACCAAGTTTTGGTTTTGAATTAAGAAAATACTTGAGTTTAAATCAACCGGAAAAGGATGGAAGAAGCGTCCGCTGTAATGTGAAGATGAAAATTAATGTGAAGCCAATCGCTGGTACCGCCATCTATTTGTCGGATATTAAAATTTCTGACCTCGGCAAATGGAAATGTTAAAGAGTGATTTAACCGTTTTCTGGCCTGGTGGACGGTAGATATACTTTCCTATGCCGGTGCACACGCTCGTCGAGATGCAGACGGGTTGATAAGGAATTCATACGAGCTCGCTGGCTCTGGGTTTGTTAGAGAAGGCGATAAAAACCGAAGCTCTTATGCGGGTCGATCGATCTTCCGCTTGGGAGATGAGACTCGGGGAAAAAAATGGAAACGCAGCACACAGTCAGCTGCACCATGTGGTGGCAGTGCTGATAAATGGAATCTGTTGCCAGCCGATTCAAGTCCCTATTTTTTCCAATGTGGCATCGGTGTTGAACATTGATGCAGCATCATTGGTGGTGTAGCTGAAATAGCTTAATCTCGAGCATCATCGAAGGGTGATTTTATTTACGACCCGATAAATTAGCTGATTATGAAGCACGATCGTGCAAAAAGAGGTGCAAAAAGTGGGTGAATAATGCATCAAGCTTACCAAGGGGAATTGCACATTAGGATCCGCAATTTAACGTTAGTTTAAATGAAGCTTTTGTAGAATACTGGACTGCATGTTTAAAGCAGCAGGGACTTCATTTTCAAGATTTTCATTCATGCAAACTGTTCGATCCTTCGTTCATTCAGCAAACAGCAGCCAAACCTTTTAGACCCTGGTTTCGGAACGGAACTTCCGGGGTTTTCGACCGTACTCCGGATGTCGGGCCTGTCCGTATGGTCAACCTGTCGTTAACCTTTGACTAGGCAAAAGCGTAAAC
>CM032178.1:41011422-41022877 GCA_018908115.1 Anopheles rivulorum
TATTAGGTGTATTAATGTGTTCGTGCGGTTTTGGTATTAATGCTCCCATTTATTTATTACATATTTATTGAATCTGGCAACACTGCCAATTTGAAGTGTCATTATTGGGCTACAATATCCACTATCTGTCATTTTGATAAATAGTAAATAACATAGTATCTGCGAGCACCGAACATGGCATCATTTGTACCAAATAATGTGTTTTTGCGGGGAGTTTTGCTTCATTATTTCAATATGAAGAAAAAGGCTGCCGAAAGTCATAAAATTTTGGTAGAAGTGTATGGTGACCATGCTCTAGCTGAACGAACGTGTCAGAAGTGGTTTGCACGGTTCAAAAGTGGCAATTTTGATTTGGAAGATGAGGAGCGTTCCGGAGGACCACGAAAGTTTGAGGATGGAGAATTAGAGGCAATACTGGATGAAGATCCATCACAAAACCAAAAAACACTTGCACAGACACTGGGAGTGGCTCAGCCAACCATTTCTCTTCGATTAAAAGCAATGGGAATGATCCGGAAGGTGGGAAATTGGTTGCCCTATGACCTGAAGCCAAGAGACGTCGAACGCCGTTTGTTCACTTGTGAACAACTGCTCCAAAGGCAAGAGCGGAAGGGATTTTTGCATCGAATAGTGACTGGTGATGAAAAGTGGGTACATTACGATAATCCAAAACGTCGTGCAACGTATGGATACCCCGGACATGCCACATCATCGACAGCCAAGCCGAATATTCATGGCGCGAAGATCATGCTGTGTATTTGGTGGGACCAGCTGGGTGTGGTGTATTATGAGCTGCTACAACCAAACGAAAAGATCACTGGGGAGGTCTATAGACGACAATTGATGCGTTTAAGCCGTGCTTTGAAAGAAAAAAGACCACAATACGCCGATAGACACGACAAAGTCATATTGCTACATGACAATGCCAGGCCACATATAGCGGTACCGGTTAAAAATTATTTAAAAACACTCAAATGGGATGTCCTACCCCACCCGCCGTATAGCCCAGACATTGCCCCTTCTGATTACTATTTGTTCCGGTCGATGGAACACAGCCTGGCTGACCAGCAGTTCCATAATCACCAAGAAGTGCAAAAATGGATGGAGGATTGGTTAGCGGCCAAACCGCCATCTTTTTTCCGCGACGGGATCAGAAAGTTGCCTGAAAGGTGGAAGAAGGTTGTGGAAAGTGACGGACAGTATTTTGAAAATTGAATAAATTACCATTTCGCCAAAACAGAGCCCAAAACTTTGGTTAAAAACCGCACGAACACATTAATACTCCTAATACCTCCATTCGTAATACACTCCAAATTCACGGGTAGTAAAATAAATCAGGTCAAAGCAAGTGTTTTTCTTAATCATTTCATTCAAACCGACCCTCGTACAAGAGTGAGTTTTGTTCCACTGTCCTAGACGACAAATTCAGTAAATCTTCATTTTAAATAATTATTAGTTTACAATATCAATTTAGTAAGGCAGTTTACTTTTAATTAGCAATGTATATAGTTTATCTGTGTAATACGTAGTATTATCTCATCAACCTTAGTCAGGCTGATGTGAGTTAAATATTCATTACCAGTTCATCTCGTTATCGTCGTTTAAAACACAAAATCTGCCGCTCCTGATCATGATGTCGTTGAAGTCTTTTCCTAAGGATGTTTTTCTTTCCTTATCGCTTTCAACTTTCCTTTCCTAAAGAGTAGTAATAATATTCAAAATTAATAGTTTTTTAACAAATAGCCACGTTCATCCAAAGAAAAAGAGATAGAAAATTACTCTAAAACGATGCTGCATGCGCTTCTGCTACCGTTACATCCACAATTTGACCCGGTTTGGTGCACATTAAATTTACATACATTTTCAAAACGTTGCTCATAACCATGAACAATTTATGCAAATACGCACGCATCCCCTTTGCGGAAGAGCGTTGTCAATGAGATGATAAAGTTTTCAAACGTAACAGATTTGTTCGTTCAGTGAGCACCAGTGAGTTTGATCACACTTTACGTATTAAAATGAGGCGGTAAAAATCGCACAAAAGCATAAAAAGGCAACGGTTTAAACCAAAAGGCCAAGAAAACGGAAGTTCCTGATAAGCGCTCAATTTAATCTATCCCAAAATGGTGTGACAGGGTGCGTGACAAAAATGCTTCCAACAGCGACAAACAGCGTGGTGTGTGAAGGGAAAGAAAGAAAGTAAAGAGAAAACGCCCTTTCCGAACGTCACATTCTTGGCCAATATTGTTGTTTTCGTCCTGGTTGTAAGATGCTGCCCGAGATTGTAAAGGTTGCCACGTACGGCAGTGGCGTACGTCAGTGGTTTTTAGACTCGCTGTGTTTTTTTCTTCGTTCCAATTCGATGTGTCAATCAGGTTCATGCCAACTCAATCATTCCGTGGCAATGGTTAAAGGCTGGTCATTCTTACCAAAGACAGTTTCGAATGAATGGTGTTGCCATTTGGCCGTTCGGACGTTTGGTCGCGTTCGATATTGCGAGACAATTATTTTCATATTTATCAGTACCGGCATAGCGAAATCCAAGCAACCATAGCCACGACCAGGGTCGTTTTTTCGACAGTATGTGTGTGTGTGTGTGTGTGCGCGCGTGTGTGTGCTTTTTTCGTGCGGTATGAAATTTGTGGCCTTCCCTTCTGGGTTGCTTTAGCGGAAAAACAACATTTCGCTCTCTTTCACTCGCTCTCTCATTCTCCCTCTCTCTCCCGAGCACTTCTTCCTCAAATGGACACAGCACTTCCAGCACTTTTGTTCGATTTTCTCCGCTGCCCGAGGAAAGCTGTCAAGTGTTATTCTACGTGGAGGTGTTGTCGTTCGTTTTGGCTGCTGTTGTTATTTATGATGTGCTGCACGCTCCCACCCGGACCCCAATGGGGCGGTTGGGGTTACGGGCCACGGGAGCAGCTGTCTGAACGGAAGCATCCGAAGAAACCAGGGAAAACCGGTGCCCCGATGCNCCGGGCACTTCTTCCTCAAATGGACACAGCACTTCCAGCACTTTTGTTCGATTTTCTCCGCTGCCCGAGGAAAGCTGTCAAGTGTTATTCTACGTGGAGGTGTTGTCGTTCGTTTTGGCTGCTGTTGTTATTTATGATGTGCTGCACGCTCCCACCCGGACCCCAATGGGGCGGTTGGGGTTACGGGCCACGGGAGCAGCTGTCTGAACGGAAGCATCCGAAGAAACCAGGGAAAACCGGTGCCCCGATGCGGTGGCAGCATGATTATGGATGGCAAATAAATGAGTGAGCTGAACAATGCGCCGTATGATGAACGTCGACTTTTGCCTGCTGATGAGGGCTTCTGCCGTTCCGGGTGGTGGCTTATCGTCGTTGTGCGGGTCGGCCATCATACGTACCGAAAGCGGGAAAGCGGGACAAAACGGTGGCCTCGGTAGTGTTAGTGCCGTGCAGTTTACCATCGGCCGCGCACCCGCGTTATTTGCTTATGCAAATCAGGCTCACGTCTCGCGCAATGCCACATCGTCATTGTCGTCGCCTGCTGGTTGGTGGCTTTGCATCCAACCAACACGCGACGACGTGCTGGAGCGGGAGGGGGGTGGGGGGGGGGGAGGGGCAGATGGGGGTAATGGGTGGAAGGTGGTAGCTTGCGACTGTTTGTCACTGGTGACCCTTCACCCTGTCAACATGACACACCCCATTGACCCTACCAACCGCACCACCACCATCTACCACCCAAACAAACTATCGATGTTCGATGCGTTCCTGCTGCCTGCTGCTGCCGGTCGGTCCAGCGGATCGCTTCCGGGTTCCATATCCTTCCACTAATTCCTCTTCCACTTCAAGGCTCGATGCTCTTACTGCGAGAAAAAGTATACTCGGTCCTCGGTGTGGACGAGTGGGAGGACCAGGAGGAGGGGTGTGGTAGGAGAACGGAGAAAGGAGGTTTTGTCGCCGTGCACTACGGTTTGCATGAAAATGTTAATGTAATTTGACAATTGTTAAATGAAGTGTGACCGCTGGAAAACTTGGCAAACAAGTGGCATAAAATTAATTTAACCATGTCACATGATTATGATAATGGAAAACTGTTGCGCTTGTGTACACCATCGTAACTGCTTTGCATTGCATGCCTGTTGCTGCTACTGCTGCTGACCGAGATGCTTTCCCTCGAAGGAGTTTCCAACTGGCGCTGCGATTTTGTGTATGTTTGTGCGCCAAACACTGGTGCTGAAAATGGTGCTTTTGATTGGTTTTTATTTCAACTCAGTTCCTCCACCGGGGCGCTGTTATGCTGTATATTTTTGAGGCACGTCCTTTTTTTCTTGCTGACGCTTAAACGGCGTGAAANAACTGTTGCGCTTGTGTACACCATCGTAACTGCTTTGCATTGCATGCCTGTTGCTGCTACTGCTGCTGACCGAGATGCTTTCCCTCGAAGGAGTTTCCAACTGGCGCTGCGATTTTGTGTATGTTTGTGCGCCAAACACTGGTGCTGAAAATGGTGCTTTTGATTGGTTTTTATTTCAACTCAGTTCCTCCACCGGGGCGCTGTTATGCTGTATATTTTTGAGGCACGTCCATTTTTTCTTGCTGACGCTTAAACGGCGTGAAAGTACATAATAAAGTTGTCTATTAGGAGTAAGTCATTTTACACATTATGCCATTCGTTTCACAGCACATGCATGATGTAGTTTTTTCTCTCTCCAAAAGGGTGGGAGAAGAGCATTTATCGTTAAAAATGATAACTTTATTACGCACTGGTTGAGGTGAAGTATATTGAAAGATCGCAAATGAAGTAAATATTTAATGGCTGTGATGGATAGTTATAACAGGAGTACATAATATACTGGTTTATGTAACTTTCATTTGGAATATGAAATGGATCGTATAAATATGTTCAAACATATGAATTTATCAAAAAGGGTAAAATACTTTTGAATCATTTAACAACTTTACTATGGTGAAAATTATCATTTCATATAATTTTGCATTTATCAAAAAGTTTATAATCTTGTATAACATTATATCAATCGGAGTTTTTTTTTATCTTTATGTGATGCTTTATTTTTTGCACGACCCAATGATCATGTTCAGCAAAAGTGCTCAGGAAAAAGGGTCGAATGTTTAATCAAACAATCGATCAATCAATCAATGATAGGCCATGATATAATGAATTTCCATGACAATTAATATAAAATTTCAATAGTTTATCGTCGATATGTGAGCGGTGTAGGTGTTTCTCTTTGTGTTTCAATAGTTTATTAATATGATCACAGAAGAATATTAACAAAAATTACTGATGGATTAATTTATGCCATTGATAAAGTAAATGAGAATCAATTAGTAAGTCTAATTGAACATTTGAGCATTTATTACTTGTAGTTTCCAATGTGTTTAATTTAATATAAGCACACTGTGTCGCCTACTCTTTTGCTTTATTCCATACATAACGAATAAATGTCTTTTTTCAAATTCTCTCATTGGTGTGAGATGGAACTAACGACTAGAAGTAATACACTTACAGTCGAGCGTCTCACGGATCCTAAAGTATCCTATCCTGTTTTTCAATGTTAAACACGAAGCTTATTTCTTTACTTTTAAGAAATAAGACCCGATCGTTCTTCCTCGAAAAAAAAAATAAACAATTTTTATTTGTAAGCCATAGCAAATTTTTTTTTATTTCAATAAAATAATGATTTAATTAAATAAAATTGCTTTAACCTCGATTACTAGTGGTTAGTACTATGACAAAGGTCATCACGTTTATCCCTTTTAGAGAGAATAAAGCTAAACACTTTATAGACCACATTTGATATTTTGACTTAAGAATCGTCTACATAATGTAAAAGTTAATAAAAAAAAGGTAATAATACATAATACAAAGGAAAAAAATAATGGTCTGCTCATTGAACGTAATACAAAGAACAATATTTCGCTCTGGATTGTCCAAATAGCGTATAATTCATTATTGAATAATAACAACATGATGTTTAGACTCGAAAAGGCATAATGAGTTCGAAAACAACACATTTAATGAGATAGTGCAACAGCAACGCCGATAAATGTTCGCCCGGGGACTTGCAGTCCTTGCAGTCGTCACTGTTTACAATTCTATAATGACCATCGTCTTAGAAATGTCGAAGAATCGAGAAAAAACGAATCGAAAACAATTGTAGAGCACTTATTTTAATGTTGTGTGTATGTTTTGCTTGTTGTTGTTGCTTTTTTTGTGTTATATCTAGTTACCCACCCCCGGGGGTAGATGGCATCCGTTCGAGAAAGTAGTTAATTATTTTAATGCAGGACGACCGTCCTGGCGTTCGGATCCCGGATCCCGTGGATCCCTGCTGATTATGCGCTGGCGTGTTGTTAGCAGCGCTTCGCGAACAAAACCGGTGACCGGGAGGCCGAGAACTGATGTGAGGTGAATTAAAAATACGTCCGAAAGGAATTATCGGACAGTGGGTGCCTCGGACGAATCCGGAACCGGGAGGGACCGAGTTGCATCTAATAGCTTAGAGGTATAATTATTTGTTATTTTCCTCCATGAGCTATCTTCGATCCGGATCGCCACGGGGATCATGGCATACGGGCATGCGGAAATGCGGACGTTCCGGGTTGCTTCCGAGAGTTTGGCTAAGATGCCGGATTTAGCATGCTTGTTTGGTGCGCCATCGTTGTTCGTTCGTGAGCGAGGCGTGTGGAGAAGCAACGGGCAGAAATCCAAAGCCCTTCTCGGCGATCTATCTAGAAGCTGCTGTTGACCCAACACGGGAAGACGCTTCTTAGCAACCACTAATTGCATGGAAATTTTGTTTTTCACCGTCGTCACCGTGTCTGCTTGTTTTGTGTTTTGTGCAATTTGTCCGATTGGGAGATGTACGCTGCTCTTGCTTCATCTGTTAGTTGGTCTTAATTTTTCTCGTTAGGTTATTTTCCTTTCAGCGAATAAAAAACATTTGCCGGGATCATGTTGATAACCAAGGAATAGGAAGGATAGTGGAAAGAAAAAAACAAGGAACCAAGTGACCGTCAGGGTAGGGACAACAACCAGAGCCAGGTACAAATCCTTAGCTACAGAAAGGACTAAGGTCGCGCGCTTGCAGAGATTATTTTGGTTGAGTGATAAAGTGGACAATTACCGAAGAAGTCGCCGGGATCGGGCAATCGCTCAGTGTCGCATCACTGATTGCAAAGGTTTAAGAAGTCAACCGTGGCCAATGAGTGACACCGGATGATGGTGCGAGGAACGCGATGGAAAATGATGGCTCGTACGCGGCACTCGGTATACGACCCGGATGATTGGCCCGCGGGACAACAGTGGAGTCTAGTTTCTTCCGCGAATCCTCTCGATTGGTCTAATGCTGCTCTCGAACAAGGGTGACCGAACAAGCGAGACCGGGTGGATTGTTTGTTTTCGTAGGTAATCAGCACCATCCCTGTCCATCCGTCTATGCATACGTTCCCCGCAACGCAAACGGTCAGCATAAAATTCACGCGGGGCTCTTTTTATCGGGCGTATAAGCATCTTTGTGACTGGGGGATGAGCGAGAGTGATCAGCTCACATGCGCCTGTCGGGCGATATTTATTTATCTAATTAAATTGAAAAAATATCCTCCCAGCGTGCTGTAATTTGAAACTGAAATTAACTCTTGTTAGCGTTCGGCTGGATGCGAATCGACCGATTATCATGGCAACCGATAATGATAGTGATAACAATAAGCTTTATAACGCTTATTGTAGTATTTAGAGCGAATGTCATGAAATGTCATGGAGGAATGGTTAATGGTTGAAATGTATGTTTTGCTGAGATTCGTGTTTTTTAAATAATAAATAATGGCATTTTTGTGTTTGAAACGAATTGGAAACGAATAACTTGGTAAATTGTTCCACCGAAATGTTCAGGATGTATAATTGTTAAACGATGGCAATTGACTGTGAGCAGTTCGGAGGATTGCATTGCAGCAGCCATTAGAATCGTCTTTAGAAATCTAAATTTTCTGCTTAGGGCTACTTTTTATTCCAAATTGCTTAATTTTACGTAATTCCGTGATAATTTCTATCTTCTTATTTCGTATTTATAAAACTATGCCGTCAATCTATTTTGAGCCCACATATGTAAGGGTTGAGCCTACAAAAAGGGGGGATGTTGATTCCATCACTAGAATACCGAGAAATTATATACTACTATGAAATTATATATTATTATGGAATAATTAATAAATCAAACCCATTGAAAGAATGAAATTTAATAAAATAGCTTAAGTACTGCTCTATCAAAAACTTATAACTCTTATATTTGTTTTAGCGATATAACCTGATGCGTTTCTGTTATATATCCTAATGCGTTTTCTGTTTTCCCTTAAGAAATAATATGATTTTGGTTGCTTTTGCTTTTTGATATATATTTTATATTTGGATTGCAAAAACTAATAGTGATTGTATTTTTATACAAAAAATGTCATATTATTAGCCTTTTAAAGTTTTGAGTCCGTAACATTAGTCTAACAAATACCAACAAATAACAAATGCTCTGTTTGTGCCATTGCAAATCATATTCCGCAAGCATTGATTATGCAAACTCACCCCGTTAGGTAAACATGTACAGCACCTAAAGCACAGATATAAATTTTCCAGAAACGAAACTGTTGCCTTTGGTTGTTAATAGTGACCGCTCGTCAATATGTCGCCATCGAAGTCTGTGCTAGTGCCTTCAAGCTGCAGCCAAGTGTGAGCGCTTTGAAAAATTCCTTTTTCACTGCCAATTCTTCTACGCCAACGCAACCGAACCTGTCGCAGGCAGTTCGTTGGCAAGTTCGTTGGCAACAACAAGTGGTACTGCTTTTACATCAACAGTGACTCCGATTGCCGTACCAAATTGGTCCCATGGCTTGGGACTGTGCAGAAGCTTAAGAAAAGGAGTCGTTTGAGGAAAATTATAGAGAAACTAGCGGCGACCGTAACGAGCAGCAAACTAGCATCATTCTCGCCGGTGCGTTGTTCGTTGTCATCGTTTGGGTTCCTTCCTGTAGCGCTTCTCCACGCTCGCCATGGGTGCTTTTGGTGGGTTTTTTGTGCTCCTTCTTCCACCAACGGAAGCAGCGTAGCACGCTTGAAGAAGTTACACGGAGGAACGGCAACAGAGAAAGATGGGCCGAGGGACGAGGGACAAAGGGTCGAGCGCATGTGTGACTAGTTTCCATCAACAGATCATAATCATCGCTATTATCTTCGACAATGACTTTTCGTAATGTGCACGTTGCTACTCCGAAAAATTGTAGCTCCCCCGGGGTGACCGGAAGCTGGATGTTTGGATGGGTGAAAATTCACCAAACGAGTCATGGGTGTTCACCCTCCTAGTGTCTGCCCCCATCCTTACTAACGACTCATCCAACGGTGGGCACTGTGGTTGGCAATCGTTTCGAGGGAGTGGTTTTTGTCAACAAGCGTGCACGTCCATCTCGATTCTCGTGAGATGAGCCATGATACGGGACACTTTAAAGTGGTGTTTCGTAAACCACACTTACAAACAGCGTTATTGATGACACTAAATTACAGTAATTTGCGGGCGTATCTTCTCTTATCAAATTATGCGCTTTTTGTACTCGGAAAATGCTGTGTATCAGGTTGATGCGACCGCGTTTTGTTTGATGTCTGCATCATGTTGAGGCATTTTGCTTTTCAGTTACAACGATAATTAGGCAAATAATGAAAGAAAATTCGAACGCCTATTGTGTGGGTGGATTATTATTGCGAAATTGTATAAATAAAACTTTGCTTGTGCATATTTGTTTGATTATTGCTAGCAGCAAGGGGAAAAATATCGGTACAGGTAATCTTACTACATATGCATGAAAAATCTCATTCTCTCTGCCATTTGTTGAGCTATGCAAAGTAATATGAAACTTTATGAAACAGTGTTTAAAGGACCATCAGTACAGAAGAACTTATTATTGTCGGTTGTAACGTATTGGAATTCTGTTCAATTGTGTTTCAATCATGCAATGCACCACGCATAATAAAATCAATAGCAACTGTAAAATGTTTAATGAATTCATGAAGAGCATTCATTTTCATTGTAATTCAACAGTTTCAATCTTATTCTACAACATTTCCGGGATACATTGTTTATTAATTTGAATGAAGAAATAAATGAACAATACGATGTACAGTCGACATCAGAGCTAATATTGTTTTCGCAGGAAGTATTGTTTCAATCGCTTGATGTATTTCTTTCGAATTGCTTTTAATGCAGAAGTAATGAAATGTATTGTGGCTTACTGTACAAAATTGTTGAAACAAAAAATGAATCATGGAAGCACAGAAGTCCATGTTCCAATAGGCCATTTTTTAAAAACGTTTTGTTTAAACCGGTCTCTTCAATGGGATGAAATTCAATACGTGTAGTTTTCGTACGGTTCACTTCTTTTTAAGAGCTTCAATTCAGTTAAACTAAAAAAACTATAGTTTGCAAAAACTCCTGAATAAATAAATAATTTGCCCAAAACTGTGGGACAAAAAACAAAAAAAAAAAAACAAACAAGCTGTGGCTTTAAAAAACATTATAAACGAACATTTTTAAGGGATTTGGTTACTTGCCACATGTTTAAGCTCACTGACAGTTATGACGGGTATGGATGTTGTATATTTTAAGGCAAAAATGTTTTAGTTGATATTTTTATGTAGATAATATCATTTTCTCAATGAAATGCCAAGCTTTTTTCATCACGGACTATTTGTTAGCATTACTTTTTTACATGTTTTGTTTTGTTTTGTTATCATCTTTCATATTTTTTCGTTTGTTATCATGTTATCATATTTTTTGTTATCATCATTATCATCATTATTTCTTTTCATATATTTTTAAAATAAGTTTTATTCATATGTGTATTTCTATTTCCAGGCAGTTATTTTCCTGTTTTTAGAATAATCAGTTTAAATTGATTGCAAATCTTTTTAAATTTTGTTTACCTACATCACTGTCCTCATGTCTTCACAGTATGCAATGTGTGAAACTTTTCATGATCTATTATTCTTTCTAAATTGGTTTTATGTTTGTTTCACACATGAGAAAATAAATCTGGATGGAAGTTTTTTTAACATGTTTGGGAGCTTTTGAAACATCTCTTGTTCATATTTATAAAACATAAATGTATCTATATTTCATCCTTTGTGTACAATTTGACGGATTTTTCTAAGAAATTGTTGGAGTTACATTCAAGTCGTATCGCTAACGGTTTGGTGCATGGTTATCTGGCCACATTTCCGGTGCGCCACCAGACAACGTTGGTGCGTTGACAAAAGTGGGCAAAACGTTTTACAATCTCTTCCTTAATAACGTGTTTCCTAAAAACTTATCACAAAGGTGACAACGAAAATCGTCAGCGGTATGATTGTTTAAATGATAATTTTACCTCGACCACACTGGAAGCATGGTAACCAATGACAAATTTGCACATCTGTGTCATGTAAAAAA
>CM032178.1:41030074-41094903 GCA_018908115.1 Anopheles rivulorum
AAAAAAGCAAAACAAATCCGAGCATCATAATCGTTGTACGAGGGATATGGTACTGTTTATTTGTCTTTCCCATTATAGCCACATAATGTGATTAAAAAGCACCTTGCGAATACGCCTTGCCATCCGTATACAAGATTTATCATTTAAAGGCAAAAGCGTACGTACAAGTTGCTCACAAAAATAACCAGTTGCCAGTTGCAGTCCCTTTACCGTAGTCAGACTCCCAAATGCTTCGGTAGCAAAAGAATGAAGTTAAACATGGAAAGTAATTTGAAGAGTTTTGGGAGCAGAAGCTCATATAGACGAGTGATCCCGGAAGGATAAGCCATATTGCAAAATGCGTCCATAGTATCCACCCGGAGATGCCGTGGATGCCGTGCCGTTGCTGTGATTTCTTCCGGTCCCTTTTCTCGACATGGTTCGGTACGGGTCATATGAGATGGCATAATGCCACCACCGGTGTATATGCAAATATGGAATCATATTTATGTACTTTTGCTGTTTATTTTTAGTTCCCCAAAGTTCGGAAAGTGATATTTATTCTGAAAGTTGTTTGATGCAACTTCCTGTACCCGTGTCGTTCGACTGTCGACTCGTTGCCACATGCTGCACTCTGGTCTAGGTGTGTTCGGGTGTAGACCAGCAGTTGGTCGGAATGCCGGTTTGCCGGTGTCCGTTCACATTCGACCACGTTGCTTGGGGTGCTGTACATGAGGTTTCCTTTCGAAGCCATAATTGAACATGCTGTTGTGTGTGCCAGGTGAGTTGAGAAGCTGGCTCAAACGTGGTCGAGCAGTTTGGGTGTGTTTGTATGTGAGTGGTAGTCACACGTTATACCTGATGCACTCCCAGAAGTGGACTGTTATCGAATTGAACCGTGGCACATTAAAGGCAGGAGATCAAGTCTAATTAGTCCCGTTTATGGGAACTATCCTGATGTCCGGATAAGCCAAAACCGGCAGAAATCATTTGAGTGATGCTAGATGCACAAGTGTTGTTGGTGCCGGTTTTACAATTTAAACAACTTATCATAATTGCTCACAATCTAAAGCGCCTTCTTAATTGGATGAGGGGGATCACCACAATGAATTAGCAATGATTTGTTTAATGTTTTGTACGGGAAACAGTTGTTATTGTTTTTTCGTTGTTCCTGTCCGTTGATGTCGTGCTATTGGTGGATGGAAAATAAAATGGCAGCGCATAAGTTTTATCTCCAGCGATAACAATCCACTCACAACACGAAGGTTAGGTCGTGTTTACTGTCATTAACTTTACCGTTTTGCTGAAGAATTTATCCGTATTTGGAAAAACCGTGCGTGGAACGCCTGGAATTCGCCGTGTTTCCTATTCCCGTCGTCTGTATGTTATCGTTCGATGATCGTTTTCTTTCGGATCCTGTTTTGTGGCTCTGTTAGGAAAAGCATACTCCACCCATGTTTGCTGTATCGTTTAAGCTGATGCCGGCCAATAAAAACAAAGATAATTGGACATGTGCACGCTAGCGAATGGCGGCGACGCATATTCGGGAATCGTTGTTGGAATACAAAAAAAAAGGTGCGGAGTACCCACGGAGGCACTTGAATCTGATTCCATGTTGTCCGTTTGGTTGCCAGTGGATGCTGTCCACGATGAAGTATTTTTGTTGCCTGTGTATCAAAATGCCCGAATTCGCAGAACAATCGATGGGTTCATCTTTCGTTGCGTTGTTTCCTCTCAGCCGGAGCTCAGATCCACGCGATCCTAAGCGATACTAATTGTATTGAAGGTGAGGGCGTTGTTGTTTTTTTATGTTATATATGTAACAACAACCCTCCTTAGTGCGAAAGACGCTAGCGGAGGATGAAGAACTGTGCGCGAAATACGTGAAAGTAGTGGTGTTTTATATTTGAGCTTGACGAATTTTGTTGACTGACCAAATTGCGCCACCTCATAGGTGGATGAGGAGGCTTTATCCGGGGTGGTGGCACTAGAAGAAAGTCGTTCCTGGGCGATCTTGGTAGCGCACCACCGGAGGAGCATGTTTTCCGGGCACAATTTTAATGAGCAGAAAAGCTCAAAAACCGTTTCCAAAACACAACCACCGGCGGACCGACCGGCGATGGAATGGTGGCCATTCCGGAGGTGTGTAATGAGAAAAACACTTGAACCACGCGGAATAATTGCGAGCAGCATGGAAACGCTTCATTAGAGCCAGCTGGGTTGGCAAAGTGGCATATAAAGTGGTCCGGCTGCGCGATGCTGGTGCCCTTTCGAGCTTGGACTGCCATTGAGAGGGATGCATGGGGGTTTTGCCTTTGCATCAACCGTAACTATTCCGCAGCAGAACCGGAATTTCAGCAGGATTTCTCCTGACGCCTGGCTGGGTGAGTCAATCGGAAGGTTTTGCGTGCCAGACGGTGCGGCACACGGAGTTTGTTTCGTATCGGAACGCATTAAAAGTGGTGCGAATATGCGGATTGTGGTAAAGTGTTGCTGTTTAGCAGTATTTTTGTGAAAGTTTTGTGCATTTGTGCGGATTGTGGAAAACAGTTGGAAAGGAATGAACTGCTTACGGTGCATAATTCGAGTGGTGAAGCAAAGTGGTGAGTAGCTTAGATGATTTTCATGTTGTGTACTCATTAATCGTTAAGGTAGTGGGAAATTGTGCTAAACGTTTATTAGAGTTTAATGAGGAAATCTGTTCCAAAAGTGTTTTATTTCACATAGTGTAATTTGATGATTTTTTAAACCAAGAATTCATTAGCACCAAGCATAAAAATAAGTGCTTTTGAACCTCAACTTTGTTGTAAATTGTTGTTCATTACTTATAAAGCTGACTGTAGTATTGATTCCTGATATCTAATCAATATTAAAACGGGTTTACAAAGTTCAAAAATCTTCTTTTTTCTTTTTTTGTAATTTAAGCATCAATTTATAAATGCATGATAATATTAGATTTCGTATCGATAATGGTTTTGCAGCATCTTACAGATGGTGATACCTAAATAGAAGTTTCTTTTGTATATTTTTCTTTAATTTATGGCAACCTTGCGCGCAGTTTTCAATTTGGTGTAACTATTGCTTTAAGCACTTACGAGTAGTTGCGTACTTTTATTTGTAATTGTGGCCGATCATTGAAGTTGATGATCTACATATTCCTGGTTGAATGTTATATGTGACAAATAAAATAGTCAATAAATAAAACGAGGATTTACTGCCTCGTATCCTTTTCCATCTGATGCGATCCATAAATATTTGGGAGGGAATGGTGTTATAAATATAGGATGGGGAGAAATTATTGTAATTTATTTAATCTGATTACCCGAATTTTTCTGTCGGACACTTCAACGACATTACTAAATTTCGGTTTGGAACGAGCTAAAAACCAGAATTTACGGGCTTGATCGTCCGGCGTCATTTTAATGACATGTCCGTTCGGTCGGATCTTGGAGACTATAGTTCGCTGCTATATTATAAACTATATTCATTATAGCTCTCACGTTATTAGTGATGACTTTTTCATTTTCCTTCCAATCATACGAGAACAAAAAACCAACCTTCGTAGTATATAAGGTTGTTGCAATATATATATATATATATTTTACAGCTATTTAATCCCAG
This sequence comes from Anopheles rivulorum, assembly GCA_018908115.1. NCBI lineage: Eukaryota > Metazoa > Arthropoda > Insecta > Diptera > Culicidae > Anopheles > Anopheles rivulorum. The sequence goes on from CM032178.1 coordinate 41,033,675, forward strand.
TTTCCAGTTTAATAAATACCATCATTTTTGGACATAAACTTGATACCCTGATTTTCAGATAATGGACAATTAAGTACGAATAACGAATGAGCGCGTATTAAAGTTATGAAGTTTTTATTTGCAGAAAAGTAAAGTAGCTCCGTTCAGAAGCATGCTTGTTCAAAGAACGGAATGGAAAACGGACTTGGTGTGGCACTGTTTTTACGCTGGATACGCTTGTTCTGGCATGCATAACTTCTTGGAACTATACGATAACTAACAGAACATAAAAAGAAAGCTAAGTTTCGGACGGCCGACTGTTTGAAGGACAAGAAGCTCCTAAGGATGCTGAAGAGAAAGATTGCGGGCAAAAAAGGCTGCATCACTGCGTGCGCTTAGCCGGGAGTCACAGTGATCGTTGGAACATATGGAGTAACTGAATATCGATGTGATACCCAAGTTAGCGAATCCGCCAAATGTCCCACTGGTGCGGTCTATCGAAAATTTCTGGGTCAACCTAACTCATTCAAGTCCTACTCTAAACATTTTGTCGCAAAGACTGAGGAAGAATCAATAGAAAAAGCAAAGAAATAGCTCAAAAGCATGCATAACTGCTGGATGGTCACACGCAAGGACATAATTGTTTTTGCATGTAAGCTCAAATAATTACCTTTCAGGGGAAATTTATGAAAAATAATTATCTGGCTTAGGTTTTTTTTTATCGCCATCCTAAAAAAAGGCATTTTTAAATGCAAACGTTGTATAAATCCTTCATTTTTGTGTGTGCTATTTGAAGAGGATAATCGCTACAAAAAAATTTTGTATTGATGTATTTATAAAGATTTGATATGATCTTGAATTAAGAAAGAATGGAGTTCAACATTTAACTTCAAGGAGCTCGATATTTTGAGTTCGCAACGAAGGTCTTGCTGAATATTTAGTTTCTTCGCTTCAAGCACAACAACATGCCTACAGCAATCTTCTTTCGTCCAATATTATTACCGTGTTTGTGGTAAAAATGGAAGTTTGACAGTGACAGACAATACTCCATATTTATTACATTAAATATCAATAAACGTACTCAAAAAAAAAAGAAGTAGCGCTCTGTGCATTGAAGCCGAAATCAAAAGGTTTGATTGAATTAAAAACATGGGGTCTATTTAAAAGCTACCAGTGAATTTCCTAGAATCAGCCAAATTATACATCAGCCAGGGCAGGTATTTTTGTTCGTGTTACGTTTGAGATGGGACGACCAGTCACGTTTTATTGATGGACTGACTGTTTTGTCGAACATGCCATACCGTATTGAGCAGCAAATAAATCTGCTCTCGCATGGAACAGTCGAGCGTAATTAATGATGTAATATTTAATTTCGTTTCCGATTCATTATGTCGTCGCACTCGGTGGGTTTCGTTTGACTTTCAGAGTGGGAAATCGTTTCGAATCGGGAATCGAACGTTGGTCAAGCCGTACACATCCAACAGTAGCTCAAATCATTTAGCTGCTCTGTGGGCAGGCTTTTGATACAATTTCACACTTTTTTTTTACCGCCACAGATAGCGTGTCAAGCTTCTGCTTTTGTCCACAAATGGTAGCACGCAAGGGCATTCCTTCCCCGGGATAGTTATTTTTCCCAGATAGAACAATTATATGTTATCGGTAATCAGCAACCGGAATCGGTCGTATGGTTTCCCTGAATGAGATTATATTTTGTCACTTTTTCATCGCTTCTCGGCATTACCACCACATCAAATGGTAACCCTTTTCCCGGGACCAACGTGTGGTGTGTGTGTGTGTGTGTGTGTGTGTGGTTTTTTTCGTGTAGCTTTTTGGTCTTTTGCTTCACGAGACTCGAAAACACACTCGTACGTTTGGGGTTTGTGCCGAAATCTTTACATAATTATTGTGACACAGTTCAATCGCGTGGAAAATTGCTTTCCACCCCGTCAAGCATGGCACTCGGCCGAGGGTTTTGTAGCGTTAGCATCGTTGCTAGGCTAGGCTAGGAGGCTAGCTAACCTTTCGATTTGCTGGAGGAATTATTACACCAAAAGATGCTACCTCACTATCTTGAACGGGGATGAAAAGGGAAAAATGAGTACTTACTTACCTTTTGCAAAGTATCTAGTTCTTCAACAGCACCCCGAGATTTGGTGACGCTGTACCTTTTGTGGTGACAAACTATTTCATCGCCATATGGGTTAAATGGGTCCCTGGTACGCTACCGAAGAAGCGTGGAGCGAAACTTTTCTTTGTGCGATCATTTGAAGCTTCACCTGCAGCGAAACAGATCGCGAACAACATCGCTGTTTGTCCTTCGTCAAATGTGCTGCTTTGCGGCTCCTTTAGCGTGTCAATCAATTTTGATTGATTGGAAAATGTTTACGCTTAGCGTGCAGCACACGTGAGGCACAAGTTGTGCCTCACGTTGTGTGGAGGTGAAACTTTGTTGCAGCATTTTTCACCCTTTGTACTCCCACCGGTGACGAAGGTGCGGACAAACTGATCGTAGGGAGATTGATTTCGTTGTTTGTTCGATTCGAAACAGTTGCAGGATTGGTTATAGTTTCTGCAAAGGTGCGGAAAAGCGGTTCGGAAATAAAGCGATCAATAAATAGAAAGTTTTTTTTTGTGTCTTGTTCGTGTTGCATCACACATTCGAGATGTGGTTTGGAAATGTAATTCGCTGTGGGATAGTTTGATAAGCTAAGAAAGTAAAACATTGCCCAATGTGTCACAAGCACCGTCTTTCCTAGGTCATTGTAACAACTTGGCACAAAAGTTTAAACCGGTGTTTTCGATATATTTTGGGATGAAAACAGTACATTCATCAATCAATTAATTATGCACTAAACATGATCATTTGGAATGTGTAGTTAAACGGAAAAATGGATAGAGTCAAATTGGACGAATGTTTTTCTTTGACAAGATGTACGGAGGTAAATCCCTGTCCAGTATTTCATCTCTTTTAAGTACGATTGTTACTTTCTTTGTGTTGCGTCTATAGATATTCGGTAGTCGACATATGAGAAGTTTATTACAGACATTTAGACTACTAGTAATCTAATTTAATCATAAATTGTTTATAAATATTATTTCTAATTAATGAAAACTTCCAATTGCTTACGGTCGAAATTATGAGATACATGATTTAATTTGAATAGCTATTTAGCATTATGTAAAAGGATTGATTGAACCATAAAATTTGCAGTAAAATCTTAGAGTTAAAGAAAAGATCGATAAAGTCATTTTCTGGATAGATGCTGGAAGATGAATGACGTTGACTATCGTTCTCAATAACATCTGTCACCTGGGAAAATATCTTTCCCACACTTTTCTCCAGGAGTTGACACCTATATGCAGCGTTTTCAACAATTTGGCAGCAAACTGCATGGTCCAGCTTTCGCCAAGGAGATTTAAATTCCGCTGATGGGAAATTCGGTACAGGCGAAGGTAGATGCAAAGTGCAAATACGAAATTTTCCTTAACACTGGCCCACCTATCGCAGGCAGGAAGAATGTGACCAGAAAACCGGAACCACATTGACAGGCATAACGTTAAAGTAAGGTGGATAAGGCAAGGACGGTGGACGGTGGTTTTGAAAAGGATGCAAAGGGCCCGCTTTTCGTGCGAGTGCGACCCAAAGTGACGAACATCGAAAATCAATTTCCGATATTTCTTGATGCAGGTTTATCTATTTTCGCTAGAAGAGAAATAAAATTGATATAAACTGGCGAGCAACATCTCATGCAAGGTGCCCAGTGAAGTGATTTACGGAAGCTGTCCTTCGTCAAACGGTGGAGACAAGCGTCCTCCTCATGCGAGCTAATCTTCGAACTTGTAACGAAGCCTTTAACCTGGCAACTAGCGCACGGGAAAGGCACAGCAACGAACCGGTAGCTGCGAAGAAAATGTCTGATTGCACTTGAAATTCTATTTTATTTTATAGAGCATTTTATTGAGCCATCTCCGGCGAAAGCTGGTGCTGTTTTGGGTTGCATCCTGTTTATCTTCGCACGGAATGGCACTCGAGCTAACTGCAGCCGGAGCTGCTTGGTGACTACAACCAACGGACGGCGTTGATCCCGTCGAGAGGATGTTTGAGTCATAATCTGTTTTTAATGAGATAAATTTTGATTTGTTTTTATGGCGGAACATTGTGGCCAACGACCGACGCTGGTGGCGCTGCCTTCGTCACGACTTCTGGCGAAGTTGATGAGTATTAGCTGTTTACGGTAGTTTGCACTGGTCCGTAAAATGGGCGACGGGTAGTGTTTTTCCCTCAGGTAGCTTTCCCACAAATGAGGGAAAAATTATGTCGACTTGTTTAGGAGCGTATAGTGTTTTAAATGGTAAAAGTGACCGTACAGTGTGATGCACGATATGACTTTAATTTGTTCCGTAACCTTGTTTGTATGTCAAATTATTCTTATCTTAAAGCAGATATTCCAATTGAAGTAAAGTCAGTGTTCTTATATGGAGTTTATGCCGTTTCAGCGTTTTAGTCATTAAAGGAAAATATCATTATGCGAGACATTGTTATTTATGTTCTTTGAAAAGTGAGATAATTCGTAACACACCAAATTATTGATCAATCAAAATGCATAGAATTAGCTTTGTTACTAATCGTAGTATTTAAATCATTGTGATGTTAAATATTCAGGTCGAAATATCAATTGTATTAATGGTTGTTTTACTCATTCAAAAATCTCATTATGAGAGTTGACTGTAGATTGAAATGTTATAAATCTGCTTCGACTCCCAATAGAAATAGTTATTTATTAAAAACAGACAACTTACAAAAACTATAACTTCGGGTGTGAACAAACGAACATAAAGAGCTATAACTTTTGTATAGTTCTTTAAAGCATGTTTGACCATACCATATTTGTACTTATGAAACTAATACATGAATAATCAACAAATATTAGAGCAACTGCCATTAGTAGGAAAAAGACTATTATTGTGAATTTTTATGATAAGATGAATTTGTGAAGGGAAGTTTTTTTTCCAGATCGTTTCTCGATAGCCATGATTACGTCTAAGTAATAAAATTGAATTTATCAAGTAAGTTATGCGATTGATTACAGTGATCGTAAAGATAAGATGAATCATAGCTTTTAGGATTGTAAGTGATTATATTTACCAAAGTTTCAATGAATCTTTGTTGATGTTGCTGGAAATCAACTTGACGCTTGGTCTTTGTTGGAATACACCTTTACGTCTTTGTTATTTAATTAACTTAATAAAAATACCCTGCCAGTGAATGGTCACTTTAGCTGATGCATGATGCACATTGTTGATTGCAAGACACTAACCGTTTTGCTTATAAAACGAACCTTCCCTATGCGTTCAACGTTATTGCAATGGTACCGTCACTTCTGCATTGGCACCACCTGGACTGGTCGACTAGCTTGACAGCTTGTGGCACGGAATACCTCGCTTTGAAATAATATTTCAAATAATTGTCAATAAACTGCACCGTAATTGACCAAATCAATAAATTGCCTCCCGTCCGGCTTGCACACTCACACTTACGAACACACATACTAACGCGCCGGACTGGTCGAATAAAATTGTCACATGGTGTTATTTGCCGAACCGGATGGGTGGGCTAGTTAGAAGGATTGGTCGTGAAAGTGCAACTGTCGCAGCCGCTGCAACGTGAGATTGGCAGTGGTCGATAGTCGACAAATCGCATACACACTATTACACGGCTAGCAACTCTCAATCCACTTCATTGGTTCCGGATGAGTCTCATCTGTGTGCGGTTCCTTCCCTGTGCTGCTCGCACCGATCGCAACCGGCAAGTGTTGTGAGGGAAACACGTTTTAACGTGCCCCTTCGTACATACGGAGGGTCGCCAGCTTTATAGTCATTGTTGTCACCATGGATGGCCTTGGTGGACCGGCTGCGCGAGCTGGCTGACTGGCTGGCGTGTAGTGCACATCCGTTGCGGGTGGGTTTCGCTGTCCGAATGCCGGAACGGCACGGGCAGCGAAATGAGTAGTGAAAATTTACGCCTTCCTTTCTGCCAGTATCTTCATTTCCTGTTTTCCAATCGAATCCCGGTATCCGTGCCCGTTCCATTGACGGACGGTCGGTCGTGGGGATAGTCGAAGCGATCGGATGTGCAAATGTATGTTTGCTATCGTGTATGCGCCGTACTATGGCTGCAACCATTTCGCTACATCGGGAATTGGCCTGCATGTGGAGCGTGGAGGGTCCGGCGTGCGATGCACGTGATTGGAAATTGCTGGACCCTTCGTGACGTTGCCATCGCCACTGGGCCACATTGGGCGGAAATTCTTTTACGGTTGCGTCGTGTTGAAAGCGATGAAAGCATGCGAAAATAAAACTACGGATGAAGCTGACAAAGTGGATTGGCACGATGGTCGCAGATGGTTGAGATTTGATTGAACTTTGATGTTGTTCTTCATCAGCATGCGGAGCATTCGGTTGTTGTTGGTTTGTTTCATATCTTGCTGCAGGAAAAATCAAAACGAATGTACTCAAAAATTCCGTTCTGATGAACATACGAAGTTTCAGATTGATTTCTTTCTAAACAATGCCAAGATTCCATTCACGAAGTACAGAAAAATAGATGAACAAAGATATTTCAAGAAGGCCTCTTATTGAATAACCTCTAGGCTATTGTTTTTTTGTTTTGAGAAATTGTTTGCAATTGCAGAACGCATAACAGGACTGCTATTCATTACAAAGCTATAGACTCTATAGTTTACTAATAGAAATACTCAAACAGTGTCGAAATTATGTTCATGCTCATTCAACCGATCCATGGTTTTGGTTCCGAAAATTAACAACTGTAAATGGTAATATATTTCAAATGTGTATAGGTGAATGATAATTATGTTGATTTGTGGTTTGTTAAAATGTAAAATTAACATAAAAAAATATTAAAACTAAATGAAATGGAATAAAACATGAAGGAAACTTTAGGTAAGTTAAACGATTAAGCACTGCGATAATAATAAAACAGTGTGAAGCTGATGTAAATTTAACTCGAAATGTAGTTGACGTTTGGTTTTAAGAGACGATTTGGAACAGGTTTTATTATTAACATCATAATGTGCTAAGAAACTCATCTTCTGGCAATTATACAAATAATTGTATTATTTCTGCATTTTATCGCCGAATATATCATTGTTTTATCTCAATCAATTTATTAACCGTTTCACTTTAGGCATGGGAAATAATACCCATTGATACATCATTAGTAGCTAAAAGGCTACTATAAATGGATAAGATTATGAATTCATCCTGCGTCTAATATAAAATAAGAGTAGAGCACTAACCATTGTGCCGTGTAATGATTAAATATGTATGGATGAATTCCGGTAACAGTTGAGAATTCTACTGTTGAACACCTCATAATAATAATCGGATTTGTTCTGATTGGGTACCTTTTCACAGGTGAGTCGTAGTGAATAAGTAAAAATCTTTAATTGTTGTGTAGTTAAATTTTATCATTCCCAACCACATGGTCCGATCATGATCGATGCCATATCCTTGAGGTTAGTATTATATTGTCAAACAGAAACGTAGATTAATAAAATAATGACGAAGGAACATGCTTTGCTCCTACCACAACTGGTTATAAAATAGCATCTTATGTCATTAGACAGCTCATGTCGTCAAGTGCGTAAATGGTCTTGATTTTATCTTTCCCATTTACCCATTACTTTCTCTTCTCAAATTGTGTATGGTTTCAAATTGATGCAATCGATCGCTTCCATTATGATGTTTCCTTTACCAAACTAATAAAACGCAACTGTACTTGCACATCATTAGGTATTGTGCCTTTGGTGGGGAAAGTTGTTTACTTGCATGTCAGTAGTCGACATCACGCGCCCTGAATTCGCCCTGAAGAAGTGTTGCAATGCCTCATAGGGAAGATTCCCATCCGAACCGAAGAGCATACTATGAAAAAAGGTAGACGCTCTGTAGTTATTCGTTGCTTTGCGATAAAGGCTCACCTTTTATTTCCCGTTTCACTAGCAGAATTCTTTGTGACGGTAGTCTTTTCTAAGCAATGCGAAGCAGAAACACCCCAACCGAGGGAAGCTGCCGTTGAACGAAGCCTTCTTACGAGGATGAATTTCGTTTCACGCCATCGCTTCTTGCTCGTTCGCTTGCTCGGTGGCTTGCTGTTGGATGTATTATTTTCGTTTCTAGTCAACGTATTTACGTAAGTTTATCAAGTTCCATATTGCCATTGTTGTTAGTTTCGCACAAATGATAGGAAACCTTGCTGAAGAAACGGCTGACGTAGTGGATGTTGAAGTTTCAGTTAGGTTCACAAAAGTTACAACAAATGCAGTTGTGGGCTTTGGTGGAGCCATACAAGCAACGGGGAAGTGAACACGCAACCGAAATAACAGCGTTTGGCAAGCGGAAGGGCAAAGTTTCGCTTTCCGTCAATGCACCCATATATTGTACCATTTTGTGCTGTCCGTTGGAATTTGTATAAGCAGTTATAGGAAAATCATTACGTTGCAACCTTTAACAAACCTTTTAGTTGCTGAAGAGACGATCCTTTTGAACGTTTAACAACGCGGAAAGTTGGCTGTAACTTTTCGTATCACAATTGTATAATTCGACCTAGATTGAGGGCTTTTTGTCACATTCGCAGTTTAGCCATTCTCTGTCAACGCCTTCGGTTGAAATGATACACGAATAAAGGAATGGCAAAAAAAGAAGCAAACAAATCAAATAAACATCTTGATCAAGACACATCCTTTGCTGTTGCTTCACGATAAAGTACAAATGTGGTAGCAGCGTGTAGCATTTTGGTCTCGCTTGACTCTTCGCAGGTGGTATCGTTGCCGAATGGAGGCGCCCGGTCGCTCACAATAGGTATGCGCCTGCAAAACAGGGAAAATCCCTTCGGGACGAGTAATGGGTACGAAAACTATTATGACAAGAGCGACGAATTGAATTGTACCTTTTTTGCTACCACCGAGCAAAACCTGGCACCGGCTCCGTCGCAATACGTCACCATAACTATCGTGGAAGCGCTCGAAGCAGCGTCAACAGGTGAGTTCGGTTGAACGACTCAACGTCTTGGGAGCGTCCCGAAAGCGACACAACAATAGCGCAATTGTGTTGTCGCTTGCAGCGAAACGAATCGCTTTCATTGCTGTCTTGGTTGGTTGTTTTTTTTCATATTTCTCTACGCCGTTTACGCCACACGCTAACTGGTTTTGCCAGTACTTTGCTTCTCCTTTCCATCCGTCATTGATTTTTCAAAGAAGCTTACCACTGGCTGGGCAATAACATGTTTTCGACAAATCACTGGCAAATGGGAAAACCACGAGACTGATTTTGCATCTGCCGTTGTCATTAAAATGAACATATTTCAAAGGGGGTTTTCCGTTGCGCAATGTTTATATTTATGATTTTTGTAGAAACGAAGCTTTTCCTTACGGTGGGATTGTTGAGAAAGTTAAACTCTCACTCTGAATGCGATTGCATTTGTAGTGGCTGAGCTTTTGTGTGCAATTGCATTTCGGGCGAATCAATTTAAAATTATTTTGAAACAATGTTGCTATTACTCAATTTATGTAACATTCTCTTGAAGAAGTGTACTTTCAAAGAAGTTTTAAACTTGTTTTTAATTAAAGTGTCAAATTTATTAAAGTTCCATTAAAAGCATAGCATAATCATTATGTGCAAATCCATTACGTGTGCACTATAGTTAATGTAACCACACATTGCAAAAGAACCATTGAAGGTAGATTAATCCCATGTTTCAACATGTTCAAACTCGCATTCGATTGAAAAACTACATACACATGAGGTATCGTTCTGAATAGAAATTATCAACGCGAAGTAGTTTTCGATCTAATTAATCAGAGCAATGGGTCGCACTAGGCTGAATGTGACGAATGGGACGCGGATTGATACTGATTTTAATTATATTCCCGTGCATCACTTCTACAACAGTGACAAACAACAAAACCAGGACATGGGAGGGTAGCAAAAAACAACAAATCACACTCAGAAAACAAAAATGGTTAGAAAATCCGATGCATGAAAAAGTAGCAGCACCCCAATCGGTATTTTGTATCCTGCGGGTAGCTTTTTTCTCTTCACCAAAGCATTCCCAACCATTCCAGTGGTATTTGTAAATCCTTTGTCAGGATGCTTTCGTGGGAGTTTCTGTTTTTTTTTGTGCTGCATTTTGTGTTATGGTTGTTTGCGACTTTTATTTTTTCCCACGAACGAACGAACAAACTGGTTAGCCGGTTAGCTAGGTTCGGGTGGAGTTTTGTTTTTCGTGCCGGTTGTTCACGTTCACTTTTTGTCACCGGAGACCCAACGCGCAATTTCCACTGTTCAATTCAATCAATTGATTCCTCGACACAATCTCTCGTCACATAAACCATCATCTCGCGTCTCCATCGCAACGGGACGGTGTGTGAGCCACCGGGCTGGGATGTGGACGGAAGGCGGACGCACGATCGCATAACGAAATATCCTAACACAAACAGTGCAATTGCAAGTGCAACCGATCGCCACCGTTGTTCGCCATTCGCCGCCGGTGGTGGTGCAACATTCTCGATGGCGCTGGCAGAAGCGCGTCCGGTTGTTTTTGTCCATTTCCCGATTGAGTGTTTCCCGCTAGTGTCGCTCGCAATTTCAATCTCGTCACGAACGCAACAGTAAATACGTCGATAAACAATATTTTCCACCGTATTAGTTTTTCAAACAATTATTCCGCACACTGTCTTTTGGTGTCAGGTTCTTTTGTCGCCACCTCTAACACCCATCGCCCATCACCCATGATGTTGTCTTTGTCTTGTTCGCCACCCGGTCATTGCCGGTGTCGTTGTGCTTGGGCGGGCTCCAATTATATTTTTCCACCAAACTGTGCCGTCGCTGCTGTGTGTGCTGCTGGTCACGTGATGATGATGATGATGTTGATGATGCACCGTAGTGGTGCGGTGGTTCTATCCGATGGTTTATTTGGAATGGTCGTCTGTTTGTTCGGTCGTTCTTTGATTGGCACGGTTTGGGTTTATTTCTTCTATTGCTCCGGTGGTTGATGATGGAAGTGGGATTTGTGTTGAGTCGTTCCTAATTAACACGGACTGCTTTGCTCATTGTGCTTGACATCGTTAGTGCAGTGCATTGGAATCATCGTAGAGTTGTCGTTTATCATCTTGAATATTTTTTGTCTGTAGATAAAGAATATGCTGTGTTGGTTATTAGTAGGGATTTTTCTTTTCTTGATACAAGAATGGTAAATTTGATGCAAAAGATGGTTCAGTATTCAAAACATGATATTGTCAGTGAGAACAATCTAAGTACTTTCACAATCTTTGTATTTAATTTTTGTGTGTATGTTTTTGCTCAAGCCTGAAAGAAGGTGTCGTATACATATAATGTATCTTATTTGCTTTTAAAATATTTTTTTAGGCCAAACAAGAGTTTTATTTTCGCTGTAGAACGGTCACACGGCCATTAATGTTTATCAACTAAAGTCAAGACAAAATTGAAAAAATAAATAAATATTCAACGTTGATATATTGATATTTAACAGGCGGAATACTATAAAATACCTTTTAGATTCTACTAAAAGCCTAGCAAAAAATGAATTATTATACTTACAGAAAAAAGAAAAAAAATGAAATTTTAATTCAACTGTAAGTAATACTGTAAGTAATGCTCATAAAGATAGTAACTGATAATGTACAAAAATATGCCTGAGTAAAGTTCAGACTGCTTTCAAAGCCAAAAATCAATAAGTTAGTAGAATTCAAGTAAAATTTTAAATTATAAAGTGAAACTCGGAAACAACGTTCAACGTTAAAAAGATAGTTCTGAGAAGTTTAAACCATTTTACAACTGGTAAACAATGAGCGACCCTCTGTAGTGCAAATATATGTGTAAATACACAACCAAAATTATTTCCATACATTCGAACGAATGTTTCAGTTGAAATAGTTTGCAGCACAATTTATTTAATATTCTTGAAATGTTCCATTACTTTTTACTAGAAATAGAAAATCCTTTGAGAAACTTGCTTTTGTATATTGACTATACAAAACCATAGCAGCAATTAGCAATTCAGTTCGTGTTCATTTATTCGTGTCACCGGTATCCGGAACGCAACATACATCCCTTTCGAGTAATGCAATTTTGATATAAATGTTTTGTCCAGGTTGGCTTTTTTCCACATTCAAATTTTCCAAGCACCATTAAGAATAGTGGTTTTACGATATCAACTGCATCCGCACCGGTGCATCACAGATTCAGAGCCAGCCCGGCAGCCTCGGTACATTAGTCTCAGTACCGTACCGGGCTCCTCGCATAAAACCACACGGAAATGGTAAAAGCAAAAGCAGAGATGATAAGATGATAAGAGACGGGTACGAAAAAAAAGGCAAATCGCAAGTTTATAAACCATGTGTATGGTCGAGAAAAATTTATGAGTCCACAAGAGCACGGGCTGATAAAATGTTGGCAAAGTTGCTATGGCGAGCAAAAACAGAGAGAGCGAGAGAGAGAGAGAGAGATAGAGAGTGGGAGAAAAACTAAAAAAACAGGGAAAAACAAACAGCAAGCAGCAAAAGTAAAACAAGAGATAGGTAGAGAACAAGCTCAAGGAGAACACGGAAAGCGGTACTACATTAGAAAATACGAGCTACTTGCCTTGGAGCGACATCGCAAAACATCGGCACAAGTTCAAGCTCGAACGGTTAGCGTTTCGGTGGTAACAAATGCCTCGCAGGGCAGCGTGTGCCATGTGTATGTGTGTATGTGTGTGCGCGGGAGTTTATGGGTTTTCCTTTTTTTTGGTCCCCTTTCCCATGTTTCACGAACGGGAAGCACCAGAACATGGGGAGCTTTTTTGCCAAACATCCACCAATCCAGTCTGGTGATGTGGGATGTCTAGCAACAGGCGATTGAAATCTGTTGCTTCGTTCGCACCGTGTGTTACCATCGTAGTAGGCACACACCGTACAGCCGGTTGCAGCCGTGCGTGTGTATGGGTGAACGTTTTCTTCTGATGCGGGTTCGCAGCAATGTTTGCGTGCAGCTTTACGATTACAGCACGGGATGGAACACACCGAGAAAAGCTTACCAATTCGCCGGAAGTTCCCATTTGCCACCCAAGTCCATCAGGTGGTAAACAGCGGCCCACTACTACCACTATCTACCACCGTGTCGGAATGTATGCTTGGTGAGTAAAACAACACGGAGAGAAGAAAAAAAAAAACGTTGGTCTGTATGGCAAAACTTGCACCCCTGCTCGAAATGGGAAACCTGTTGAAAGCTTTCGTTTCGCAATGGCAACAACAAAAAACAAAAACTCCGCATTCGTTTCGGCGCATTTGGATGTGATGTTCAACAAGCTTTGCTGTCTTGCTTCGATAGCAGTGGTACGATCGAAAAACCGGCCCGAGCAACAGGCTTCTCCATCTTGCTTACGCTTTCCACCCGGGTGGGACAATGGGAAGGATGGTCGTCGTCGGCTTGTGGCTTGATACGAATCCATTCGGTTTCGGCGTTTGCAAGAGGGGAAATGGATGGATTTTCCGAAAAGCTTTTCGGCCAACTTCCCGAACACCGAACACTGTGGTAAAGTGTGCGCTTGTGCCTGTTGCGCTGCGTGTTTGTGTGAAACGGTTGCCTCCAACGAGCGAAGGACCACGGAAAATGGTGGTAGTGGTCGGTTGAACGGTTGGATGTTGTTTGCGTTGTACAAAACCCTTCCCCTCGGTTTCGTCTCCTACACTCCTTACCTTACTCCAGCGGTCTGTCACGTACACTGTTGCATACGGATACGCACACGTCGAAAGAGGACCGAAACCAAAGAAGAAGAAAAAAGACGTTCAAGAAGGAATGAAATACCGGGAAATGGGAATAAAACAAACCGTACTTTTCCAGCCGAGCTACAGGTGAGTGAGTGAGCAGACGAGCGAGTGAGCGCGAATTAAGGTGAAATTGATACATTATCAAAATGAAAATGAGAAAATAACACTAGCCAGTCGATTTAGACTTGGTTCCCTTTTTCTTACAACTCCCATTCGAGAGTGTTCTTGGTCTTCATCTGCGACACAGAAAGCGAGCATGGGAGATGGCAGCATAATGCTTCACGAACTGTTGTAAGCAAGCTGGTGAGCAAAAGCTCCCACTTATCAAACCAAGCCCTGTCGGTAGATGCCGACCCATGTTACACCTACATCGATCCATCGAAGAGCGTCTGTCCCAGCGCCTTACGGTGACGGGTGGGTTAACCTCCGGAAGTGGACGGCTCCATGTCCACGCCCGCTGACCACATGAGCTTGGTGTAAAAAAGTTCGTTAAAAACTTAAAGTTTCGAATGTACGATGATCGGGTGGCAGGCCTGCGAGTCGGCTGCGGTGATGAATGAAAATTACTCTTACGCTAGCCGATGGTGTTGAAAATCGTGTCCGTGCTCAGGAATTAAAGGGTATCACCATGGTGACAACGTTGATGATGATGATGCAGACTGCGTCTGGTGCAACCCGGTGCCCGGTGGGAAATGTGTGTTTGCCGATTGGGTGATGTATGCAATGATATCCTTGCCATATGTTTGCGAAACGGTCGATCGCATCGCTTTGCCACGGCTTAGAATACATTTTCCCCGCTTCTTAGAAGGTGTTTGTTTCTTGCCCAACATAACCCGCACACTCATGCACCCGCACATCGGTCGGTATCGGGATGAAAAGAGATTTTCCCGAGAATTTATGATAAACTGATTTGATTTTTGTCCTCTCCCTGTCTTTTTCTTTGCTCCTTGCTCTCTTTCTCTTTCTCTCAATTGAAACAATTCGACTATCGGGGTGGAGAGGTGACCGGATGGGAGGCAGGTTTTAAATTTTCCCTGATCAATATCGGTTTTCGTTGAAACAACGCCGGCAGCAATATAGAAAAACCATCCGCTCGGAAGATAGTGAAAAGCGAAGCAAAAATAAAGAAGGCAAAAAAAACGAAGAGGAACGTTTTCCTTTCCATCAGTTTGGAAATGCTGCCATGTTTTAGCCGCGGACCGTTGCTGGTGGTGGTGTTGAATGTCTTCGCCCCAAAGACGACAGGCGTAGGCCTCGGTCGGTGCTCGATGCTGTGCGTATATGGACTGGTCGCGCTCGCAGCCCACCCCGCCCATCCGGGTGTTCGGGAGGTCGGGGTGAATCGGTTTCTATCTGGGTTAAGGACCCTTGAGCGATCAGGGTCGAAGCAGATATCTGCTTCGCATCGTATCCCACATTTCACGTTCATCTACCGTTTGCCAATGCCAATGGACGGGGTGACCGTGGCACGAGTCGGGCAAGAGTTAAAGTTATACTTTCGCCACGATCCGATGCGTCCGAATGGTTCGCGATGGTGGGAGGGAGGAAGAAAGCGGAGACGGGTGGAGCGGTGCTGACGCACTGGGAAAGTGAGTGTGAACCAGTGTTTATGGTGTTGGAAATGAGTTTTAATGGCACTTTATTTCGTTAGGGTGGCAGAAAGCTTATGATGGAAACTGGACAGGCACCGTCGGCAGGTTGGTAGCGCATTTGCGAATCCGTGGCAGCGTGGGGAGAATAAAGAATGGCCGAAATAATGCGGAATTATCAAAAATGGGGGGTGATGGTAGCGAAATCTTCCCCAGTTGAATTGACACGACTGAAGTGATTAAAAATTGGAGGGCAAGAACATTAGAACGTATAAGAAACCAATTGGGAGCTGAATGGTGGCGGTGGAAAACTTAAAGTGTGGCTTCGCCAACTCCATTTTAATGGGAATGAATGTCACAAACGCTGAACGTGGCTGGGCGGTTGATTATTCCAAACTTTGGGAGAAAAATGAGTTCCTTACCTTAGCTGTCTTAGTCTTAGGTGGTTTTAAGATTAACAACAATGGAAGACTTTTGATTTTGGAGACAATTCTATTTTTCTGTTTAATTTATTTGCTTTAACGGAATAAAAAATTTGGCGGAGTGTAATCTGTGGGTACAGCTAATGCAGTAAAATTTATCAAATTTCAGACGACCTGCTGGTTTAAAGGGAATGACGTGAGAACTGCTAGCCAAGAAGACTGAACAAATCCAAACAAATCTATAAGAACTTATGAGTTTTGAGAGTCACTTGTCCTCGTTTAAACATGATGGTGAAAGCACTGTCGTCTTCAAAATGAGCGCAGAATTGTAAATGGTACTTTGAGTACACATAATTCGGCTCCATGCCTTACCGTCGCGACTTTGAGCGGCTGTCAAGGAAGGCGAAAATTCAACTTCTCTTCAAATGGTGTCCTGAAATTCATCTAATTTCGTACGCCGTACCCTGTTTATAGCAGATTTGGAGTGGAATGTTATTTTTTTGGGGTAGATAGTAGAACGCTTTCGGTCCTAATCTTGGCTTTCCAGCAAGTCGTACGCATCCGTGACACTCACATACACAAACACGTACCCTTTTGCCCTTTGACTTAGCATCTTACCGGGCACTGAATGATTGATGTCTAATTAATCTAGCATTTCTAGACGCTAGGAGCCGTAATGAATCGGAATGCAGCCTGCCATTTCGAATCCCTTTCGACTGCGGGCTGCGGAGGGTGAGTGTATTTTTTTTTAATTTTGGGGTGAGTTCTCCACTCAATCCCAAATGGGGCTTTCCGGTGGAAAATACCGTGTATTTGCGTATCATTTTGTTTTAAAACTTGGTTTTGTTATTAAATATTTATGAAAGCTTCGTGCAAGGTTTGATGGTGATGTCTTGTGCTGTGTTGGCAGTGCCACTCGGTGCCTAAGCTAACAGGTATTTGACTTTGGCAGAAGAATGCAACTAATTTCCAAAATAATACTGGGAAATAGTCGGAAAATGGTCGGATTTTTCCTCACATTTTTGGACAACCTAAAAAGAAGAGTGTTTTTTAATGAAGTTTGATGAGAGATTTCAACAACACGCTTACTTTAATACCAAATTTAACGTTATTTGGACTCATTGGAGCTGGAAAAAATTCGGCTAGAAGTAAGTTTTATTCATTGCATAACTGAAAACAAACTCGTTCGTCGCCGGCTGTACATCTAGTCCTGGGAGTTACGCATAGCATTATGGCAAGATAATCGATCGTGATTCACATATTGAGTAACAGTTACAGAAAGAAAGTTCATACCAAGCACGACAGAACACAAGACTGGAGGTGAAAGGCAGTGCAAAAGAAAATCGATCGGGAGGGAATAATTTACTTTGTTGCTGTTCTTTCCCATCGTCCATCTGGCGGATGAAAAGCTCCTTGGACCGAACGAGAATTCGGTGCCAGTGTCTGCAATGGGTTTTGTGCTGTAGGACGTTTTCCCGTACGATGATCAATGAACCACCGACGAGGGCTGGAGAAGTAGTAATGCATGATGGTATGAAAATATTTCCCATTTTATGCATGCATGTCTACCATGCGCCATGGCAGCCCGGTTCTGCAAGCCAGGATGGGAGAGTCAGGTTCTTTTGCCGCCCATCGTTCGGGTTGTCTCTCCGTTTTTTTTTTATTACTATATTCCTTTTCTTACCTTCACAGGTTGTTATGGGGAACGTCTTCTTCAGGCGATGCAGATCTGCTACGTAGTGGCTGTGTTTGGCAGTGGCTTGGTTTTTAGCTTCGATATACGAACGGATGCTTTTGCCTGCAGCCTGCAGGCGATACAGACCTTTTAGGTCGAGACTCATTTTTTAGCTACTAACGAAGAGCACGCATTTCTTACGGCAGGTAGTTCCATAAAGGCCAATGCTGGGATACTCGACTAAGATGGAACAACTTCCGATAGGGAAAAGATGAGGGCTGACAACATGCGAAGGGAAGCAACCCACTCTCTTTAAATCTTGTTTCCAATCAACCGTCGAAATCCGTGCCATGGCAAAAAACCGGATATCTTCTGCAAGTATCATCGATAATCGAACCAGCTCGGAAAGGTGCATTAGACTGCACCTATGCTGTCTTTAATTTTTCCAACTTATTATGCTTGATCTTGAACACTCCACACAATATGGGTCTTGTGAAGTCTTTTTTCTTCTGTTGTGTATTACTTCTTATGCAAGACAACACCCGGCACACCGGAATGGTCTGGATGATGGGGTATTGAGTGGGAAATGAAAATCACAGTGCAAAAGGTTTCAATCGTGTAGGACGAATTACAAATCTAGCGTTTCCTGGGGGGATTGCACGAATACGCCACATACCCGGACTGCTAATGACGTCTGGGAGCGTCTGCACGTAGGAATCGATTTACTCGATTTCGCTCGCAGCCGGAGTTACATTACCGAGGAGACACTGCTGAAGAAGTTGCTTCACTTCACTTCTTTGGTGACGAAACGTTTCCCGGGCGCACCGAGAATGCCAAGGACCGAGAGTTCCCCATGTAATAAGAGATTTGGATTTACAGTGCAGAAAGAACGGTTTGAAGCCAAGAACAAGGCGAATGGGTAATTTCTAATGGTTCTGGGTGCGCTTGGATGGTGTGCCATTCACCGTGTGTGATGCACACTCCGGTGCAAGGATCGTGTTAATTCAATTAGCTTCAAATTAGCAGTGAAGTCATTGGATGCCTTTCGTCGGAATCGTTCAATGCTGGAGAAAAATCTTGGAGCGATTTACATGCCATTGTTAGCAGTTTTGTGTTTAGCTTCTCTAGCTTCGGTTTGGAGGATTTTGATTGACTTTTTAGATTTTTTCGAAATAACTACACATGGAAGAATGTAATAAATTAATCCAACCAAACCGCTTAATCATCGTTAATGTGAATATTGCGTAATGGATTACAGAGCTCGAGACCGAGCACTCATTTGTTTGGCAGCAGATAAATGAAGATATTTATTGTCGAAAAGTTTAAAATGTTTGCTATTCTAGCACAATGGCAGAAACGAGAGGGCCCAACACTTGTTAAACTTTTGACGAATATGCGAAACATTAACCTTCAGTACCCTTCAGAGCTCGTGCTGCAGAACCATACGTATCGTAAGCATTTAGGACACATTTGGCAAACATCAAACGGTCCCATCACTGAACCGGTTTGTATTTTGCGGTTCCCACAAGGGGAAGCTCATAAAGATTTTCTAATCATTCTAAAACGTTTGCAACCATCCGACGGTGCCCTACATATATCCATGGTAAGAGCCAGGTTTTGGTTCTCGGAGTTTTACTTTGGGTTTTCATATTATTTGTCAACCTTCTCGAAACGCTAAATAGCGTATCGTTCAAAGCGTTCTTGTGCTCGACATAAGAGACACAACCCGAAAAAGTACGGATGCACATGAGCTATAGGACAAACGAAGACGATAGAAATGCAAGAATAGATCGTTGCTGCCGTAGGAAAAGAAAGTTGATCTGACACGGGAAACATCTTCGTCTGCGGAGGCCACAACAGATCAAGCAAAAAGAGTTTCATTTTTCGGTCTGTCCCCACGCGTTCCAGCTTTGTGTGCGCCCTTTTCGTTTCGTTTTCGTAGATGGTAAAGGATCAAGGATCAGAATGCATTCCGCATTCCATCGGCTACCGCAGTAATTGAAGTTCAACCGTCTCCATCACCGGTCATTCGGTTGGTTCAATATGTTTTTTTTGTTCGTGTCCTTCGATCAAGTATCGCGTCGTACAGTACCGTGGATGGCCACAAAAATTTAGCAACCACCACCGCCAATGCATGGGAAACTGTCCCGAAAAAAGAACGAAGAAATTGTTCGGTGTGATGGAAGCGTTACGTTTCATTTGAAGCATGCAGCGGCCAAGCGAATGTGGGAAAATCATGCGTTTGCGTGGGCTTTTCTCTCTCGGTTGGTGGTTTGCGGTTTGACGGTCAAGGTGTGGTTGGATTAAACGAAAAATGTCTCCATATGGTTGTGGGTCGATGGCAATGTTGCGTTTGCTACCGAAGGGATGGAGTTGTGGGACACACTTTCACACAGTGCTTTTCATGCTATTTCCAGACGCTTCTACATAAGCCCAAAAAGGTGGTAGGAGTGTTTTGTGGATCCATTTAGGGAGGAAAAGTTTTCACCAGCGAGGAAAGAATGTGTTTCACCTTTTTTGTGTGACAGTCATTGTTTCAAAAGGAAACATCATGTGTGTTTATGTGGAAGTAGGTCCTGTATTATTTCCTAACAATATTTTATTTTAATTCATTCGATGATTTACCCAAAAGTATCAGTATTTAGGAAAGCTGATGCTTATCTTCAACTCTTTTCCTACTTTTCTTTTCCAAATATTCACCAAAAACAGATTTTATTTGCTATTTTCTTGAATCACCCGTGAGCATCTTTTCATGATGTCTGATTTTTGGACACTACACGGGCAAGGACGAAGAACGAAGCAGTAAAGCATAAAGTATGCTCATTCGCTACATAAAACTCACAAAACGTAGCACCAGCAAGGTCCGCGAAGAAAACGAACGGATGGGGCGTGTTTGATGCTTTTGTCTGGCGGAAGTAAAATTCAATGAAAGCTTCAAGTCGTCTTCTGCAGAAACCACCGTTTGCCTTAAATCGTAAAACAGGAAGCGGTAGTGATTGGCAAAAGGCAATCCGCGTCTTGATGGCGATATAAGTTGAAGCAAACCGTGGGCAAGCATTGTTGAATGGAGGACTCTGCTTCTGCAGGCAAGAGTTTTGGCTGGTTTGTTTGTATTTCCGTACGAAAGTTTAGGTGCGCTTTGTATCCTAAACTGTATCCTTTGTATATTGAGTGTTGTAAATTGGGGATTATAAAGTGTTTGAATGTGTTGGAAAGATAGAAAGTGTTTAATACATTTTGTCATGATTAATTTTTTGCTAGAAAACATCGGATTTACTTTAGAGTGATATTTTTGCTAGATAATCTTTAATAATGTTCTTAACATTCTCTACCGTACATAATTAAAAATCTGTTCATCAAAGATCCTTAATTTGATCTACTTGAGGCTTTCGATGAATCAGTAAAGAGTATAGCAAGAAAAATCGAACTATGTGAAACAACTTGCCACAGGTTTAACATACCTTTCCCAAGTTCGCCTCGACCGTACACATCCATCTGGATTGCCACGCCAAACGATGCTTAAATCTTGCCATCTTTTATATTTTGCCAATCGATCGGCGGGCTTTATTTTTATGGTATTTTTATTCGATGCCACGTCACCAGCCATCGTTGACCATCTCGCTCTAGCGAGATACGACCGAATCACCGACTCTCCGTTGATCCTGTGGGTAAGAATATGTGTTTTAACGCGATGGTTTAAAGTTTCGCGACCACATTTTACTCGCAAAGCTGACGTGGATTTCTTTCCATCCTCCGGTACCATACGGTAGCCAATGCTAAGGCCGTCGTAGTGGTAGGCCGTACCATGTGGATGGCGGCTATGGAGTGGAATTGACAAGTAGAAAATATGCCATCTTCAACACTACGAACCTACGGTCGTCGTACAGGGTGAAGCGATAGGAGGTAGCACGGTAAGCATGTGATTAAGTCAGTATTGTGTGTATGTATTGATGGGCAGCACAACAAGCAGCACGCTCGAAGGGAGAAAACCGGTCGCCAGCGCGGGAGAGGGAGGCAGTGAAATTTTCCCAACTGGCCCCAATACCATTACTCTGTGCCGGTGATAGTGTATGTAGCCTAGGGAACGTACAGTCGAACTGGCCGATATGCGGGTGTGACATCGTCGTGCTTGCAATCGTGCTCCGGCAACCGGGCCAATGTGGAAGCGAAACGCAGGGGGTTGATGGTGTTCTCCTTACCTCCGCACCGCACCTACCCACCTACACGTTCGTCCGAGGAAAACGGAAATAGGGAGGTGGTCGTTGGGAAGGGTGCAGTGCAAAAAGGGCACGACACGTGTCGTGCGCAAACGCGCATCCATCCATCGTACACGCAACACCGATACCGACGGGCACACACCAAACTGTTGCTGCTTATCAACAGGCGGTTGATACAGGGTGCGTACCGTTGAAGGGTTTTTTTTTTGTGTGTTTGTCGAATTCTGCTTCTTCGGCTTCACGATCGTGTTTGGTTCGGCTCGTTCGGGACGATGGGCAACATCACCAACACCAGCACAGAAACGGGCCCGATGGAATCGATGTCACTTCTCCACGTGTCCCCAACTCCCAACACCGACCAGCGGGAGCGTTCGCTCCGTACTAGCGACGACTGTGAGGGTGGATTTTCCCGTCCGAGGGGAAGTTTTTAGCGAGTTCCGTCATACGCACGGGCGAAAATTTTCCTACCCCAACCACCCCCGTTCGTGGTCCGCGTTGGACTTCTTCGTGGTGGATTCGGGTGTGTACATCCACCGACCGAGCGACCAACCGACCGACCGACCGGGTGGATACGATGAAGCCACCCGATGTGTCCCGTCGCCGCCTTTAGAACCGGGCCGGATGTTCACTCTCTACGTTTTTTTCAGAATCTTACTCCGGGCGTTCGAACGACTTGTCAGTCGTCAGTTGGTAGCGGTAGAAGCAACAGCATTTTGCCAGTGGTGTCAGAGCGTTTCCGTTTGCTGAGAGTTTTCCGTTTGCGAACTTCCGCACAGTGCCTAACCGTACGGTCGACTGTTTGTTCCGTTTCGTTCCAATTTTCGGGTGGTTTTTTTTTTCTTTGTGCAGGTGTTTAAGTTTTATTGTAGAGTCTTGATTGGTTTATTGGTTCCAGTGGTTTAAAGTATTACATTGCAACACAGAGCAAGCAAAAACTTTAACAGAAAATGTTGAAAACAAAGCCTGCAGTTTAAGTTGATTTGTTGTTTAGATTTTAGTTTAGTGGTGAAATTATTATCAAACGCGGAGAGTTCAAAGTTGGTTGGTGAAAAGATTGTGTGAAAACAATGCAAGAGGTTGGTAAACATTAAGAGTAGCTTGTTGGTAGTATAACTTGGCTTAGAAGTAGCTGTTGTTGTTTGATAGTTGGTGTAGAAATTTTAGAAACAATTATGAATTAATAATATTAGTAAACTATTTATTATTACTTGTCGAAATTTATCGTAGTAAAACTATTATTTCTCTTCAATAGAAAACATGCCAAAAAGCAAAGGTTAATAAAATTGGAAATGCATTTTATTTGCTAAAGGAAATTTAATAAATGTAGTTGATTTAATCAATCGGTTGGAAAAGAATGTCATCCTTGTGGTTCGATAAAATAATTTTTTATGCAAAAATGTACAAACGAAACATGCTAATCGATGCATGAAAAGACAAACCATAAGACAAGGAAAGAGTTTAGCAAAGCGTGCAAAAAATAAATATTGATTCACCTTTTCTCCCAGCCATAAATGCCCTTTTCCGTTCGATTTGAATGTTGAAAATGAAAACATTGATAAACGTAGAACAGCAATGAAAAAGTCAAAACAAAAGTAAGCAAGAATCCAAAAGGTACGATAAAAAAAGTTGCCGGGATAATAATAAAAAAACTGAGCAGAAATAGAAAAAAAACAAAAAAAAAACAGAAAAAAACATTACACAAACCCAACACGGTTCGACTTTGGCTTCACTGGTGAGGTTGGTTTTCTTGTCGGTTGAGGTTTTGTTGATTTAAGTCTTCATCTACCGTTGGGTGGTTCGGTGGTGATAGCGTGTTTTATTTTCCTGCCGCAACCATGTCCGTGCTGGATGCCATGTTGTCTGCCGATCATGTCGATGTTTGACTGGAAGCGTACAGTTGAGTGAGTTGTGCAGTGGGCAAACCAGAACCTAACCGTGTTGGCTATTTGTCTTTTGATTTCTTGAAATCTTGGAATGGCCGGAAAGGCGTGAGGGTACGAATCGGAAGATGGTTTGCTTTGAGCAGAGGAAGAAGAGAAAACGGACGTTGTTGTTTTGTAATCCTTGCATTGAATGGTGTACCCTTTGCTTAAGGTATTCCTTTGCTTCACTCTTCATGAACCAACTTCAGACAGTCTCGAGTTTGAGCGAGCGGTTTCGTCGAGCCTGCAGTGTTTTACAATTTAAACTGTTTAATCAGTTTTGCAATGGGTTTGTTTTTATTTACCAAACATTAAAAAAATCGACGTTGAAAACTATTCCCTATCTATTTATTGGCAGTGGATGTAATTTTACCAGTTTCTCCATTTATAGATTTTGCTACATCGTTCTTTATTTTTAGTGTCCATTTCGGTTGAATGTTGTTTCGAACACTTCATTAATGAGTTGTGTGGGTGTATGTGTGTTTGGCTGTTTTTCGTTCTTCGCATTGACCGATGGTACAAGCTTGTTTAGTGGAAAATGTCCACTTTAGATCGATTGCTCGTCCGGGTTTTGCAATCTCGAAGTAATTAAATTAAATTTCCACTTAAATCCCAGGACACACGATAAAGAAGGTGTTGAAAAGCGGTAAAACTGTCCACCGCCACAGCAAAATGGAGCGGACAAAGTGATCATTTTTCGGTGAGAAAATGCTTCCAGAAAGCAGAGCAGACAAAACCATCAGGAAGACAAATCCAGTTTGTAGTTGTTGTTTTTTTTATGCACTCAATCAGCCAGCCGGTCCTTTCGTCTGGCTTGATCGCTAGAAGATTGACAATATTTTTCCAATTAAAACTCCAAGCATCCTTGAGCTCGGTGGGTGGGCTATAGTGGCACTGAACTTTTTCAAGGCCCCCGTGCACATGCACACACACACACACACAAACACAAAGAAAGGAGAAAGTTAATCTGGTGTTGGTAGGTGTATTATTTTCTCCACTGTACTTCCCAACCGATCTAACCATGTCGAAAAACGTTTGCATCGAGAGCTTTAATTTTTTTTGCTTCCGTTTCACACATTTTGCCAACAACGTCCAACAAGTCCTGTCAAGTGCATCGTGTGCTAGCGTACCGGCCATACCGGTTTGGTCAAACACTAAACACCGGCTGCACCATATAGCTTTTGGGTGGAAAATTTAAGATCACGAACCAACCGAGCACATGCTGGTCGAAGCGTTGTGGAAAATGGAGAAAAACTGTGGAAAATGAGAAAGTTGCGAAAAAATAGCAAGAGAAGAAGAAGAAGTGATAGGAAATAAAAATATGGAGGCAAAAAGAAGGAAAAAAATTGTCCAGAAAACTCATAGAACACGAGCACGAAAGTACAAACGAGTGCCATCTACAGACTTTTCCCTCCCCAATGGCTTCTTAGCCTGGGCTGGGTGAAAGTTTGTTTAATGTTTTATGTTGTTTTGTTTTGGAGGTTGTTGTTGCTGTTGCGCGATTTTTTTTTTCATCGTCGTCGTTGTTGTTTTCACCCACCGTTCATCATTATACTTCGATCAGAGGAAGCAAAACTTCCGTCAGCGTCAGGACGCGTTGAAGTGCAAACACTAGAGCGAAGCGTGAAAAAGAGCGAATAAAAGAGAGAGAAGGTGGAAAAAAAGGAAAATATTCACATCGCTCGTAGACGGATGTACGAAAGAAAGGAAAAGCGAGAATTGACTCGAGCATTTTGTCCAACCTAGCAGTAGTACCGATTTTTACCACCAGCCAAACGTGTTTTCCAAACCACCGCAGACAGTTGTTTGATTTTCCATTAATTTTTTTCCATTCTTTTATGTACGCTTGGTTTATGTTTTATTTGTGTTATTTTTTATTTCTCCTTTCTCTACGGTAGGGTATCGTCAAACGTCAATAAATCGAGACAAGTTGAACTTTTCGATAGAAAAAAAACAGAAAGATCCTGCAAACATAAAAGAGCGAACATTAGAGCAAACAGCACACAGTAGATAGGGCAAAAATCATTACCGTCCTGCCGAATAAAGTTAAATTGAGTTAATAAACTATGAACTCTACGGTGTGGCGGGCACTGCTGTGAAAGCTTCGTGTGCGCATCGTACGTAACGTGTTCGGTGTGCCGCAGCAACCACGATCAGAATGCTGCAGCTAATGCGGCACTAAAGAGCACCATCGCCAGTCAGAGAATGCGTTAAACATAGAACCAGAAGGAAAAAAAACCCGAAGGAACGAACAAAAAACCCGCTTCAAACTAAACAATCGCGTCAAGCGCGCTTCTTTTACGCTTGCGGTGGAAGTGTTGCCAAACCGAACCCGGAAGTGACAGTGACAGTGCAGTCGAGTGATGGGAAGTGTTGTCGAACGGTAAAGAACTTTCCTGCCAGTGTGAGGGTGCATGAATCACGGCACGCAGTCCAAAATGTCCAGTCATAAACCGAAGCACAGGATGGCCAACCTACCTTTTACATGCACGGTGAGTGAGATTGTGCTCATTAGTAAAGCTTAAATTTCCGCAGCATCGTTCGTCCGTTCCTGCTCCTTGTCGTTCGTTTTTCATCCCTTTAATTACTTTATTATAATATTAAAATTTGCTCGCCTTTTCTGCTACCGTTCCGTCGTGCTAGAATGTTCTCTCTCCCGGGAGATTGTAGACCAACAGCTTTTTTTTCTCGATCGTTTTTTATTTATTTTTCCGTTGTTGGTTGTTGTCGTTTCGTTCCGTACAGTTTTGTCAGCTGTCTCGGCTGTCGGCGAAGGCCTGGCGAGCGAGTGAGCAACTTACCATCCCGGTACGAAGAACCGGATATCTGTTGCATTCGCGAACCGAAACTTCTTCCATCTGTCTATCGTTTTGAGTTGGTTGCGCTTACCAGTCATGGCCATCATCAGACCGTACCCGTAGTTGCCATCGTCGTCATCATCATCCTCGTAGTCGTCGTCGTCATTTGGTTGCCTGTTGCTTCACCGTTCTCCGGAAGTCAACCGTTGTTTGGTGCGCCTTTTTTGGGGTGTATATGCTCGAAAAGGAAAATTCAATGAATGAAATTTAATTATGTCTCCTGCACGTAAGCACACGCCGAAACCCGCCAGAGACGGTGGCTTCATCTTGCTAGTACGGGTTCCGTACGCTGTGTACAGCGTGAGGATGTCAGATTTTCCAACACAAGCGCTCCAAGTGCGTGTGTCAACGGACTTTGTCCGACAGCAGGTTTGGTGCCGAGTGGTGTTTAGTCACATCTACCCGTCTCGGTGCTTGACGTGCTGGTTGACAGTTGTCGGGTAGAATCTCTCCCTTTTTTTGGGCAAATCACGCCATATCGTCTGTGCTGCGTCACTGTCGTCCTGGTTTTGTTTTCGGTGACCTAGGATGAGTAGCGATCCATGTTGGTATACTTTTTTTGCTCCAGCAAGAGCTTAGGGATAGCGATGGGAACACACACGTAGCATAAAACTATTCACGTGTGTGCGAAAACGGATGGAATGTGGAGTAATTGTATAAAAATAGACTCAAAATTTAGTTTCCGTAAAGCAATGCAACAGGGTGTTGCATACTTGGGCACGGTTTATGAAGAATGCAGCACTCGTTTTTTGGGTGAGCTTCGAACATTGAAACTGAATTTTGTGGATTAAACAGTATTTGTGGGAAGTTTTGGGGAGATTTGTGGTATGTGAACCTTCATACCACATCCAAATATCCCAATTTTTAACACATTTTTTGCAGTGGGTTATTAGTGTATTATAAGTAGGATGCTTGTAACTTGATATTTAAACCAATTTCTGTTTGGTGTTTATTTGTATTAAAAAATAATTGATTGATTGTCATGTATTTTAAATGGAAAAGAAGAAGCACTTTCATAAAAGGAACATCACAATCACATTCGATCAAGCGCAAAAGCAAAAAGGGGTTTTCTCTGAAATCGAAATTGATGGTAAGAAAAACGCAAGTACGCACACATACAGCGAAACAGATCTCCAAAACTGTGTTTGATATTTGATAACCATGCGTAACGTGTCACGTTATTGGAGCACACTCGAGCAAGTGTTCCAGTTCATCGGTTTCATTTATACGCCAAAGTCAAATTTTCCTCCAATTCCCACTCGAAACCGTCCCCAAAAATAGTGCATTTATGGGACTTCTTCTCGTACGCAAAGCCATCGCAGCATCGAAAGCACTTTAACGAAGTGCGCCATTGTTTGGCGTTTCACTCGTTCACACACACTGACACACACGCGGCAAGATTGTGCTGAATGGTGGGACTCCTGCCGCTTGGTCCACACAATCCTTCCAGCAGCAGACGGTGGAATGTCATTTCCACAGTCTCCACAGTTTCCGGAAAGCGACTCGCTTGCCACCGCTGCCATTGCGTCCATTTCCTTTGACTGTTGAGCCCTTCCAGAAGCCACTTGGGCACGGTGATTTGAAACGCGGGTTAGGTTGGCGAACGGGGTGCAGGGAGGCATTAAAGCGAACAGAATCCTACCATAGACGATCTCACGTGTTCCGGACACATCTCGGCCTGATTTCGTTTCGCACCATCCACCATCGCCGGGGCAAACTTCGCCGATGGTAATATTAAATTTAAACAGAGATTCCTTTATCCCTGTCTGGTTGTGGCCGGGAGCTGCTACTGCTGCTGCTTCGTCACGTTTTGCCATCGTGACGGTGAAATCACATCGGGCAAAGTTCTTGTTTCCCCCGGTTGTTGGGCGTTTGGGTGCTGGTACCACCGTGGTGGCATTGTTGATTTTCGGTCGTTTTCCGTTTCATTTCGCATTTTCACCGTTCATTCGTTCGTTTTGTCTGCTGAATCCGGGGTTTCGCCTCTTGACGAATGGTTGTTTGGCGGGCAAATGGGAGGATCGGTGTCTGGTTGTGGAAACTGAAAGCTAAACTCATAAAACATAACCGGAGCACATACACACTCGTTCGCGATATCCATCCGCTTGTATGATGTGATAGAGCAATGGACCGGTGTGTGTGTGTATGTGTGTATGAGAGAAAGAGAAAAAGAGAGGAAAAAGTTGTGCAAATGGATTGTCATATGTAGGGTCGGGCAAATATATAGTCAAACGACAGTAGAAATAGATGCAATCCTGATCTTCCGGAACATCACCCAACAAGTACTCAGTTCAAGTGAGTGTGAAGAAGTTTTTGACTTCGTTTTATTGTGCGGTATTTTGCAAAATGCGCTGAAAGTGTTCCATCACGACTCATGACCGGTGGGGCACTGTAATAAATGAACCTTCTGCTTAATAGAACTAGGAATTTTTCTATCCAGTTAACTATTCCAACCTTTATATTCAAGTATTTTTTAATTTTAGGGTTATTGAATGGTCGTTGGAAAATCATTTGAAAATTAGAAGCTACAATAACTTTCCTGCTGTGGGAGGAGAGAGTCCCTGCAAGCTCAAAGTTACCGTGCCACAATCAACTTGCTCAGAACGAACCATCGACACGAATGCACTTTAGGTGGATTTCGTCGAGTGTTCTTCGTTGTGCGAAAGCACAATTTATACCAACCAATAACCGAAACCTTGGTCTGGTCGAATAACCCAAGGAATTACAAGAAATTGAAAACCCGAGGTGACATCGAGGTGAAAGCGGTCGCTCGGGTGGAATGACATAATCAGAAAAGATGAAAAGGAAATGAAAATAAATGAAATTCCTCGCTACAAGACGAGCGAAGGACTCGGTCGGTGGAAGGTAAGGAAGTGACCATGATGCTGTTGCTGTCTCTGGAGCGTTTTGGTTCAGGCAGCAAGCAACCATGATGCTGATGGTTCCACCGCAACCATTGAAGCCACAGAGACGGCAGAAGCTTTGGAGAAAGAATTTCTTTCCCACTTGCAGAGCGGATGGGC
Organism: Anopheles rivulorum; assembly: GCA_018908115.1. NCBI lineage: Eukaryota > Metazoa > Arthropoda > Insecta > Diptera > Culicidae > Anopheles > Anopheles rivulorum. The sequence continues at coordinate 41,063,204 of CM032178.1, forward strand.
TTTTTCGGTCCGGATGGACAAGTGGACAAGTGGTCAAAGAACGGGGAAAAGATTTTAAGGTTTTTTGACAAGCAGCTTCCGCTAGCGCGTTTGAATTGTTACCGCCTTGTTTGGTAAGTGGGTAGAATAGCATTTCATAGAAACAGTCCGTCCAACTCAATCATTCCAAAACTCAATTCCAATCCCTAACCCCGACAGCAGTGGCGCACTGAGATAAGGTGGTAAAAATGCCCTTGGAATGTTGGTGGGGTTCCGAAAAAGTCAGCCAAAGTTGACCATTTTCAATTATTAAAGCCTTTCCATGTCATGAAGATGGGAATCTTGTGGATGAGATCTCCATTGCTCGTCCAGGAGCGCGCCCCAAAATGTGCCTTTCGGCCACGTGCAAACAAGNGCGAAAGCACAATTTATACCAACCAATAACCGAAACCTTGGTCTGGTCGAATAACCCAAGGAATTACAAGAAATTGAAAACCCGAGGTGACATCGAGGTGAAAGCGGTCGCTCGGGTGGAATGACATAATCAGAAAAGATGAAAAGGAAATGAAAATAAATGAAATTCCTCGCTACAAGACGAGCGAAGGACTCGGTCGGTGGAAGGTAAGGAAGTGACCATGATGCTGTTGCTGTCTCTGGAGCGTTTTGGTTCAGGCAGCAAGCAACCATGATGCTGATGGTTCCACCGCAACCATTGAAGCCACAGAGACGGCAGAAGCTTTGGAGAAAGAATTTCTTTCCCACTTGCAGAGCGGATGGGCTTTTTCGGTCCGGATGGACAAGTGGACAAGTGGTCAAAGAACGGGGAAAAGATTTTAAGGTTTTTTGACAAGCAGCTTCCGCTAGCGCACGGTACAGCGTTTGAATTGTTACCGCCTTGTTTGGTAAGTGGGTAGAATAGCATTTCATAGAAACAGTCCGTCCAACTCAATCATTCCAAAACTCAATTCCAATCCCTAACCCCGACAGCAGTGGCGCACTGAGATAAGGTGGTAAAAATGCCCTTGGAATGTTGGTGGGGTTCCGAAAAAGTCAGCCAAAGTTGACCATTTTCAATTATTAAAGCCTTTCCATGTCATGAAGATGGGAATCTTGTGGATGAGATCTCCATTGCTCGTCTAGGAGCGCGCCCCAAAATGTGCCTTTCGGCCACGTGCAAACAAGCGGGAAAGGAAGCAAAGAAGAGGTGAAGAGATCATCCGTCGTAGAAACTGTGACACCTCCCCGGACGCCATGGGGTGGTTGGAAAAGTTTGGCCAAAAAGTGTCGACCAACAGCGGCCAACTGTCGACTGTGGCAGAAGCAGTAGTGAAGTGTCCTGACAGCGAGCACAATGGTACAAAGATGAAACGGCGATAAACAACCCCGCTGATGGAGAGCTAAATGGGCGAAGGAATCTCGAGCACAATTCGCCCGACGTGCGGCAATAAATGTGGCGCAATGAATAATTTAATTCATTTCGCAAATTGTTGGGATGTTTGTAGGTTGGTTCCTTTTATTTTTTTTTCAGTTACGTTTTATTTTAACTTTTGTGCACCGAAACTTGGGCCGGTAAGAGTTTCGTTTCGGTTCCATCTGTACAACCGATGCTCGATGCTGATTGGAGGATTTTGTGTGCTTGGTGAGGCTGCCGGAATTAAAACTTTTACGCGTCGCTCTCGAATGGTGGCGTTGGTGGAAAAAATGTCCGCGAATTATAACATTCCGTTGGCATTCACGCATTGAACGGACGAGCAAAGTACTTTTCATTACAGCACTGGACATATTGCCGCCTTTAGATGGCCAGCCAGACAAAACTCATTTCGTAGGGTGATAAAATGGCTAGCTTCTTTCTTGATATTTTAGACGACAACCGCTTTATTCAAGTCACATTACTCATGAAACAGTTTTATATCTCTTATTAATGGTTAATCTTATATCAAGAAAAGCTATTTTTTGTTCGTTATTGTTCATGGTTATTGGTGATTCGTTGTTGAGAAGAAAGAAAGAAAGTATTTCTTCACTCGTCTTATTGATAAAGCCATAAACCATATTTCCTGGAACTGTTGTTATCACAATTAGTCCATGAGCTTTTCTTGCCTTTATTCTCAAGCGTCCCATCGCTGGGCAGGTAATTTCACCCATCGTCTATATGGTTCGGCTTAATACTCTCGCATCCTAAATTCGTTCTACTCGAGGATAAGTGGAGCTGCCTAATTCGCTCGCAGCGTAAAATTTCAAAGCGCCAAACAGCTGGTCCTTGGAGCAGTGTGCAGAAGCGTAAGGATTGGTTTTCTAATGTCGGGCGGTTTAATATGGTGGGCAAATTAGAACACGAACACGCACCACCACCAACCAAACTTGAGAAGTGCCGTGAGGCGGTCCTTTTCCTTTTTTTTTTTTTTGTTTGGTGCGGACAATCTTCTCATGGGCCTCAGGTTACCATTGTTGAAGCAACAGGCCACTTTCGTCGGTTTGCAGCGACCTTTCTTCGCACGGTCACTTCTCGTCGTGCTATCGCGTTGCTGAAGATTGACTTTTCCGGTAGCGTCCCAGCTTGGCTGCAAGCATTGTGCTACGGGGAAAATTATAGCTTCAATTTATGGCAAGCAAAAAAATAAAAAATACAAAAAATAGGCCGATGAGAAAATGTTGTTTTCTCATTTGTCTACAAGACACGCAATGCCATGCCGCCTGCGCCGGAATCCTGTAGTGCCTACCGTGCCGCCGTACATTGGGCCGCCGTACTTCACCGTTTGCTGGCGTTTGAATTGAGTCGAAAGCACTTCAAAAGCGGCATGTAACGTGATTATGATGAAGATAAACGATGCCACCCTGGCAACGCACCGAACCATAAGCCAGGGCTAACCTTGCCCCGGGTCGCATCCTCCGCGAGTGCGAGCATTTTGTGCTGGAAGGAAGCTTGAGTGTTTGTCATGGCTGTGGGGCAAATGTAGATGGCCAAGGATGGGCAAGGCAAGCAGGATGGAAAGAGGTCAGCGAGACAATTACCCAAGGAGTGAATGGAAGCAATGCGATCCCACGGGGAAAATCTTATGGACTGGCTAATATTTTGATTTATTTACTACAACCTCATTGTACGTGTGGGCTAAGTCAAGGGAATGGGCACCCGACGAAGGTTGTGGAAGGAATGAATGAGCAGTAGCAACAACAAAAATTAAATAAGAAGAAAAAAAAAACAACAAATCCGAGCTGGCCCGATGGTGGTCCTACGATGGTGTTTTCTTTAGCTTAAAGGTCTCTCCTGAAGGTCTCCTCTGTTAAAGATCATCGTGCATGGGAAGCAAACATTTGAATAGAAAATTCATCCTCCGGGATAAGCAGGCCTATTTTCGTACGGGTAGTAACCTGGGACGGGCATGATGGAAGTTATCTATTCAAAATCTCCACTCCAAATGTAGCAGTAGGAGTTCCTTCATGGGTACGACATAAGAAAAAAAAGGCCACGCTCACATCTTAAAAAAGGACGCTCCATTCAGGACATGGTGTATTGATACAAAAAACACGAGAAGGCTACTGCGCAATGGAAGGGAGCAAAAATGAAATAAGCCTTCGGCAGCCCCTCAATCTCGGCCCGAGCCCGGGCACATTATATTTGGTTATCCTCCATTGAAATTAGATTCTATTATGAAAGTATGATTAGATTTAAATTTTATCCGACACAACGGTACCGAAGGAATCGAACTCGACCGAATTGAGAAGCGGACGGGGAGAAAAAAAGACGGCAAGGCATACCAGACCCTGCTGCACCAGTGTTCGAGGCAAAAAGGTAGTGGCCGATGAAAAATGTTGTGAGTAATAATGCTCGATAATAGTACTAATAATCGTAACCATAAATCGATCCATATCCAAAGAGATGAGTTGGGGGTTGAATTGCTGAGCGAGCGAAGCGAAAATCATGTCGGTTCTGATCTTTAATTACGAAATGAATGTTTCACTTGCAAAGATCTTAAAAACGATTACACGGATTACATGCGAAATGCGTTGTGTTTGTAATGATGAAAATTACTCAAGGAATGGGTCGAAATTTCTGGGATTTAAGTTAAGATGCTTGTAAGAAAATGGGAAAGAGAGAACAAATAATATCATGCAAAGCAGTAGCTTATTGTAGCTAGTGGTACAAATTGTACGAATTTTCATCTTAACTCAACGAATTGCCCTTTTATGACATTTTTATATTACATTCTCGCTCATGGTGGTTCGATACACCATAACTAGATATTCCGCGAAACAATCTGTTTGCGAACTTTCCATACTTCCTTCTATCAGTAAACATACAAACACACATTCACGGCACCGCTGTCAGCCCAGTTGTGAGGCGGCAAGCATCAAAGATTTTGTGCCGGAATTAATGTAATTTTTCTCCATTGACAAACAGGCCCGGTATTGGGGAATCGGAACTGTGCAAAGAACAGACAGCAAGCGCCACGAAACACACAAGCAAAGATGGCAAACAGCTTCCGGTGGAGGCAATCACTCGGTCGGCGCGACTGTCCTCGGTCGGTCGGGTTGGGTTGGACCGAAGAACACCACAGGGTTGGACTCGAAAATAGCAAAAGTTTTTAATTTGAACTTTTCTGATCAAACAAACTTTCGCGAGTTGCGCGACCTATGCCGCTTCCCGCTGTTGCCACCGTTGATGTCGTGCGGGCCACCGTGTTTCGTGCGGCTTGCTCTGCCCGTGTTGGCGGCTGTTGGGTGGAAATGGAAAATCGCACTCCATGCACAGCACCATGGCTAAACATCTTTATTATTACAATATTTAATTTTCCCCTTCGTTTGCGCATCTTAAGCACCGACTGGAAGGAATAAATCACTGAACGTAAAGTAAGTTATCGTGCTTCCCACCACCAGCGTTTGCTCCCTGCTTCCATCGCTTCTTTGGTGCAAAATGGAAGTTTCGTCTCGTGCTGGCAAAAAGACGAAAAATATACGATATCATCGCAACCGGGGCAAGCGAACTCGCCCCGTTTGATAGTGGTTTGCAATCGCAATTTAAATTCATAACCAAACGAGTTTCATCCCGAACGCTGCGGTTGCGGATCGAATCGCACCTTCATAAAGTGGAAACGGTGGCAAACGAGACGTTGGATATTGCATTCGCGCGAGAATTGCTTGCTCGGTGGGTGGTAAACGAACGGGTGATTTAAAAAGTGCATCCACATGGCACTTACGCCCAATGGGAACGTGTTTAATTTTGCATGAAATCGCGCTTTATGCGTGACACTCCTGGGAGCTGAGGGATGCTGTTAACTTTTACTGATATCGATTATGCTCATGATATACGCCTGGAGGGAGAAGGTGTTTGTAGATCCGATCGTAAAAGTAAACGTTCTTAATGATATTATGTGTTTTTAAACGACTTTTCCAATGCGCCGGGTACTTGACGTAAGTAATGGAATCGCCCAATCGAGCTTTATTCTTTTGTAGAAGCTAGTTTAATGTTTTCCCCATTGTGTTGCTCTAAAGCAAGTTGTTTAATTATCAACCACCGTTCTGAATGCGTCCCTTTTGTAGGTGTAAAACTTTGGTGAAAAGCATTCAACAGACACAAAAGGCGTTTCCACCGGAATGGAAAACAGTTTGTCTTATAAATCTCCAACAAGGTGGAAAACTATCACACGAGCGCCCAATTGGGCAGGATGGTGGGGTTTTTCACCCTCTGTCCCGCCTGTCAGTCGTTCCAGCGAGACGCCAATTTAAAGTATCACAAGCACTGTCATGGAAGCACCAAACTCCTGCTGGTGCTGCTGTTGGGATGTTTTATTTTATTTTTCTGTTTTGTTGTGGCTGCGCTCCGTACGAAACTCATCGTTGAATGGAAGAAAATTCAACGCGTTGCAGGAAAACGGAACGCGAGACATGAATAGAAATAAAATGAAAAACGGTTTCCTACTCGCGGATTACTAGTGTCGTTGTAGAGATGGCTGAGCAACAGGAAGGAACACGGGCGGAACGTACCGTCGTGTGAAGAGAAAGGGTGTGTGTGTGAGAGTGAGAGAGAGAGAAGGAGAGAGGGCAAGAGCACGAAAAATATAACGAGCACAAGGACATAACAGGTTGTAGCGGGAGTTGTGTGCCGGTCCAGGAAATTAAAGCAACAGGCGGCAAATGCAACAGTTGGAAGCATCTGCGACCTGTTGAAGTCGGGAAGGGAGTTCTGTTTCGTTCGTTCTTTGTGGGATTGAAATTCCGAGTATTTTTTTTTATTCGCTCGTGTTTTTTTGTGTTGTTCCCCTTCCTTGCTTCCGCCATCTGTCTTCCTTTTGCCCGGCCCGCCAAACCACTTCCGTTTGGCTTTTACGTTCGCGCGAGCGTCTCGACGATCACGTCGGCATCCGGTCACACGGCGAGACCGGTAACGGCGAGCTATTTCCACGTTCTGTACCGAATTTGTCATGGGCGAGCAGAAAAAAAAACTAAATAAAAGCAACGCGGAGACCGTGCATCGTATGAGGGTACGGTGCACAGTGTCAAGCATTTTTCCGCTCAATATGTACACGCTCGAGCACTTTCCAATGAATACACTTCGTCAAGCGACTTTTTCCGCCCTCGTGTGTTAGATCCTTGGATGAAAGTGTGCGGCAACAAGGGGTCGGTCAGGCGGTGTATGGGAAGGTAGTGGGACAAACGGTCCAACACCAGCGTACTGGATGGTGGACGATAGCGTTTGTGAAAGGATCGCACAAGGATCGTTACTTGTAAAATATGGAGTTTATCCATCGCTGATTGTGCGGGATAGAAGGGCGCTACGATGGGAAGGGCGTACATTCCAGCCACTCCCATCCCATTCCATGGAAGTTAGCCTCGAAAGCCAATGCTATTCATAGTAAGTGGGATATTCAATCCATTTTCTCGACACCTTTCTCTCTCGCTGGCACCTTTTGGCATGTTGGGATCGTCTGACGCTCCGGCGACCATTACTGTAGCAATACTGGGACAGGGAGTCTTTGGCTTTGGTCCGTGTCCACGACCATCGGTTCATTCGTGTCCGTATGTCCTCATCCCGTATGCGCATTTACATTGTCCTTTTGGTGCGATCGACTGTACGCTGGAGCAGCGGACTGCACTTAGCAGTCCGCCCTTTAGCGCGAGAACAATGACAGTTTGATTCCACGGGTACACTCCCAGATCGAATGGCAAATGGTGAAAGAGCGAACGGTTGCACGACGACGTCCGGCTGTGTGCTTCAACAGGTTCGGTCGGTCTCCTGTTGCTTCGGTGCTTCGGTGCTTCTTCATTGCGGTGCAAGGGCGGGAATGGTCGCGTATCGATGACCATGATTTACTGTTGCCAAGCGCATTCGACTTGGCTGACCAATTTGGCGCCCTTTGGCGTGCGCGCCCGGTAGCGCCAAATGGGTTTTCCGAATGAAAGCGTACTAATGGAAAATCCTACCCAATCTCAATGTCCCGTGAACGCGTGTCCGTGTCCGTTGGAAGCATTGCTTCCTGTCGCACCCGGCTAAATTGTAACCATTGTTCGCATACCGTGCGATGTGGTACGATGAATGAAGAGTGCTTTGCAGTGCAGCGTATTCGACCGTTTTAGGAAATGGGTTTCCCAAAACCTCAATATTTGGGTCAAGTGGTAGCGTATGTACAGTAGCAGCTCGATGCAAAGTGCAGAGATATGATAGTTTTATCAATGCGTTTTGTTTCCTTTTTTTTAGTTGGTGCTGGTGCCGGGAAAGGTGTCTAGCAACAATGAAGCCGTTACGAGCATTCCAGTAGTGTGGTACGTTGACAGCTTCTTCACTGAAGAGCTTTTAACTTCAAAAACAAAGAACCGAGTGGATATTGCCATCGAGTGAACAGAAGCCACTGAAGTGTTGTAACGTTATTGAAGCATCAAAAGATTGCTTGATAAAATAACCAGAAATAAGCACGTTGATTGTCGATGTCGAGTATGATTATTGTTGTTGCTCATTGACTGAAGTGGCATTCGATTGAGGTAGATCATGATAGTACTTTTTTGAAATTTTATTCAACAATTTGGTTGGATATGGCTGTGTCGCATTATTACTGTCGATTAGCAATGCAATGCTTTACAATAATTGTTCCGTTTAACATGAGAAGGTACTAGGTGTAATGAAAAGTGCTTTAAAATCCATTTGAGCGCAATGATCTTGTTGCTTTTTTAATGGATATATTTTCCTCCATAGTTTACGATAGCGTGTGGATTAAAATTAGGTATTGTCATTTCCTAGATTTAAAAACAAGTAAACCATTCTACCACCATGCTTTAGTGCGGATCGGGATATTTAAATGCCATAAATAATAAGCTATCGAAATTTTTAGAGAAATAAACAAGATTCTAGATGTTGAGGAACGGCGTCAAAATAAATGTTTGGATGTTTAATTTCATTTTAACCAAAAGTCGCTGTTCAATGTAGAAGTAAATGACGTCTGCAAAATGGCAAACTAGTATTGAGAAGCTAGTATTAGTTATCTGTGAGGTAGCCAATGAAGTAGTTCGTAGTTGTGTCGTCATAAAAAACAGTAAGATCTCGGTATTGAACTTGTTTCGATCTTCTCAGGTCCCTTAGTTTGAAATTCAAATAATATTCATTGCCGGGTAGCGATTATTAGATAGCGATACATTTGCAAGCGTTTACCAGTGATTATGATATTGTTGCTATGTGCTACCATACCTTTCTATCCAAAGGTTCGGTCAATTTGGCCTGTCCAACGACCAACCTTACCCATTCTTCCTCACCAATCCAAGTCTCGGAGTAGGACATTTGCACGACTCTGCATTTGATTAATATAATATTTTCGGTCGGAAATACCTCGTTACTTACATCAACATTCTGTTCTAGATTGTTTTGAATATTAAAATTTCCATCGATCGAAAATGAACGTCACCACAATACAACGAAAGAATGCTCAAATATTAAAGTATTTAGGCGTTAAGATACGGTGTAAACTTATTAGAAAACTAGGCAAATGAGACATTAATTTTCTACCCATCGTTACCCACAATTTCATCCGCACCCTTTTGTATACGGACGATGAAAAATTTGACTGCTCAGAACGAGTTTTGAAACAAATGCAAAGATGTCATCAACGCAGAATTTCCAACATTTAGATAAATTTAATATTAAACGCCTTTAAGCTATCTTTTTTACAATGAAAAAGACAATTGTTTTCGTTTACTAATGAATGGACAACGATTGAGTAAAGTTGCCATTTTAAAGTATGTATTAGATACGCTTACCTGGAAGCGATAATAATGCTTTTTGAAAAAAGCATAATTTTGCCTCAATTCACCATCCCCGAAGAACATTACCAAAAGTAATTTTCCGTTTTGCCGGATATGAGGTACGAGTCTACAAGTTTCTCCCTAACATGGCACGACACCGAATATAAAAGCATGACAGTTTAGCAGTTTAAAGCTGCCACAACAACAACTATTATAACTGTCACCATTCATTTGAAAAGTTTCCTACGAAAACTCTTTTGCAACAATCTCCGCCACAACCCTCGTCAATGCAATGTGTGCGATGAGAAAGTGTGTGCTCAGGTGCAGTAAGTAAGAGCGGCCAATCTTCTCGAGCACTTCTCGTAATGGCAATTTGTGTTTCAGATCAAAAATAACTACAACAAAAAAAAAAATAACAAGAAGGAAAGAACGCCCCGAGTTTGCGTCCCGGAAAAAGCAAAAAACACATTCCCACCCACCGAAAAGCAGGTTGCCAGCAGGTTGTACGGCGTAAAAGTGTGGCAAACCTTTCCACAAGTGGCTTGGAAGCAACAATCCACAAAACTATTTTACCACTCTCGCACACATTTACCCCATGACGGACCGGGAATGTGCTAAGAACGCCAATTTTCGCATGCAACAGTTTTGTGAAGCTAGCTCAACAGTTGCTTTCGGTACGGTGTGTACTTTGCAGCCGTGCACTACTATCGCGGATCATGAGAACTATGCTGGCTGGGAGCGAAGTGAAGCGAGAATGTGTGCGTGAAGTGTGAAGGTGGTATCTCTCTTCTTTTCATATAAATCGTTTTATGTTGAATCTCGGCTAAAACTTCCGAACGCCACACGCTTGCAATGCTTGCAAAAAGCTGAACTCCGGCTTACTCCGGCTGCTCAGTTGATCAACACTGCTGCTTAGTTTTTGGGCGGGAAAGCAACCAGTGCGAGCTAAAGCGTATCGTTTTGCTGCCGGGCACGCCGGTAGCTGGTAGCTCGAGCTGGGACTAGTTCAGACGAATCACACCTACCACACGCAGTAGTGCCTGCCTGGCAGTTGCCAGTTGCCGCAGGAGTTTGAAATGAGATTTGTATCGTTACCGCTTCTTCCAGGCGTCGGACGATTCCGGGGTATCGTTTTGAGATTGCGACCGGCAACCGGCATCCGACCCGGTCCACATCCACTTGCTGACAGACGGAGTGAAATTGTATCGAAATGGGTCCACTTAGCAAAACGAGTAAACTAACAGTTCCTCCTCCCATTCGCCATTTGCTAGAACCCGGCGCTGCACGATGCACACATACGCGGCGGGTGTGTTTGCACACGTACGTGTCCGAAAACAGCGACGGAAAGGAAAGGTTCTAACTCCAACAGTCCCATACCCCTACGATTGGCGGGATTGTTCGGGTTGGCTTATGTGTGTGTGTTATGGGTATGGATTATCATATTACGATTTAAAGCTTATTTCGGGTCTCGGGTTAGTTCGGACCGAGATTTGGGACGATTTGCAGTTGGGCAAGAAGAAAGCGTGTTTGGGAGGGTGGAAACAACGGAAAAGCGGCGAACAAAGATGTCCTTTTCGGCCGTCCTTTTCAACGGAGCGACACGCGTAGGTGTGTGAAAGCTGCGTTTGTTTTGCTACTACTATTTGCCGATGTATTCATATGTTCTACGTAAAAGGGTGTTTGTGTGCCATTTTGTGTGTGTGTGTGTGTGTGCTTGTTTGCTGGTGTGTTTTTTGTTCTATTTTAGTACGGTCCCTTCCGGCTGGTGATCCTTCCCGCCTTTTTTTTTGGCGTTTGTTGCTATCCAGCCAGTGTGGTCGGCAAAGTTGTCCAGCCGAAAGACGAACTGGAAATTGTTCAGAAAATCCACCCTGAGGGGATGAGCTTACAGTCAGCAGTTGACCGTTGCTGTTTGACTTGGCCGCTTTTGGTGTTGTGTCGGTGGGATGGTAACATGCTTCGGCTGGAACGCGGCACTGAATCCTTCCACCTTAGAACGTTTGGAAGTTTTGGGGTTTAATCCATTGCAGAGCAACATCCCGATTTAGATGATTATCGGCATGGCCGCCGGGATCGTTAGGGCGAAATTGCATCGATGAATCTAAATCGTTTCCTCCTGCTCTTATGGGAACATGTGCTGATGGTTAGAAGTAGCGATGAGTGGTAGATTGAGCTTTAACGCTTGGTTTGGATGTTTCCTCTAATGGTGCGACCTTTTTCACCGACGCTTTACACTATTAGCTTCGATCTAATAAATTGATTTAGAACGAAAGGAAAGGTTTATTTTGATGAGATTCGCATTGTCTTTGAGGTGGAATTAGCTGATAGTTTATGGATTTTCGGGTTTTGCTTACATGCTTCATGCTCTGATTGTGTTTTTTTAAGTACAATTTGTATGAAGTAGTTATACACAAAACGATGTGATTGATAATAGTAACATGCTTGGTGCTATTTTTGCTCAAATGTATGGAAAAATTATAGTTTTGATTGTTTAATTGTTTGAATCGTTGTGTGAACAATCAAATGTAAAGTGATGCGGAGGGACCAGCAAAACGTTGTATATTATGAGCTGCCATAACTTAAAACATCAAACACAATACCATGCCCTAATGGGAACAGCAGGGTGGTGTATTTGGAAATGGCACTAGTCCCAACACGATCGGACTGGTTCAAATCCCATCATGACCGTTCCCCTGTAGTGAGCACTAACTATGCAACAACGTGGTATCATATAATAAGCCATTTGATGGTCGGCATGGCCGGGTAAGTCATTAAGCCAAAAAGAGAGAGAGAGAGTGAAACCATGCCCTAAGTGTTTAACTTGGTGGGTACTAAAAATTCACAAAAATATAATATAATTGATGTGCTAAACTTGAATGAAAATAAATGCCCTAACTGGTTGGTCGACTCTGAATGTTTTGAAAATTAGATATGCCAGCCTCCTTTACTTCTTTCGGTTCATTTGCTGTAGCGTATGCGTGTGCGGTGCGTCATGCGACAATACATTACATTACCTAGTTTAAATTAGCTTTGTTGTCCCCATACCTTAGCGATGGAAGGAATCTCGTTCGCTTGTAGCGCTAATTTTATTGAAGCATCTCGTTTCATCTCGCCGTCTCATCGTGATGCGTCATCATACTGAAATAATTAAGCCATCAAAACATAAAAACCACAACCAACAGAGCTGAGCTGGCGGTGTGTTTGCCGGTCTCGGTCTGGGTGGTTTCCAGCAGTGGAAACGCTGTGTCGTTGTTTCTTTGCTGGCTGTCTCTTTTGTTCGCCATAGCACCATGAGCTACTTTAGACAAACGTATATTGATGGTTTGTGGGTAGGTAGGGGGATGCGGTGGCTCCATGTGCAAGGGAACAGTTATTTGCAGTCAGCAAAACCATCCAACAACAGTTCCCTAGAGGAGAAGACACCAAATTGCAAAACGTTTCCAAGAGGAAACCTTTCTTTTCGTCTGGTTTGCTCGTCACTTGCTTGCTTGGTTGCTCCTTCATTTTAGCCTCGTTTACATACTCGTATTACACCGGGCGTCTACCGCCGGTAGAAGATTCTAAATTGAAGGATTAAAATCGTTATATCACCCCGGTTCCATTGGCGAGGTTGTGGCGATGGCAAGAGGATCATGCTAAATACGGGTTAGCTCGCTACGGGTCGGAGACTCGTGGAACGAGCCTGCTCACTTGGCGCATCGTTGGTGAACCGCTACATTAACTCGGCACAAAGATCTGTCTCCACCACCGAAAAGATTTAATTTAATTACAAAAAGTCACAAAGTACATCCTGCCGACGCGCAAACCCCGTATCGGTGGTGGTGTTTCCTACCATCCGTGGATCAACTTTACGGGTTTTTGGCTTTCGGGCTTCCGTGACGTATACGAATCTTTGGTAGGATGGAATTTTGTTTCTTTTTTTTTTTTAATTTTTGCTGTGACACGCAACAACACCCGCTTGGTCGAGGTCGAACGATCCGATGGAGGCGCCTAGTGGCGCTTGGTTGCGATCGGGAGTTTATTTAATCCTTCCCCAATCAGATTTAAACCGTTCGACGTAACGTCTCACGGTGTGGTTTTGGTGTTTGACGTGGTTTGAAGTCCGTTCACCCGAAACGAGTTCGTGCTCGTGAAATGGCTGAGGGAGCGAATCTCCGGATGTTGGATCCTGTGTGTGGCGAAGGTGCGTCATTGCGTTTAAATTTCCATCTCCTAGCTCCCTGGATGCTTTCTGGAGGTGAGTGCTAGTTGTGACAGTGTGCGTTGAATAGAGCCTGGGGACCAAATCAGCCCATCACTCTCACACACGCTGGCGCGAAGGTTCAATCGATTGATGGGCGTTGTACGTCAAGCTGGAGCTGTGGTCCAATGCCAGAAGCGTCTTTCTCGAGTAAAAACGAAACGAATATTTCAACGTTGGTTGCCTGGTTGGGCCAAATTCACCAGCAAGCAAACACGGCTGGATGTCGAAAGTGAAACCATGTTTTGATGCCATCGATTCCACACGTCACTTCCGTCACTGCGGGCCGGGCGACCCAGCACGTGGTTTAGCGTGTGATGATTTTTCGCGGGTACGTCATTTCACCGTCGCGCACAAGAAGCTTCGATGGGATGAATGTTGGCCGGGTCGCGCTCGAGTCGGGGTCTGGCACAAGCAAACAGGTATATTTACGTACATCGGTGTATGGGGCGATGATTGTTTTGTCAACGGTTGACATAGTAATGTGAGCTTGTGTGGTTTTTGTTGATTTTTCACTGCGGGTGGTACTGGTGCTGGTGCTGATGCGAAGTGGAAGGATATGGTTACGTTTCCGGTTTTTGCGGTAAACTGTTCCTCTGTTCGTGGTAGTGGTAGCGTCAGCCATTACGCAGAATTAGCGTAACTGTACGCACTTTAGCTGATGGCGTATGGTTTCGAGCGAATGCCGATCTGATGGTGTTTATCGAGTGAACATGTTTGTTTTACATTAGAATTATTGATACTTCGTTGCCGATGGGTTACTTAGTGCTATGGAAGATGAGCTTTGTAGATGAAGATGAGGCTTGTATACAATATCACTATCAGCTTGTAAATTTAAAGTCTGAACAGTTTTCGGAATAAGACACTTCCAACTTCATTCGTTCTAAACTACTAATTTTTTCAGTTTAAAAGTTGTTCGGATAAAAATTAAAGTATATCGCAGTTTAATATTATACCAATTTTTTTCGGTTTTTACTAAAATATTGTTTTTAATGCAACAGAAACACTTAATTTATTACATTAATTTTAGTTTAAGTTCATTAATACAAACTTGAAATTAAAGCATTACTATTAATATTTGTGATTTATAATTACAGTATGCCTAAACGAAAACTTTTAATTCGTAGCACTAATTTATTGTTGAAAAACATACAATGATGTGCAGCAATAGAGTTTACATTTTGTCGTTTTCGTACTTCAGTTTAGAGTTATTGGGATCAGATGTCACAGGGTTAATAACAACTCGTTTTAGAAGCATTTACATTGGATTCTATTTCCGCAGTGTGTTTGCTTTTTCGATCAATTTGAGCCAAAAAATCCCAGGCAGTAAAAGCTTTGATCTTAGTTTGAGTTATTGGAAGAAAAAATCTCAACGCCCAACCCATAAATAGATCGTTGCCGTTGGATTGACCCTTTTCGCTTCGAAATTTTCATTTCGCTCGTTGTACTTGCTGAACAAGCAATGCAATATACATTCCTACACTGGTAGCTGATCCGCCTTACTACGCCAGGATAAAAAGTCATTTCCCTTCGCACAAACACAACATGGTACAACGTTCTCGTGCATGTACATGACGATTAATCAGAAGGGAGCAGAAGCAACAAAAAAAATCCTCCATACTTCTCAATTTGATTCCTATTTATGACGGCCCTAGCTTAGGGAGTCGTCCAACAGCACGATTCGGTCGGCATCGTGCAGCTCAGGACGGTCAGGAGTGGTACACGCGTGCAACGGATGTGCGACGCAACAAGCACAAAGTCATGTCGTGAAAGCAAAATGATCTAGATGCTGGTACGGGCCGAGGATAAACGGCAGTCAAGAAAAGCGACCACGTCACCTACCCGCCCAAAGGAAGGAGTTCCCCAGCTCAAACCCACCGCCCGTACAACAGTACTGTACGGCACAATTAAACTGGGAAGGGGCTTACCATCTTAATCAAATCGTCGGGAAAGAAAAGGCTGCAAGGAAAGTGATTGGAACGAAACCGAAACGAAAAGAAGGACGGACGATAGCGAACCGGCGGCAGTAGATGAGAGAGTAGAACATGAAACACGGAAACCCATAAAAACAGCCCAGGCCCTTCCAGACACATAAAACCGCCCAGAAATCCCCCCCCCCCCCCTCTGCCCCCTCGAAAAGCACGGCTGGCGACACTGGTGTATGAATAAATCCTTTAACATCCTTCTTAACACATAATAAAACACATTCACATGCGAACCGGGTAGAGCTGGCTGCCGAGGACAAAGGCATGGGCGAGCAGCTTCTAGTTCGAGCAGTAAGCGTAAGTGTGGCACGATGTGCCACCGATGTGGCTGTGAACTCGACCGTGCTGTTTTGTGTACGCATCCGTGCAGTTTCGATTGGCTGCAAGCGGTGCCGGGCAGAAGAAAATAAGCTTTCATGAACGATCGCACACTCATAAAAACCTCGTTCCCTTTGAATTATGGATATATTCACTTGACTTTAGCCTTTGCAGGCTTTCCGCAGGGCCTTTCGAGCAAGACAACAAGGCCTATCAGATATGGAGACGAGCACCGAAATCTTCCTTACCCGCGGTGTTGAACGATATGTGCACATGGCGAAACGATTTGGTGCCGTTCACTCTAGTACATTGTGATTTTATTTCCATCCTGGCTATTTTTTTTTCCTTTCTGCTGTTCCTGCTGCTGCTGTAAGGCTTACTTGCGAGGGATGCCTTATCATCGCCGCTTCGTAGTCCTTTCTGTGGGTGAGTTGGCGTAGTTTAGTGGGTGGATTGGGATGCTGTAACACATTCCCCCGAGCATGACATGGTAATGATGATGATCACCCAGATGATGATGATGATGATGGTGATGATGCCACCCTGCGTACAATCGCACGTTTAACGATGATACCTCATCGCGGTTTGCTTTGCATCGCTTATTCGTACCAGGATCAGCTGGACTGAGAACAAAAAAAAAAAATATGGGCTTACAGGGTGGGATGAAAAGTGTATATTGTAGATAAATTTACACAAAGCTTTGGTGGATGGATATTGCAGTATTTATTTAGTAAAGAAACATACTTGAATGCTAAGGTTCGGGAGAAATCCCATAACATAAAGTGCTCTTAAATGTAATAAAAATCTTTAATTCTGTTTGCGCCTAACGGTTAGGCAATACGCATAACACATATGTATTAGGGAGCAGGTTTAATTACCCTAAAGGACAATTTGTAATTTATTGCATAATAAAAAAAGACAATTTTCCTCATACAACATACATAAATTTCCATAAGAATATAGTAGAAAAAAAAGTATGCTCCAAAATGCTTCAGGTTATCCAATTTATTTGAACAGTTTGCCTCTAAATACCCACAAACAAATAACACATCAGGACACTTTTCGTTTCACCTCAATAATCTCATGGCTAAGTAGACGGCAGATTGCATTCAGTACCGACTACATATCCTACCACCGTGGCCGTGGCCTATTGCGCGGCCTGCAAAGGGAAACGAATAAATCATGAGCCCTATTATGATCATTGTTATTATTACCGTCAACATTTGCCCGACTTCCCCAATCGTGAAAAGGCTGGCTGGCAGGACGTGGACGTGGTTGGTTCGTTGGTTGAAGTGGCCATACCATGAGATGCTGCCAGCATGGGTGGGAAAGGAGGTGAACCTGTGTGCCAGGATTGTTTGTCACACGACAGTTGGCACGGCATGACTCGGCACGTTTTTCCATGCATGCTGTTACCGTTGTGTTGTGCGAAGCGTTTGTGTAGAGAGAAGGAGAGAAACGGCGAAATAAAACGAACCCACAAACTGATTCACTCCCCCGAAAAAAAACATTACCACACAGCCACAAGCACATCATTCTCATGCATCATCCACAGTGTGTGTGTGTGCAGAGAGTGTGTAACACAATCATGCAAAGGTAACTGAAAGGGCACAATCATTCACACCACACCAACCTAGAGAGAGGGAGAGAGAGAGAGAAAGAGAGAGAGAGAGAGAGAGAGAGAGAGAGAGAGAGAGAGACAGTTTTTCCGAAGCACCTTGCGGCGGATAGCGCCAGATCGTTGACACTCACAGACACGTCGCCGCGTGCAAGACGTAAAGTGACGCAGGCGATTGCCCTTTTTTTGCACGCCCCCGTCGAGATGGAAGCGCCAGCGCCGGAAAGGATATATAAATTTTTATGACACCTTCTCGAGGCCCATTTATGCTAGGCCCCCGGGGGCAAACTTTTGTGGCTGTCGTGTGCCGTGTTTGCCAGCACGCCAACCGATCGGTATCGACAGTCGACATCCGGAGTCGGCTTTTGGGGATGGGTTATGGTAACAAAATTTCCAACGATTAATTTGCAGCTAATTTGCCCCTCGACAGGGCCGATGCCAGCCATTTCCAGCTGCCCGGTTGATATTAAGTGCGTGATGGAGTTTTATTGTTGATCGTGTCCGGATCCGGAACGGATAATTGGGGTGATAAGTTTTTATTGTGTGTCTTCCTTCGTTGTCCGTGCTTTGTCGTACCATCCCACTCGATCCCAGTCAATAGCACTAAGATAATGGGCCATTTTGCTGTGGGGTTTTGGTGATGAGATTGTTTGGGTTAGTGTTAATAGAAATAGTTTTAAATTAACTCGCTGGAATGCTAGAATGCTCCGAGGCGGCTGTTTTTCTAACAGACAGTTGCACATGTTACAAGTTTTTGGTTTTTTTATAGAAGCAAANGCCACAAGCACATCATTCTCATGCATCATCCACAGTGTGTGTGTGTGCAGAGAGTGTGTAACACAATCATGCAAAGGTAACTGAAAGGGCACAATCATTCACACCACACCAACCTAGAGAGAGGGAGAGAGAGGGAGAGAGAGAGAGAGAGAGAGAGAGAGAGAGAGAGAGAGAGAGAGAGAGAGAGAGAGAGAGAGAGAGAGAGAGAGAGAGAGAGAGAGAGAGAGAGAGAGAGAGAGAGAGAGAGAGAGAGCGAGACAGTTTTTCCGAAGCACCTTGCGGCGGAAAGCGCCAGATCGTTGACACTCACAGACACGACGCCGCGTGCAAGACGTAAAGTGACGCAGGCGATTGCCCTTTTTTTGCACGCCCCCGTCGAGGTGGAAGCGCCAGCGCCGGAAAGGATATATAAATTTTTATGACACCTTCTCGAGGCCCATTTACGCTAGGCCCCCGGGGGCAAACTTTTGTGGCTGTCGTGTGCCGTGTTTGCCAGCACGCCAACCGATCGGTATCGACAGTCGACATCCGGAGTCGGCTTTGGGTTGGGTTGGGATGGGTTATGGTAACAAAATTTCCAACGATTAATTTGCAGCTAATTTGCCCCTCGACAGGGCCGATGCCGATGCCAGCCATTTCCAGCTGCCCGGTTGATATTAAGTGCGTGATGGAGTTTTATTGTGGATCGTGTCCGGATCCGGAACGGATAATTGGGGTGATAAGTTTTTATTGTGTGTCTTCCTTCGTTGTCCGTGCTTTGTCGTGCCATCCCACCCGATCCCAGTCAATAGCACCAAGATAATGGGCCATTTTGCTGTGGGGTTTTGGTGGTGAGATTGTTTGGGTTAGTGTTAATAGAAATAGTTTTAAATTAACTCGCTGGAATGCTAGAATGCTCCGAGGCGGCTGTTTTTCTAACAGACAGTTGCACATGTTACAAGTTTTTGGTTTTTTTATAGAAGCAAAGTTTCAAAAAGTTTCTTTAAACGGTGATAAATAATCGTATGCATTTGTGTGCATCGATCGCTTTTTGTCATTGCTGCAAGAAATTGTGGAACACTTTTTTCCCACCTAACAAGTTCATCGTCAAACGAATGCCATAAAGCACACTGAACGTATTTTATCAACCTTGTGCCCGGTGTGTGTATGTGTGTGTGTGTGTGGGTGTGAGCATGCTAATTAATGTTTTCCTTAATAAATTGCCCATTGACCCCTCCGGGTTGCGGTTCGCCTATCCAAACCAAACCAAGCGGGTGGATAGGAAATGGTAGCGTTTAATCAAACAACCCATTGTTGCATGACTGTCATTGTTTTCATCCCCGGCCCTGGTCCCGATCCCGATCCCGGTCCCGGTCCGGATCCGTGTCGTTTCCGGTTCGCCAAGCATATTCGAACCACACCCATTCGCGCCTTCCTCCACCCATTCTTTCCACTCCGTCCCATTTCCGTCCCTTTTCACACGGTTTTGTTCGGTTATCGGGCTTGGTGGCTGGACTTGCAGTCAATTGAATTCGGCCAACCGTGTTTCGTGCGTTGTTCACGGTATGCAGACGACGATGACGGCGACGACGACGGTTAACTAAAAATAGACCCTCGTTGTTGTTCATAAATTATGTGTAAATGTGATAACTATTCGCTAAGCGGTATCATTAATTACAAAAGCCAACTTTTTTTGTTTACTCGTGTTTTTTTTGTCTTTTTGAATTGGCTCTCTCTCTGTCTCTCTTTCTCTCTCCCTGAAAGGTAGTATCGTGTTGCATGGTACAGTACAGACTTGTAGTGCATTCGGTGACGCGTGCTTTTGTGGTGAAGTTGCTGAGCAATAATGAACAAACCCGTAACCAACCACCAATTGCTGATAGTTCTACACGACCTGTTGTACCTCGGTCGAGTACATGGGTGCAGCTCGAAATGAAATGGTTTGCATGGGGCTGTTGCTTGTCAGGTTCGCCGATAAGACCGTTTCGTAGCAATGTCATTTGGCGAAGGATAAAATGGGTGAACAAATGCACAAGTCTCGCGTGATCACCATATAAATACAAGTTGTTTTAGAGGCGGCTTATGTTTGTTTGAAGCACACAAGGTGAAGCTATTTTTTATTTATTTAAATATCTAACTTCCACAACGGATACTACATAGTGTGAGACTGATTTAAGGCTGTTAAGGTTAAAATTATAATTTCTTTTTATATTTTACAGATAATGGATGATTGTCTGCATCACATATTCGTAAGCGTAAGTATCACTTTTTTATAAGAAAATTAATATTTTGATACTAATTTATGAGATAATTTAACTAACATTAATAAAAGTTATTCATATTTCTTTGGAACTGGAAGCATGTGTCATTCTTGTATGAGTACCATCCTATTGAACAACATTTGCTCAAAATTGAGCTATATACACACACACATATGTCCATACATAAGGCCATACGGTTCCGATAGCACAACCTAATCCAATTACCATGTCACCATATGTGTGATCTGCCAAAAATTCAATCCCGACATGGCGAAATTACAACACGCTCGGAAGCGGTCACTTTTTGGGATGTTTAAGGGCGCCTTCGGAAAAGCGTTTCTAGCCAACAAACTAGGACAAAGGGCCGGATGTGGGTGCTGGATGCCTTGGAAGGCCACGTGGAAAAAGGGCCGCACCCCAAATAAGGCACCACAGGGACCTGTTCCGGTGCCTGATTGCGTACATCCCACAGAGCAGGCACAGGTTCCGAGGCACGCACGGTTCGCATATGGCTACGATATTTATCTAATTATTCACGAGTGCCAGTTAATTTGATTTCCTGACCTAATTGTAAAACATCACGCGGATCGGAAGCGCCCGTTCGCCGATGGTGTGATCGTGTGTCCCAACCGCAGGATATGTCGAGAATGTTGCCCGCTGGGCTTATAGAACGGTTCGCCCATTGCGAGGTCCTCCTTTACGAAAGGCATGAATGAGGTAATGTTTGCAGCGATACCAAATCGTTCCATGATCGACGGCAGGTCGCAATGTTTACCGATGTTGGCTGATAGAGTGAACGAGTTTAAGCGATTGGTATCCTGGCCCGTTTGTCGGTTAGAACACGATAGGAATGAAAGGGTTTTTTAAACCCAATCCTGGATGCCTTTTCGCATGTGGACGAGTGCAGTTTGTTTGACCATCGTTTGGCCAGTTTGTTAGCGGGTCTAAAACTGTTGCCCAACGATATGGTGAATGCATTCACATAGCACACCAGATTTGGTAAATGGGTAATGTTTGGAAGAAATTTTCGATAGGATTTTGCACACTGGAAAGCGATGATTACAATTTTGGTGAGTGGTCTTTTTCAACAAGAAGGACCTGTCGAGCACATTAGCGCGTATAAATTTCATGTGTAAATTGGATGATCGTTTTAAATCAAATG
This sequence comes from Anopheles rivulorum, assembly GCA_018908115.1. Taxonomy (NCBI): domain Eukaryota; kingdom Metazoa; phylum Arthropoda; class Insecta; order Diptera; family Culicidae; genus Anopheles; species Anopheles rivulorum. The sequence continues at coordinate 41,084,745 of CM032178.1, forward strand.
TGCGTATTTTAACAAGGAGCTCCAACAGCTTTAGGGTCATTTGGACCAAATAATTTGTACTATCGCTAAAGAGCCATAATTGCTTCGAGACAATGAATTAATTCAATGAATACACGTAAGTGCTCTGTTCAATTTCTTGTAAGCATTAAACTCATTCTTACATTCATAAATATTGTGTATACTTTAGTCATGTGTTCACTTAAGCCACGTACTAAGACATAATATATTTAATCGCGCAGAAATCTTGATAGTTGCAATCTTCCCGATTGTGTACTGCAGCTAGACAAAAACATAATCAGACAAGAAACTGCATAAATTTCCCTTCGTGCAGTAGCACAAGAAACACTTCACCTAAAACCAGCAGCTCGATAAATTTCGTCCCAATGTTGCACGGTTTGCTCGATAGTCATCGGTCTTAGTTTTTTCATCCCATGCCAGTATATCATACCGGTTCGTGAACCGAGCAGGATGCTTCTGCGAAAGGCGCCTTTCGCTGCTGTTTGAAATTAAATTTGCTCTTGCGTCTTCTTTAGGTGCTTTTACATCGATTACGTTACGCTGAAACAAAAAAAGAACGAGACAATCTTCCCGGTACGGAAGTAGCTTTACAGCTCGAGCTAAACCCAAACACCACAACACACACACACCCGCAAACCTTTGCCGAGTGTGGTGTAAGGATAACAAAGGAAAAGGATTTGCTTGCTTGGTTGCGATTGTATCGAGGTTTGCAACCAATTCTGCTGAATGGTGGTAACCTGACCGCAGGTGGTGTTTCTCCATCATTAAAAAAAACCCCCAAGTCTTCCTTGTGTGTCTGTCTGGCCAGCCTTCCTGTTGGTTTGGTGGCCAAGTGGTGACGAATCCACTCGCAGGACATTACGTGGCGTTGCGACCACAAACACCAGACCAGGGAGCCGGCCAAAGTTCGGGCTTGAATTTATTTACCATCTACATTATGGCTTTGAATTTAATTAAAATAAACTCTTTTTTTGTTGTAGCCGAGTGGAATCTACGGCTAAGCAGCAGCAGTACAGTTAGTTAAGCGATGTTGTTTGCCCGTTTTTTGCTCCACAGCTTGCGGATCGCTTTTTCGTTGGCTGTTGTGCTAGGAAATTCGTGCTGGAATCGTGCCAAGATACCAATCCTTTCATTCAAGATTTCACTCGCTGGAAACTGGATGTTTTCCTTCTTTTTTGTGTCACCCCGGTTTTCAAGGATGCACAGTATCCGTATCCGTCTTCCGACACAAGTTATAGCAAAGTTCTACTGTGAGCACGACGGTACAGGTAAGGCACCCAAATCTTTCCCATCAGCTTCGTTCCATTGCTTGCCAGAAAAGGGACGCCTTTTGGGACGCGGTAAACCATTTGTTATCTTTGGCGAGTGCCGAACATTTGGGGTGGTGGTTCGGAATGTGAAGAAGCTGTGCCCGGGACCGAGACCGAGAAGTGGTGTCAGTTTTGCAGGCGTACACGGAAACATCTATCTTCATTAAGTACCACCAGCACCAGCCGGATAGGTCTCGCGTACGGCACCTCGTTCGTAATCCGCCAATGTTTGGCTGGGCGGAGCCGTGATTCACCGTGCAAATGGTTACGAAGGTTACTACACTCGACGAAAGGGATCTGAAGCAACAAGTTACCAAGCAGAAAGTCACACTCACCGTGCCAAGCACGGGCAAGTAAACAAGCGAAGAAAAACAACAGACGATTCTGGGCGAAGGATCTATGTGTCGTTTTTCTTCATCGCATGCCCATTTCCGGGCATACGCATTTAAGTTCGCTCCAGCGCCGGTCTGTCCAGGCTGGAAGGCGGACAAATTTCTTGCAGATTTAATTTAACGATCGTCTTTTTCACCTTTTCCTTCACCGGTCACCTCCCTCCTTTCGGGACTGCCAGAGCGGTGTAGTGGGTGGCATTGTGAGGCTACCCTACCGTTTTCGTTCCTTCCATCGTTAAGCTTCATTTGGTGTTTTATATTGCTATTGCAGCCACCACCTTTGGCAGCAAGTGGAGCGCTGGGCGACCACAAAAACCCAGACACCCGGACACGGCGCGGCAATTTTGTGGCTCGTTTATCGTTAAATTTAGATTAAGATGGAGTTAATTGTAAAATTTAATTTAGCGAATTGCTAAATAATGAATATAATGAACTGTGAAACACCGGCACCCGGACCGAGATGCGTCCAGGGCTCAAGTCTTTTATAGGAATTTATGTCCCATTTGGGTGTATTCTTGGGAGAGACATGGTAAAACAGGGCCATCGAGTGGGGGAATGCAAAAGGATTAAGTCTTCATTTGGGGCACCGGACCAGCATCGGTCGAAAGAAGACATTTAAAAAAGGCATGTCCGAAGGATTTTAGAATCAATATTCTGCGTGCAAAACTGGCTGGCGTCCGGAGGGGAAAAATCCATTTGCATGATGGAGATTAATCCCCATCGATGGTTGAGCCCAATTTTAAAGGAATTGTGGCAAATCCGGCTCAAGCGTTGCGTGACTTTGGCACGACCGGTACGCCCGGTCCATGTAAGATTACGGTCGACTTTAAAAAAGACGGTGGTCAAAGAGGTAAAAAAAAGAAACAGAAATGGGAAGGCTTTACATTATCGGTGTTGTTTGTAAGCCAACTGTTTTAACTCACTTCGTTTATCTCTGCTCTGAACGGTTCGTGCCATTTGCGCGCCCGAAGGTATTATCGTTGAGGCGTAGAAGACAAAACACCAAAGAAAAAAAAAAGAATGGTCTTTTCATTAATTTGCCTAGGTACCACCCTTTATATCCTGGTTTTTGGGTATCAGTTTCGAGCAGTACCATTATGCATGCTACAGCTTCCTGAAGCCTGTTAAAGTATTCCACCGATGGGTGATGGAGCTCTGTGCGCGTACGAGCAATGCAAATAAATATGTTTCCATATTCCAGGGGTTATGGTTTTATTGTGCACCGGCATTTCCTTTTTTTTCCGACCCATTAAGGAAACCACGCATCGGACTTAATTAGTGCAGACCAGCGGGACTGGTTAAATATTGTGGCTAGCGGTGAAACACCAGCGAATGGCAGCATTTTTGTGGCCAGATTTTTATCGTTCAACTGCCGCGAAATATGATATTGTTCTGACTCGTTTCCATGATGAATAGGGAAGCGATGGATCGATCGAGCTAGTTGTTGCTAGCAGGCTTCCTCAGATGCATCATGAAAATGGACATAAAATCAAACGCGCGATTGGAACAAACTGCAAAAAAATGTTTTGTGTTTTTTCGTCCCCGTGGTGATGGTTTACTGGATCCATCCACCGGACAGCCATTCGATGCGCTGGATGGCGGAAGGATCGGAATCGGTACGAGGATTTACAAACAAAAGCTCATAATTGGTGCATTTTCGGATTCGGTTTCTGGTGCAATGTATGTGCGTGTGTGTATGTGTGCGATAGACAACAAAAAAGAACACACAAAAGTGCATTCGGCACGGTAACATAAAACGTTTGCCGCAACACTTCCCCATCATTCTGGTCAGCTTTCTGGCCGGCACCAACTCTGGTATGTTGTATGCGCGTGTTCGTTCACACATAAGGTGACATATTGGCATGCCGTGGTGCGTGACGCATGTAGGGACGAAACCACGAAAAGTGGTTGGAAAATCATATCGACATCAAAAGCGGTATTGGGTTTACAATTTATTTCAACTTCTACGGCCAGTTGCAGCACCGTGGCTTAGACTAATAATGGGTGGGTTGGGGTTTTTGTTTTAATTTTGCCCCGTACAACAAAGCTTTATGCAAATGAGGAAAATGAATCTAATTGGTGAGAGATCTCTTTGTAGTAGTACTCTGGTCAATATGCTAGGAAGGGGCGGGCAGATGGTGATTTTAGTAACAATTGGAAATTTAATAACCTTCATAAGAGCCGCACTATTTGCGCTCATCGTATCGTTATTACCGTTCCCGGTGATTTGGTGGTTTTGCTGGAACAGATTTCTCCGCTATCTTAATTAATAACGCTAATAACAATTGTGATCGTGCGTATGTGGATGTGCTTTAACACACACAAAAAAAAACGTTCACATTACATGCATCAAACGGAACAATCACGCCGGCGAAGGGATAGTTTGCCGTGCCTTTCCGTTGGTTGGAATCCATAATAGCTTCGGTGGTTTTCATTATTTAACCGCCTGTCAATAATGGTTAGCAAACGGAAGCTAATGGCGTGTATGTACGTACTGGTACATCGTACTGGTTGTAATTATTTAATTGCAAGTGCAGGCAACTTTGAACTGGCTGTAGCTTTAAAATAGAGTCGCACTGTTCTGGGCGCTGCTGGAATTCAATTTAAACGTTGAATTTTATCGCTAAAATTGGTTGGAATCAGTTTGCAGTAAAGAGTACTACAAACATAAACGCTAAACTGCATATCTTGCTGGCTTAATTTGTTTGAAGCGTGAGCTCGTGTTGATCATGATCAATGTAGCAATCTAACCACGCTATCTCTATTTCTATGAAGAGTGTGGATAGACTTTTTCATTGTTGTTGGTGGGAATTTAATAAGGAATTATTGCATGAAATATTCCACGGACAACAATAGTTTCTCGAGCGATTAATATGAATTTATTTTTCTAAGGAAAATGAACTCTAATGCAATAATAAATTGTAATTGTAAATAATGCTTCTTAATAAATCTATGACTTGAAGAGTCGCAGCTTCGACATTTGAGACTTATAACCGGAGAACGTGTGATTATTATCCTAAGATGAGCTTAAAATGTTGGACGGTTATTAGGATTTGATATCATTTCTTCACCTTATTCCTGCTTGTCTCAAATTTAAGTTACTTTATTTTGACGAGTTATGACATCTTTTATGAAAACTTAGAAAGGTTCGTAAATTTTTTTGATTACTTGCGGCGAAATGTATCAAAATTAGTTTCGATATTAATTTCACGTTTTTCTTCATTCACTCATTCTTTCTCTCTCTCTTTTTCTTATTTGTTTTAATGTCTTATCTACAAAGTAGTACAACAAATCCAAGATCCTTAATAAATCAAAATAATCTATAAACGACACGTTGAACGCCCTCCACAAACACCGCCCGGACGGTCGTGAATGTTTCAAATATGTTGTCGTCCTCACCGAAAAAGGTCGCACAAAAATAATTCGGCCTAATTAAAATGATAAAATATGTCTCCGTGTCCCGGGCCCCGGGTGGTAAGGGAACCAGCAGCGTCCCTTTCGGTAAGCGAACGTAAAACGCTACAAATAACTTTGGTTGGACAGGGAGCCGGAAAAACTTTTGCCACCCGAACCAACCTCGAACGTGCCACCCCGCCTAGAGCTGTCTCCCTGTTTTGGGGCGCATTCGTGCGAATAAATTCCATTTTTCGTGACACGACGAGCGAATTATCTCGTGTCAAAATATTTCCGGCATCCTGCATCTTCACCCATCGTGGTCGTCTCTATTTTCCCGTTGTGTGTGTGTGTCTATGTCGGACCCGCCAGGCAAATAGCCTAGCCTATTATCGATTCCTTTACGATGGTAGCATGCTATCGCCGTCGGACAACAGGGCGGAAAGGAACTCGTGCGTTATGGCAAATGAAGTAACAAGTGTGTGCATCAATCTTTTGCCTTTTCTGCTGGCGGGAAGTGCAAATCGTGTGGCCGCTGTGCGTGAACCAAATACGAAGGGAGCGACACAAAAGATGCCGGAAATGTCTCCCACAGCACGGCCGCACGGACTGATTCGATGTGATGTGGTGGAAGAAATGGAATATGGGAACTTTTCTTTTCGCCTATCGCAGCACCTACGCGGCTGGTAAACGGAGAAGAAAAAAACGTGGGCAAAACTCATCGAGAAGAAAAGAGGGTCATATACAGATAGACATACACACATAAAGCGGAAGAGATTGCGAAACGTTTCTCTTCGGGGTTGCTTTTTTTGTTGTTGTTGCTGTGGTGTCTGTGGTACGCTGGATCAGTTTACCGTCAAACTTATTCAAACATAATCGCTGGAAAAATATCTTCGCACGCTTTTATTTCCCTCCAGCCCACCCCACTGGCGGAAGTGGAAAGCTTCCTTCCTTCCGTTTCCGTGTATGGGTGTGTGTGGGTGGGTGGGAGGTTGTCGCCGCTTTGTGGTCGCTTTTGTGTCGCGGGAACTCCCGAGGAAAAGCTTGACATGTCCGGGTTCTGGTTGAAGTGGTTTTACCCCAAAACTGTTGTCTTCGTCGTCGTCATCGCTGTCATCATCATCGTCATTCGTGTAGCCACATGCTCTTGTGTGCGTCACATCACGGGTGGGATGGGAGGCATTGTTGCGATCATCATCCATCATACGTGTGTGGCATGTTCCGGCTGATATGTGTGTGCCCAATGTAAAGCAATGCAGCAAAAGCAAAAAGGAGAGAGAGAAAAAAAGAAAACACTCGGTCGCTTCTGTCCTTCTTTTTGGCTGTACGCAGCTCGAAAACCGGAAGGAAAGCGTGAAGAGTGTTCGTTGTCGTTCCGGTTTGATGCCTGGATACCATGGAGTCGTTCTTTCATTCGTTCGTTCATTCGTTCGTTCATTCGTTCGTTCAATCGCTCGTTCCCCGGGCTAACAGGTTGCGAAGTGCTCGAGAGGAGTCAGTCTTGCAGAAAAACTGATAAGCGTTTGCCAACACGCTTCGCAAGGTGATACGAGAGTCCGCCAGTGAAGTCGTGCAACAACAATAACAACAACAACCGACAGACACACATACACGCAGGCACACCAACCAGAGCTTCCCTCAATTTTCTAGTGCGTTTCGATACAGAGGTTTCCGGTTCGTTCTGCAGCCATTTTTTTCCACCCTCGTGGCACGTTCTGTGTGTTATGTTTTCTCCTTCTTCCTTTCCAATATTATTTGCTCACATCCCCCATACTTTAGCCACGGCCAGTGTTGTGTTGTTTTATGCTCGTCCATTCGAGTTTTTTCTTCTTTTTTATTATTATTCTTTCATTTTTTCATTCCCACCCTGTGAAATCCACCCTGTCTATGTGGCGCGAGCATCCCCACTGTCTGGGATTTTTCCGGTCGTTATCGATATTTTTCACTTTCCAACAAACGGGTGGAAAAGTTAGTTAGCAAAATAAATTTGCCATCCTTCGCTCACCTTTTGGCGAACAAATACATAAGTAGTCGTTGGATGGTTTACGCCTGAGCGAGGTTGCACAAAAGTGAGTTTCTCTCGCCAGAATGTATGTGTGTGTGTGTGTGTGTGAGTACGTTATCCGTTGTTTTCCCTTAGTTAAACTTTCACTTTATGGGATACTTATGTGCGCTACTGGTTATGGGTCAATTTTTGCCTTTTGAATCGTTGACACATTCTAAACGATTTCGCAACACCAAGAATACAGTGTCTGAAAGTAGCACAACATGTACAAGCTAAAGTACAATTTTAGATAAACAAGTATAAATAAATTCGACAGTTTATTAAAATGCAATGTTTCTAAAGTTGGCAGAGTTAATAATGTTAATCTAAAGAGGTTTTTAGTTCAAATTTGTTGATATATGTTTTTGATTTTGTTTTAATTTGTTTTTATAATTATTTATGAGGGTTAAAAAAGTTAAATGCTTAAGAAAACATAACAAAAATGTTACCTTAAAATAGGTAGTTTTTTAACTACGACCTATATTTTTGTCATTGATAGTTTAATTGTAAGCAAGTTTATTTATTCCCTTTTCAATGCAAACATTCTACAGCGTACTGCATGGAAATTTATTTTATCTCTTCATCACATTCTGCACCATAAAAACCATCACCCTAATCGATAAACTAGCACAATCCGCTCGCATATTTGTCGTATCCATCGCGGGTTCCCAACATTTCACTCTACTCTGCCCCGATGTCAAGGGCATTGAGCCCGTCGTCCAGCATTGGGACGGCAGACCTTTAACGACAGAACTTTTATTCGCCGATCAATCCTTCATCACGGATCACTATCCCCGGTGCCGGCGTAAAGGAGCGTGAAAAGCGAGAAAATACTAACCAATCAACTGTCGGAGCATATTGATTGGTTGTTTGTATTGACGCAGTGCCACAGAGGACATTCAGGCTCGTCGCAAACCGGGAATGGAATAATTGTCACGAAGGATAAATAATTCGTGCTATTTTTAACGTTTCGGGAATTATTTGATCGAAGCCGTCGGCTGGTGATGGTGGTACGGATCGTATTGGAGTTTGTAGCGGAAGACCGCAACGAGGTTGGTCCGGTTGTGTTGTACGATGCGCTCAATCTGTTCTGTGGTTTGGAATGGCAACACTATTTCTTTCACATTGCCTCAATGGGTGGATCCATGGCAAGTGGCAACTGATGTGTGAGTGATATGTACTGCAAAAAATAGTAACACTTTGAAAGCATTGATTGGGTGAGTTGGGACGTGATCATGGAACACAGGATGATTGATGTGATCGTCGCACGGTAAGCGAGACATTGGTCCATTTTTTTAGCGTAGTGAAAAAAGGCTTTTCGTTGGAAACAGAGACAACATTGCATTCACTACCGTATTTGTAAAACACGTTCCTGAGTTAAAATTGCCTAAAGAACTAGAGTATAGATTTTTTTAACGAATGGTGTTACGAAAAGTATGGTTATCCGAGTATTTTTCATCGAACTTAAGCTTGAAAAACACTATTTTTTGTTATTCTAGAACGTGATATCTGTATATCAATTATTGAGACATGTTGGAACTGACCAGGTCTGAAATAGATGCTTCCTGAGAAATTGTTAATCGGTATCAATTATTGATTTTTGAAGCAATGGCATAACTAAAGAGGCATTAGAGAATTTATTAAACTGATCAACTATTTGTCGCAGAATACAAGAGGCCAATGAGATATTGAAGACTAAAGAGTTGCTGATTGTTCTTGGGTGTAGCAAAAATATTGAAACCTGGTTCAATATCATCAGTATTCGTAGATTATGTTTATAAAGCTAATTCTACGCAAGATCTAACGTTAGTGCTCAAGATAACGATGTTGTGTAGGACAGAACATTAATAATTTCAAACATTTTTTTGTAACATTAAAACACAGTACTTTTGAGGGAAGCTGAAAAAGTCTGGCTTCCCAACAAAAATACAATTCTTGTAGCACCCAGACACGTGCTAGCATCTAATCAGAAGGATCGTCGCAGTTTGTGTTTGTTTCGTCACTTTTGATTACCGTTCCGAAAAACGCGAACCGCTCGGTTTTCGCTGGGCACAACAACTTTCCAAACAATTAGCACCACCGACTGATGGCTTTCTGTTTTCCTTCTTTTTGCAATTCTTTCAAATGTCCTCTTCCATCTGCATGTTCAAGGGAAAATGGTGCCGAAAAGCCTCGCAATAGTGAAATAGGAATACGCAAGGCTCGTATTCGGAGTGACCAGTGTGGTGGTAAGAAAGCATAAAAAATATGTGTGTACAACAGCCAACATAAGAACTGTGATGCAAAACAACACACACAAGCATACAAAGAAGCTAAGTGTAAGAAGGAACGTGGAGTCCTTTTACACAAAGCAACGCAAAGGTGAAGTAATGGGAAGCCTACCGAAGTGCGACGTTTTGTGCTTCTCAAGCACATCAAAGAGCATCATCCAGCGATGGAGGATGAATAAAATGAAGGCAAGACGGGCAGGTTGGGCCGGTCCTTTTGGACGCACGTTGGAGTGCTTCAAATTGCTTGAAATGAAATGAAAAACCGCATCGAAAACTCACGCGCAACGTACTGTTGGAGACATACGCTGAAGCGAAAGAAATAGTCAGTAGCTGAGAGAAAGGCAAAACGAGAGCCGAACGAAACAAACAGCGGGATAGAGATGCCAGCGTCACGATTTACCGCCAACTGAAGAAAAAACGTGCAAACTTCACCACAATAACGTCAAATGAACAAACCATGTTTCTTTTGTGTTTGGCTTTTGGCCGTTGTTGTTGTCTCCTATTCAGCTCGGTTTCCTTCATTTCAATGCTGTGTTATTCTTTTATTTAACTTCCCTTTTCTTACGCTTTCTTCTGCCCGTCGGTCGTAGCGTTGTGTTGTTCTTATCTTTCTTATCATCTTGCCATTTACTGTTGCTTTTCTTGGGCTTTTAATGTGTTTGGCAATTTTTCGTTTCTTGGATGAGTGTTTTGCGGTTTATTTACTTGTATCGCCTTCGTTTATACGAAAAG
>CM032178.1:41094926-41128602 GCA_018908115.1 Anopheles rivulorum
CTATTCGTCGTGATGTGCAATTTTTGCTACACATTTATACAATTTTTCAATAAAACACCGTTTAGAAACTAGCTTCCAGTTGAAAATTGTCCTTTCCTGTAAAACTTTTGCAGAAAGTTGTAAAAAATGATATCAAATCATGCTATTCCAGATTTTTTTATGTGTGTTTTGATGCTGTCTTTTGATCAAGCTAACTGTGCTAAGGACACTGTGAATGGCCCTTTCCACCAGTCAATGCACCGGTTTCTTCGTCTTGGAAACCTTTAAAGATTTCCATCTCAACGTTACGCGGCTTCTGGTAGCGTTTGGCTACGAAAGTACGACCGAACTAAGGCAGTAAAACGTAAGCCAGACAATGTACGAAAAGCGCCAACTTCCGGTACGAATTTTCCAACTTCCGTTCTGTGTGCAAGGAAAACACCGCCGTATGGAAGAGTCAAAGTAAAAGGAAAAAGGAAGAGAGAAAGAGAGAGAGAGAAAATACCCGTGGCATGGAGAACTCGTACAGACGACGCAAGCAATGAATGGGCAAAAGCAAAGTAACAACAACAAACTAAGACGACGTCGGCTTTGTCTGTGGCGGGATCAACATTTGACAGCTTTTCACGCTCTCCCGGTCCCACCGGTTTCCCCTTCTATGACGGCCGCACAAACGCCCGTTGGCTATCACGTGTACAACGGGGGGTTTTCATGTGCACGGCAAGTAGCTAGCGTTGCAGAGTTGCCAGTATTATTCGTACACTTCAAATTTCCTTCCATGCTCCGGTGGGGTTGGCGTACGCCATTCTTTTCAATTGACGATAGCTTCAAAATAATACTTCGAACCCAACCATGACACGGTTGCTCCGGGATGTGGCGAGGACGCAGATGGGCTGGGAAAATATATTTCTACGAGTTTTCCATGTTTTTCCTCCGTTGGCATCGAGAGAGAAAAACAAAAAAACCAAAAGAAACTACGTTCCCGAAAAGCCCGAATCAAAAGAATGGGGATATTTTCATGGCTACACTCACTCTACCTTTGTTATGTGCCCCGGATCCATTCGCTGTTTCCTTTATTTTGACATTTATCAACAACAATATCATCAACGTTTACTCTTTCCACTCGTATTTTGTTTTGTTTCTTTTACTCTCTACTGCTAAGTATCCCAGCTTCTTGCTGCTGTATGTATGTTCCAGGAGCTCAGGACGACCTTTCGTGGGCTTTGATTATTTTGTTTTCACTTTCGGGTGGCGTTTTTTTTTTCTCTTGCTTTTCTTGCCCTACTTGACGCCAATTTGAAAGTAATGAGTTTTGACGCACAAGGTGTGAATGTGTTTTTATTTTCTTTTTTTTTAATATGACACGTCGGTGTCGTGCTGTGGTTAACAAGAATGCAAAAGATTTATTTTACAGTTTTTGGGGATCTTTTTTGAAGAGTATTGCAATAATATTATTTGAATGTGTTTTTTTATTCGCTGTCGAACGTCCTGGCAATGCATCTCATTATTGTTATGTTTTACAAGTTATAGAAATGGTTGTTATGGCTATTGCATTCAAATAACCTTTCAGAATATCGTCTCAATTTATGATTATGTCCACAAGGAAAGAACACCATAAGATATATTTACATATTAAATCGGTGAAGGTGAAAGAATTGTGAACATGGACAAAACCAAATTCTATAATGTATAGCATAATTAAGCTGTTGTAAAACAACAGTCAAAAGCAGATTACATTTGTGTCAAAAGCAAGAAAACTAAATAGAAATGTGAAAATATAAAAAATGTGATAAAGATAGGAGTGTCTAGCATTATTTTAGAATAATTCCACCATATGAATTAACTACAAAAACTACAAAACCTATTCGTACCAATCTTTTGCTAGCTACATAAAAATCGCATGGAACATATTTTAAAATACTTAAATTTAAAATCGTTTGATTTCATGACCATTTCATAAATATCGTTAATTAAAAACTCAAATTTGAACATATTGTAAATACGTTAGAGTCTAAAGTATTTTATCGCTTGTATTGGTAGCATTAGTCATTTTTTTTATTTATGTTAGAACGGTCTGGCCGTATTAGACTAATTTTACCACGTAGCAGGCTAGTCAGACCATGCTACGGGGGGACGTTCCGAATGGGATTTGAACCCGGTCCGGTCGTGTTAGGGACTAACGCCGTTGTCAAATACACCACCCGTCCGCCCCATTAAAGTAAGTTGTTTAATATTTTAAAAGGAAGTTTCGGAAACTTACCACTGAGTACGAATATAAACATATCTGACTAATAAAATAAAACCTTAAGTAGCTTCAAATCACACCGAAAGTTCGTTTGGAGCACAGTATCAAGATCAAGCAAAACCAATCTGGTATAATTTCGGATAAAAGCTTGAAAACTTTCGTATTTTGGCACACCTTCCAACGGGGATTCCTAGCAGTATGTATTCTTTTTGCTTACGTATCCCCATTGCCACTAGTCAGATTACCCCGAAACATTACCGCAAAGTGTAGCGAATGGCAAAGTTGAAGAGCAACAGGTCGCTCGTTTGAATTCGAGTTGAGAGTTGTTGTGTGGCATACTTACCGGCGAAGCGGTACGATTCCCGGTGGGTTCCCTTTTTTTTTGTGTGCTGGCAAAAAGCAAATTTTCCACTTGTAGCAGACATGGAACATCAGCAGCAGCGACCGATGTCTTTCGCCCTGCTTCCACGCTCCCATTCCAAGTGTTCGGGCACAATCGGGCAAAGAAGTTTCCCGATGCATGGAATGGGTTCCGATTCTAGCTGTTGCGCACGGCGAAAGGTTTTCCACCACCCAGAAAGGACGGTTCTGTACTGCCAGACAAACTCATAACCGTTCACCGTTTCACCGGAGGAAATTATGTTAATTTGCATGCAAATTATAATTACCTTCGTCTGATTCTGTGCCTTCTTACTCGGCGGTCCTGCGTTACCATCGTACTATGCGCACGTTGATGGTTCGATGGCACGGCACCGGGGTTGTATGTTTCCACTCGTGTTTAAATTTGATTGATCATGCATAATAACAAAATGTCTCCATTTATTGCTTCGAACGTGGAATGTATCTGTATCCGGCTGAACGAGCTAATGGAGATATTTATAGGAACCAAGCAAATAGTTTAAGCAATTTAAATACCTAAGAAACGCAGACGAAAACTCGATTTTAATGTTGTTTTATTTCTACATTATCCTCTCTCTTTATCGCTCTGTCTCTTGCTTTTTTTCTTCATTGTGGAAAAACAAGCTAAAAACAACAACGATAAGGCAACAAATTGCTGGAAAATTGTTTTCCCGTTTTTTGCCTGCAGTTGTGAGTTTCACAGCTTCAGCAAATTGCGAAACTCATTAGCTTCAGGTTGGCATAGTTGTGGTTGTGGGCATATTACCATTGGTTTGGACAGGAGAGTGCTGACCGCTCGAGTAGAGATTAATTAGCCAAACAAAATGTAAGTCACGTCCGTAGGCACGGTGGCGCGCAATCCTTTTCTTTTGGACCTCCCTCTAGTCGACGGAGATGGATTCAGATGGTTCAGGTGAGATAGCTAAAGGTGGTTATGTTTTAAAATGCATCTCTCATTGCAGAAGGAAACGGCACCGTGAACAGAAAATCAGGTTGGTGGCTATTGGATTTAATATTAAATTAGCATGGTTTGATGCTCGCCGGCAGTGCATAAACATCGTGATTGGCAGCCGTAGCTAAAATCGGAAAGAGTACGGCTGGAGCAAGTTCGTTTGCTGCAGCCATACGGGCAAAACGTGTATCCGGACATGTGCACAGTTCGAGTTGATTTATGCACCCGGTTTATTGATGCGGCTAGTCATCATGAATTAATTTAATGCTCTTATTGTTCCGAGTGTTTCATCATTTGGAAGCATATTTGCAGCTTCCGGCCGAGGTCCGGCTTTTATCGTCCGGCTGAAACACTACTAATTGAGTTAATTTTGTACCGATTCCCCGGCAGTGTACGTGGCTGTTCAAATTGAATGCATTGTCGATGCAGGCACATTTGATAGCTGTTGCAGGTGCGTTCGATGTTCCTCTATTTAGGTTACAATAATAGATAATAGTTTAGCATATTTCTGTGAAATTAAAAACGATTGTATATGCTCCTGTTTTAAAGTGAACTTAAAGTTGTTTAAGCTGTGGCTCGTTTGCTTGATTGTAGTATTGTTTGATTTGATGTAATTGCAGGGTCGTTTAGTCACTATTGTGTTTTAATTGGAATTTACAGGAACCCGTATTAACTTGATTGTTATAGATTTGCATATTTTGGTAAGATTACTTTTTAAAAAGATGTCTTTTTTTACATGGTATAATGATCCAAGCCTCCAAACTGCTTGATACTTGATATATGTGACAATGTATATTCAAAGAAATACCAATTCTTCACAAGGATATTGTCATTTTGCAATTAAATTTAATCTACTAGTCTGATGGCATTTGAGCAGAACGTTCTAGCTCTTGTTGTGATGACCACATGAATGAAATGATTTAGTTTTAAAATAACTTAAGTTGAAGGACATCTAAATGCATTTAAACGCCTTAGAGTTTTTCGTGGCATTGCCAGATCAAGAAATTATTTTTTTACTCTTTCTTGCTTTCTTTAACTTTCGTTATCCTCATCAGGTTTATGAGTCTTTTGTAATACATTTTGTCTCATTTGTATAAAATAATTATAATTTTCCTTTCATTTATTTACCATTCATACATAGGTTCAACATTTTGGAATTGATGTCATTTACTTCCTTTTGAGATTCTTTCTACATGTTGATAGTTTCTATTGATTATTACACTACGTAGTACGTGTGTGTGGAATTACACTACCTTTAAGTTGGATTTTCATCATGTAATAATTTCAACCAGCGTCGGAAAGTTCACGACATCCGGTGGGAGTGGGAGCCCTCGCGTGTGTTAAGCAGACGAATAACACGCCAAGCCCGCGTTCAGTGGAAAGTTCATTGAAAATGTATCCATGCACCACCCCCTGGCCGAAAGGATCGGGATGGTTAGAAATAGTGTCATGTTCCAAATTAAGTCATAACTTTCTTCGGTTTCACCCGCGAGACTCGCATCATTCGCTGGGTGGGTTTGGTGTCTGTGTGTGCCTGTGAGTTGGTGTGCGCCTATCTTTGCCAAAGGGTCGCCGTCGCCGTACGGTGTGAGATTTCAAGTTGCAATTCCAACGGGCAATCTTCATTCAACTCGATGGGCCGTCGAGAGTGTCCTTTTGGGATCTTTGCCATAGCTTCAGAGTAGCTGGTGTTGCTGCTCCACTGACGCATCCCTCGGGCCACACTAGTAGCCAACCGAACCGGACAGACTGTGGCATGTAATACGATCGCTATTCATCGCCCCTTTTCGCTAGTTGTGGCCCCAGACGACGACGACGACGACGAAGACGAGCATCTTTGGGCAGGCAAACCGTCGTCCTTGCATTCAGCTGAGATTAATATTTTCTCATTTATTAGCTGTTCGGTGCTCGGAATCAACTGATACTTTTTACGACCTTTTCACACACACACACACATTCATTCGTTTTTCCCCCAAGAGGGAAAGAGTAAATGTTGAAATCCAGCCATCGGCCATCGCTGGTTAGTTCGCTTGATGGCTTGAGAGTTTTTCCGTGCGCTCGCACAGACCCATTCGGCCCCGTCGTGGACCGGTTGAGGTTAATTATAATTTATTTAAACTGATATCCGGTTCCACCGTGGACCGGCATTGATGATGTCGGAACGTCTTGCCAACGAGCTGGCAAGATGTCGCCAGGAACGCCCCCGGACGGATCGGACGACTCGTACAAAGAGTTAAAGCTCGAGAGCGCACAGTTAAAATGAGATTTTTTTCCCCCGATTTTCCCACTTTTGACTAAGGAAAAAGCCAAACCATCGTGATTGTGTGAGGGAATAAGCAGCAGCAAACGTAGAAAATGTGTTTCAACCAATTTCAAACGCTTGCACGGTGTGTGGTGGGTTGTGCAGTAATCTAATCCCCCGAGCACCAGTCCAATGCATCCACCAAGAATGGTGGACTTTCCAGAGGTGACACAGCCATACACAGGCCACACGTTCGTTAAATTATCGTAACCAGTGGGTGCAATCTAAATGGCCAACATTGCGTCCATTCGGGTTGATCTCCAGACTGTTCCGGCACCGGATGCGAACGTTCATTGTCACTTTGCCCAATGTGTGCAATGGTCCAGTGGCATCGACATGAGCGCGTTACCTGTGTGCACCAGGCACAAGGTTGCACGTTGCGGTTAGCGCAAGAGATATTGATATTATTAACGCGTGTGGCACCGGTACCGGTGTGATAGGAGGGTTTGTGCGGTTTTATAGTGTCCCGTGGTGCTTCCATCACGTGATAGCCGTCCACCCATGCTACGCCAACATTTCTAACGATCGTTGCTGCTACCTGAAACGAAGTCACTTTAGCTACGCTTGGTGCCGCGTCCTGATGATCGCAGACCGCAGCAATAACGAGGAAGCGCAAAAAAACAAAACGAACTCTCCGACCACCAACCAAACCGGTCGGATTGGTCCATGTTTTACACGTGGAACAGGCACGTTGAACGACGCCGGACAGGGTTGGAAGGGAAGGGAACGGCTTATAATAAATTAATTTTATCCCTTTTTACAACGGAACGCCACCCAACTTTTATGCCACCGAACAAACGAAGAATCCCAACACCCAACGCCCGGACTATCCGGACTACTTCCGGTACGTCCGGTCCCACCCACCCCACACCACACAGACATCCCCACCCACCTTCCGTGTGCCGTTCCGCAACAACAAAAGCCCATTATGGTGTGTTTAATTGCCTCTATTAAATTAATATAATAAGTTTTGTGTTCTTCCTTCCAGCGTCCGGTCGTTTCCGCGCAGCACCATCGACACCCGAGAACCCGGTTGGCCAGCCCATGCCAGGGTGATGTTGGGTGATCCTTCTTTCTTTTTTGTTTGGTTTGGCAACCTCACGTCAAAGCGTTCTGTCTTCATCATCTTCATCGCCGTCGGTTCGGTGTCGAAATCGTTGGCCGTTCCGGTTCGGGCACGGGCAATATTGAAGGCGAGCCCAAAATTTCGCCCCGACCCCAACACGGAGCGAACGGAGCAGAGCGGAGTGAGTTGGCTGCTTTTTTTTTGTTCCTCCAACACTATAACACGCCATTGCGTGTCTTCGTCCCAAAAGTGGGCGGAAAGTTTGCCCTGTCTATGCCGGGAGCATAGACTACTACTGCCGCAGGGTTGAACTTTAGTTCGGGGAACACTTTCGCTTTTTCATTTCGTTGCTAGCTTTTTTACTCTTCATTTCTTTCTCCCGAATTTAGCTTCTCCCGGTAAGTAAGTGTGTGTGGGTGAGTTTTCTTTCTACAGTTTTCCATCTATTTTGCCACCACCACGTTTAACAGTGGTGTGGCAATAGTGCAGAAAATTAATTAACTCGTTATTGGACGTGGAGCACGGTGGAGAAGCGATCGCAGAGGTTGGCGCCTGTGTAACGTCGATGGGAACCGGAAACCACTGAAGGAAGTGAGTGAAAAATTGGACGGATAAAGTTTTACCGATTTTCGCGATATTAAGGGTTGCGGTAATCGGAGTTGTTGATTTTTTCCGTTCTCTCTCTTCTTTCTCTCTCTATCTCTCTCTTCTCTCTCTCTCTTTTCTCTCTCTCTTCTCTCTTTGAAGTAAAGCTGCCATACGTAGACATATAGTGAATGGAAATGGTTCGAATTTGGCAGAGGATGCAATTTGGTCGCTAATTGAAGTGGATAGTTTGTGGAACGATTGGTGCGAAACGGGCAGAAAGTAAAACCAATATTTGTGAAGCTTCCCACAACGTTGTAGTTTTTTCCTTAACGTTGTCTCTAATCTTTTCTCATGCCTTTGTATCCGTTTTGTATGCTTTTGTATATTTGTTTATTTTATAAATGGTTTAACTTTTACATTGTGTTTGATTCTACATGAATTCTATCCATACATGAATTAGCAACGCAAAAGAGTTTTTGCCATTCTTCTGTTTTTGTTTAAGTACTTTTGAATGCTGATCCTTGGAACCTACTTGTCATATTTTATTTGTCCTATCAATTCTGCTTGAGTGTATGTCATTATAGTGGATGAGCGATTTAATTTCGATATTTGTAGCTAAGATTAATCGAAAATACAACAGAATCACAAACTTTTCTTGTGGACCACATAACAAATATTCGGTATACCATTCTACCTTTACACATAAAAATATAAATTAATTTTCTATTAATTACCTTAGAGCTTAACATAAACTTTAAACTTATGTTTTATAACTAGCAAATGAATTATAAATAAGAAAACTCATTCCAAACAAGTATAAAGTAAAATGTCTGCAATTATAAAGTTGTGCTACTAACATCGTTCGGAAAAGAAATAATAAGTGTAAAGTGAAGTGACAAGTGATATATTTACACAGCTGTCGTGCTTCTCATCTCATCACAAAACTTGGTTGGCCACGCGTATTCTTGGGTTACTAACACACTGTTTATGTTGTTATTGCTTGAGAATACACGTAGTTGACTAGTGTTGTACATCGAAACCAACAAAACCAAAATCGCCGTTGGAAAGAATGTAGAAAACCGATACAGCCCCAAGTGGAAATGAAATGAAAAAGGAATTCAAAATCAGGGAAGTGATAAAAAACGTCATAAAGTGTTAAAGAAAACATAGAAATGGCCGAGTGTGAAAACTTACCAAACATTCACACATCCGAACACCTCGAGCTATCAGTGAGATTGTTTTGCTGTGTGTGTGTACGTGTTGGGCGGTCCATTATTATGGTGCGGCTTATCACGATAAGGGCTATTGCTGTTATTATGGTAAACGAGGGTGATTTCTGTGCCTGTTTTCCTTTCCCTTTGATTGATTGCAGTGTATCGTAGCGGATAAAGTGCTCATTCGGTGTGTGATGTCGTGTGGACAGTTATTTTTATCGATTATTGATTTCAGCGTTAAGAGGGTTGCGAGCGCACCCATGTTTAGTCTAATGACTGGCCGTTATAGGGAAATATGCCACCCCCTCATGCGACACATTAGAGTGTGGTAACGATCAAAGATTTGTATCGATTCCTCTTGTTTGAGTGTGAGTGATTTTACTTTGTTTCTTTCCCTTGCGTTTAATATTGTATCGATTTGATTTGTACAAACTTATCGTTTGCTTTGGGGGTGAATTTTTGTGAATTTGCTTTTGAGTATGACTGCGGTGCAAAAAAGGATCCCCACAAAAAAGCATTATTATTGGCGTTGCATAAGGGGAAAGCTATTCCCATTTGATGTTCATTACTGGTACAGTGTTAATTGCCAAATATTTATATTTAATTGATGTTAAAGCAATAATGAACTGATGAATTCGATTTCCGTAGAAAATTGCGTAAATGAAATTGTTGTTCGCATTACACAATTCGTTTATCGCATCGTGTGTTACAAAGTAATGAAATATTACTTGTTTTTTATACAAATGACGAACGAACGATTGAAGAAAGCAAAAAGTGGTTGTAATGAAAAATGTAATATCAATTCATTTGTGATTTATTAAGAATAAAACCATGAATTGCTTAAATATTAATGTTTGGCCAACCATATTACGTAGTTCTATATGTATTGCCTAATAGCCTCTGTTTTTGGATGGGTGACAAACAAGATGGAAAATTATATTTACATAAATAGTTTAAATTTTTTTAACTTCTGCGCCTAAAGTCATTTATCCGGGTTTTTGCACTATCTGCATAATTGTTAAAATATAAATAAAACATATTCTCTAGTCTCTAAATCTTGTAAGTCTTTTTTATCAAATCGACGGTGAAATCATTAAAATGAATCTTTACAGAATATAAAATATTCAATGTTAAAAAACCATGAATTTATGCTCGATATACCTGATATTGGCATATCGAATTAGTCATTCAATAAAAATGTAGATTTTGTTGACCGTTTTCTGCGATTAGCGTGGTGCTGTGCATTATGAGTTCATTCACCTGGGTCGAATAGTAAACAAGGAATATTTTCTGAACATTATGAATCTTTCATTTATTAATATCCTTCGTAAGGGGCCAAACATACGGAAATATTTATTCTCTTGGTTTTTACACTACGATAGTGCGCTCGTGCTCGTTTTAGATCTGTGCGGTGCTGACTAGTTAACAAGTCCAATATACAGCTCCGAAGACATGACAATACATTTTTGATCAACATTTCAAGTCCCTGCGGAAAAGGAAAATCTGTAATTACAATTGGCATACGTCCATTGTATCGGGAAAGGGATTAATTTTAGGGTGGTAAAATTGAAAAGGGTTTTCAAAATAAATGCCATGTCACCGTTTTGTGGACAATTGTAAAAAACAAGCAAGTTTTTTTTGTACTGTTGTAATTATAAATGTAATCAGTTGATAAATTTAACTATCCTACGAATAAAAATCATTTAATGTCGTTAAAATTGTGGTGCTTAGGAAAAGGATTTGTCTGATTTTATTTAAAAAAAAAAGTGTGTTGTAATTGTTTAGAGAAACTATTAAGTGAATGTACCAATGAAGCTAAAGTTAACATTTTCAGTATTTCTACTAATGTAATATGCATCAAATCGTAATGTCGCCGTCACAACGCAATAAATTATTTAATTATATGTACGATAAAAGGTTTTTGTGGCTGTAAACGGTATGTATACGGTATGTTTGAAAAGTACTACATAGTCATGAAATACTTAGTTATGTTACTATTTCCCACTATATTACAGCGAGTTTTCGCAGGCAATTTACTATATTTCACTAATGTTTTATATATCTCATGTACGAGTAAAATATTTCAGATGACTGTGGCGAGAAACCTTACACCAGCTTAATACTAAGTTAGTACACCTGAGAGTGCATTATCTCTTTCACACACTGGGATGGGTCATTTCATTAGTAATACATCCAGATTTGAATCCGCTCCTGTCACTTAAAATGTCAAAAACGGTTCAAATGAACTGCGCTACGATACCGGACAGGGAACAATGAGATGCTGTCTGCATTTTACGATGTTCTCCTGTTATTAAGAACGAGTAAATTAAGCTCCTGGAGCCTCGTTTTAAAACAGGACGACAATTAAAGATGGCTTTCTTTTCTCGCTACATCGTTATTTGTAACTCACCTTTTACAAAAAAATAAAATCGGTGGAACTCGCTTGTCACCTGAAGGGATTTATTTCAAGTTGCTAACGCTTTTCGCGTTTTCAACATAAATTAATCTGAAGAGTACTTATTTTTAAAGAAAATGATCATAATTAAGAAGATTTTGAGTGGAGTTGAGTCACTTTTACTAATTTGTATGTGTTATGTTTTACCATAAGCTTAGTAAAAAAGATCTTATTTCACAGATTAAATGATTTGTATTAAATGATTTTTGTATGATGTTCTTGATTTTACTCAAAATGTTTCGCGTAAAATTATAATAATCTAACATCTCTCATCTTCTAATTCATAACATCTTATGGTTCTTTTGGTGGTTTTTATCTCTCAATTTTGTTAAACGAATAAGATTCATTATCGCTTGATGCCAGGTCTAGAATTTATGGTGGGAAAAAAAAACTTCTTCCGTTGCACAATTTCTAGTCGTTTCTGGTCAATTGCTAAATTAAACCGAACCAGTGGTTGACAATAGATATTGTAATGAGAAAAACACGCGAACAATTCACAATAAATTATTTCATTTCAGACACACCAAATACAAAGCAGAACCTTCCTGGAGGATAGATTTGGCTTGCCAAATGTATGAGTTGTTTTGATGCGGACTCTATTAACGTTTTTAATCCATCTTTCATCATATCCCCAGTCACAATCCATTTGGGAAATGGAGTGATTCCATTCTGTTTGGGCAAGACCACGGATTTATTAGTGACACCCCATCGAGCTGTGTTTAAAATACTAAACTAATTTTAAACTACTTTATGGTTTATTTTCAGTTCCTGGGTGATAATGAGACTACTTCGATTGTTGACCGGACAACTTCGATTGTTGACGAAATGAATTTCTAATTGGTGCATGAAAATTAAATGTAACATAATTGAGAATTATGATTATGATATGATATGATAAAAAAATTATGATATGATAAAAAAATGTTATTTTAAAGCACTTTTTTAACTGAAAAAAAGCAAGCACATTCATAAAATGTTTACCAACGCAATGACCACTAACTCGTTCTAATTCCTTATTAATTCTACATTCTCAGCTTTATTGTGACAGCTTGTTAAAACACCAATGACCATATGCCTTCCCACAACAAGTTTGTTCCTCACGTCAGTTCGCTTGGCGGAGTATAAAATTCAGTTTGAAACACAAAATCTCCTCATTTTGTCCTCGTGTTGTTGTTGCACGGAAGAAAGTTCCTTTTAATGTTGTTCTTTTTTCTTGTTTTTTTGTTAGACGACACAGTGCAGTCCAACACGATTGAACACAGTTACTCTCCTAAGCGTGGTCTACGGCTGCTCAATCCAGTGGTAAAGTAAGCAGCGCAAACTTTCATCGGATGATCCTTTACAGAACACGGATTCTCCCCGGCAGGAGGGGAATTACGCACACCATTGCACATTCACTTAATTAGCTAGAATTATTCAACAGATTTGTAGTGTGACTTCTGGAAGTAGCCCGTTAGTGTGCCCTCGTCGGCGAACGATGTCAGCTCCTGGGGGATCACGTTCGCATCCTCAATACCAGTGCACGGGCGACACATACACTCGAGCGGTGCTTTCGTGGACACCTGCGGGTGCAGTGGGGGATGGTCAGGGTGGTTGGTCATGTAGCGGGACAGGGTGCAAAGGGGGTGAGAATGTGGCGAGTAGTGAAATTAGTACGAATTCATCAAAATCGAGCACCATCAATGCGATTATACTAATTAGGGAAGCTTTATTAAACATTAAACATATTCCACACCCACACTACCAATGTTGCGTGAAAAAACCAGAAAAAGCTTCATATAATGCAAGCATTCGGTTCTAAAGTCATGCAGGTGTTACATTTAAACGGATTTGGTAAGTAGATAAGCAAAAACGAAAAAATCCATGCAGAGGTAGAATAAACGCTGCTAACTAGTGCCTTTCATATTCTCATGTAATGTTTCAGGGAGACTTTTTTGCTGCTGGTACAATTTTCATTTGATAGAAATAACTCATAATATGCAATTAACGTATACGTTCGTACGTACCTTCTTGCTGCTGCTGTTGCTGCTGCTGCTGCGGCTGATGCATCGCCTGCTATGATAACTTTTGCAAGGGTTGGCAAAATAAAAGGGACGATACTCGCCTACTTACCCGGTTGTTTCGGTGGTTGTACACTGCTCGAACCCAACCAGGGTAGTAACCAGATTTCCGTATCCACCTTAGACCTTGGAGTTACCTACCATGTTGCACCCGACAAACCAAACCTCTCTAACGAACCGACCAAGCGTTCCTTCCCTAAACCTGTGACCATCCGCCGACTGAATAAACCAATCTTTCCATAAAATAGGGGTTCCACACAGCCGCTTAAAGGAGCTGGAATGGGTGGCACCATAAATTCAGCACCACATTAGCCATCCTGAAGGCCACAGGGCTTCATTTCGGTTTGTGGGCTTTCGGTTTATCAGAGGAGTTTTGCTTTTATTTTATATGTTTTTCCTCTTTCTCTCTCTCTTATTCGCTTTTTACCATATTTTTTTGTTGTTGCTTTGTTGTGTGAGTATATATTACAACCCTTTTTCTCTCACCTTCCCGCATCCTAGCTGTGTGTACCCATGAGGAACGTCCATGGGTAAGGAAGGGACAGATGGGTTTTAGCGTGGCCGAAGGAAGGGTGAAGTTTCGTCGTTACTTACCGTTATCCTTCTGGGCGTACAGGACTCGTCCGGGAAGTAGGAAAAACGCCAACTCCAACACCACCAGGATGGTCGATTTCATCTGGTTTTTCCAGTGGAGAATCCATAAAAAAGGGAAGAAGAAATAGGAGAAGACGAGTTTTAAAGGGCACCCATTTACGCGACGCGTTGGATGTTAAGTTGTATTTTAAATATCACTCACTCACCGTTTACCGATTGGGAAGGTGTGATTTAATGTGCGTTTGAATTTAAAACTCAACAAAGCGATTGAAGCTTGGTTGGAACCAGACCTGGAACGAGCACCATCGAATAAATGTACTCCAACATAGTAATAAAGCGATAAACGTAACCTATAATTTACCTTTTCGCAAGTGTCGCCCTCCAACGATACGATAAATCGGTCACTGTGGTAAAAATGGTAAACTAAACCAATAAACGTCGATGCCGATGCCTTTTCAACCGAAAATGGATTACCGCTGCAGTTGGGATCCGTACGAGAACTGATGGTTTACCGCAGCCTGCATAACGATATTTATAATTCGCCACAAGTAGTGGAAAATAGTATTAATATCCCTTTCCACCTACATCCATCACAACCGTCCGCCGTCCCCCACCTGCCCACATCCTGAGGAAGAAGGGCAAACGTAAGCAACACTTCATGGCCCCTCGGAACAGCTAAATCATTCGATCCATTTGCGACCGCTGCGAGATTGCACCGAATGGCACTTTTCCATCATCGACAAACAGCAAACATCGAATCGGTTGCCATCAACCATCACCACTACTACCACACACACACACACACACGCACACACACACACACACACACACACACACACACACACGTAAGTCTCTTATCGGTGCATCTGCTTGTTTGAGCATGGTTGAGACTGCTGCTTAATGGGAACAATGCCGTAGCATTAAGAAATGTCCTCCCGCTTGCTGTAAGTTGAAATGGCCTTCCCGTTCCTGCTGTGAGTAAAAATGTCCAAAGTGTGTAGACTACAGCGGGAGTAAAGGTTGCACCAGGGCGCCTTGACAAGTCAATCTACTTGAGCAGGATTTTACCAAAGGGCAAAACATGTTTTTGTGTGAGTTGTACTGTGTGAGTAAGCGTAAGTATCTCGATACGGTTTCTAATTCAATCAATTCATGGTTATGATTGTGTTTGATTTTTTGCTATCGACCAAGCAAGAAATATCTGTAGATTGTAGAGATATATTGGTATAATTAAATGATTTTAAAAATAAACCGTCTTAATGGAAGTCGGTAGAATTTTATTGTTTCCTTCCGGATTTGTTAGAATGTGCGTCGAGCGCTGAGTAAATTTAGTTTGAAAATGCAACGAGAAGATGCTTTTGCGTAATGCATTGCTGATGAGAGCCAATTTGAGAAAAACAAAATAATGGTAATGTATGACCAAATAGCAAGTAAATTTAACTTATTATCTTAATGAATGGGAAAATAGTATCTAAGAACATACTTATTCCATAGATGTCCTCATTGTAATATGAATCAACCAGTTTTACCCGAGATTAATGGGAGTCTTGCCTTATAAGACGCGCATATTCGTATGCAACAGAAGGAGTTTTGAGAAATTCTGCCAAGTAAGTAATTTTGATAATATAATAAATGCTATATGAGCAATAAAATTTACGAGTTTTAAATATAGTTGATTACCTAGTCAAATAAGACTATAATGAAAGAGTTAAAATAGTAGCATGAGAAGTTTGATTATAATGAAATAGTTATAATAGAATATAATGGTTTAAAAGCTTCATTGGGATCACAAGAATCGCCGGCATAGTATAGAAGCTAATTGTAATCAGCTAAGTACCATTTCCCATATTCCAATGGATGAATATCCTTCATGTTTCAAATGACGAGGTCAATTCAAATGCAATAATAGGAAGTAAAGGAGAAAACATAACGTCTTTTTGACAGAGTCTGTGAGCTACAGCACCAGATGACATGATTATCCAAACCTGTAGTCTGTAAGAGTAACTAACACGAAAATTAACGTTGTCGGCATTAGTTAGAAAGGTTATCTATCCATTCAATGATAAAAATGATATTCATTGTACATCCATATTTTCTTATTCTATCTGTGTTCTAACTCACACAGTCTAACTGATCCACTGTATTGAGTTTATGTTAAAACACCTAAAAAATTTCGAATTCATCTAGGAATCTTATGTTCCGATACATTTATTTGTTGTTGAAAATGATGTCTCTCTACCTTCAACGAACAAGATGATTTAATATGGAGTCTAGCGCAAGAAGCAAAACGTTCCGAAATAAGCTATTCAGTTAGACAGTTCACAAAAATAATCTGCCGAATGCTTTACATTCGTTAAAATCCTTTATTCGTGCAAATAGTGATGATGAAATTCGTGCAGTTTTACCATCGTTTTCAAAGGTTTGTGACCATGTGTTTTCGAACGATTTTGAGGTCACTCATTTTGCGCAAAGATTTTGCGTATCGAAATGATCGTGAATCATGTAATGCAAACGTTCCTTAGATATCGCAAGAACTTCTGCTAACTCAATCCATGTTGTTTGATTTAAACGATTAATCAGAATCATTTTAAGCACCTTTGTTTACATTTTCTGGCGAAACAACCTCTTTGAGGCGACCACTGCCGTGTTCATTTGTAGAGTGGCCACGGTCACTTTTTAACTCACTAAACCATTACTTAAGGGTTGTAGGTGACGGTGCAGAATACGGGTAACACTTATTAAGCCATTGTTTGGGTTTAACAGTGTTTTTTTTTTAAAAGAAGTGATAGATCAGTACTGCAACAGAAGTTGCTCCACTCAAAACACTATAACTCATATTCTAATCAACTGACAGCTCTCAAATTCATCATTTTCTGAAGTAGCAAACTAATGTGGATTGTTCTGTAATTATCCTAAGAAATCATTTAATGTGGGCGTCATGTTCAATAAATTAAGATGATGCAATGTTAACTCCATTCACTGTTATTAGAAATTATAAAAACGGATCGTTTCTGAAGGCTTGTGGTTCAACCGATGGAGATTTCAACGAATGGAAAGATACGTAAATACGCCTGCCATAAGCCGAATAAGACAGATAAATAGGATATCGATTGCTCTACAGTCTGTTTATGCACCGCTAGATCACTGAACACGTTGTCAGTGGATTTTATCAATACATTTTTATGGTGAGTACCGAATTCATTCGGTGATTTATGTTGAATGACATTAATTCTATCATGATGGTTTACCCGTAATGAATATGTTAGTTAAGGAAAGAAGTAAACGATATGGTGAGTAAAATCTGAAGGTTACAGTCACCAATAACTCTCGTTGTAATTATAATGTGAATAATTTTGTATTTGCTTTTGAGGGGGCTAAACGCATCTTTTTGACAATTTGTAACAGAGTAAAGAGATATTTTTAGTCATTTTAACAGAATGAGATCGACCTTGCAGATGGTCACCATGAAGTAATACCAAACACGTTTAAATATAATGAACTGATGGGATCATAACGGTCTAAATTGGTATGAGTTGTTGAAATTGAATGAAACATTTTTTTTTGAAAACGCTACCACAACCGAGCACTGAGTGGAAAACAGCAAAGTGATTCTGCAACACGTCAACGCTCGCTCTTTCAATTTCAAACTGGTAAAAACCTAGTATTTGGAACTAGTATTTGGAAATGGTATGATGAACGAATAATGAACAAATGAAACAAATGAAATAAACGAATGATGACATTTTAAAAAGTTATTAACTGTTAACTTATCCTAATCGTACAATACTTCAAAATTATACAAAAAAAAAGTAATTTCGGAGTACTTCCTACATACACACAAATCCATGGTTGGCCTTTGTTTGACTTTGCTTGTTTTATTTGCCTGCAATTGTTTAACCCAACACTGTAAGGGAAACTCGGAAAGCCGGGAAATGAAGCTCATTTAGGCATTATTTCGTAATCCTTTGTTTTAGATGGGGAGGGAACGATGAAACGACAAACTTGGACTAATGTAAAACGAAAACCATATGCAACCGAGTGCCGTACACCGCCGTGTACGTCAATCCGTTTCGCTACTCTAACGCTAGCCTGACTACATGTTGTCTTGGTAAATTCTTTACTTCGTGAAATGTCCCCATATTTGTTCCCCAGAAGAAAACCGAAACGCCTGTCGCTCCGCTTCCATTTACAACTTTCGTTTCGCCAAAACTGAATAGTAAAAAAAATAATAATATAACTTTAGTATGATAAAAACTTCAACATTCATCGCTTCTATATGTACAAGTAATGTATGTTTCCTTTATCCTTCCTCGGTCTTCCACTGGTCTGTTCCTACCATACACTGTTCCCAGATGATCGTGATCGTAAGCGAATCGACGTTTCTGCGACCGATTCGTTTGTTTCATTATTTACTGATTATTGCATCCAGTGTTTCCGTGGCGTTGAAAGTCAATTTTATTGTTCGGTAAATGTAACGGCATCTCTTTCTCTCGCTCTCCTTTTCTCTCATTCATTCACGGATTAGTAGCTTGTCATTCACATATAGCTTGTCCATTTCACATATCACAAGCACAGTAGTGGACATGTGGATGCCCTTCAACTCAACCATGGATGCACCTCCTTATGACCAGCAGAGCATGGTTGATTAGCGTAAACAGTTGTGTATAAATAAACCCTTTGTTTTAGAATGCGTTAAAAACACTTAAATAAAATACAGACTGAAACACAAAGATCAAATTAACAGTGAAACATCAATACACAAATACATCTCCTCATCATCATCACACCAGTTGTTGCTCATTCTCGTTTCGTTCGCAGCGATACTCATCTGTCTATCGAGTTTTATAGGGATGATTCATTCGGTTTAGCGGGTTCGGTTTGCTGCTGCCGCCTTCGAAGTGTGTTATGTTCCGTCTCGACCAGCACATTCATCTCCGTCACCCCTTTACTACTGCTGCTGGTGCTGCTGCTGTTGTTGGAATCGTGACTATTACTAGAAAGTGGTTGACTAGTGGCGTCGCTGGTCGTCGCTCGATCGACGATGGCAACGACTGGCACTTCAAGGGCCCCAGCAGCACCTGACTGCTGCTGATGATGCTGTTGCTGCTGTTGCTTGCTGACCACGCAATGCGCATCGCTAACGTCCTGCGTCAGCGATATGCTACCGATCGAGGTCTTTTGCTGTCGATCGTCGATCGACGTTGATCGGTAAGACGCCGCAGCGTCTGAGACAAAGCTAGCCCCAACAACGGACGATACATCCCTGTGGGGTGCTTCTGTCGACTGTTGTTGTTGTTGCTGCTGCTGCTGCTGGGGAGTTAGCACCGCCTCCGGGAAAATGAAATTGTTTTCCTCATAATTACGCTGATAATTGCTGCGTCGATCAAGCGGTGGCTCCCGTTCGCGGTCCGTACCGTCGTCATTTAAGGGTGCGTCCTGCAGTGTTGGCTGGCGATTGTGCACCAAACCAACGGCCGCTCGCACAAATCGGTGCTGCATGCCAAACATGTTGTTGTTATTGTTGTAGAGGTTAATGGCAGCATTGCCTCCCAGCATCGCCATGCCCACGTTCAGATTCGATCGCAGATACTGAATCGAATTGCGGGCAATGTCCCGCAGCGATGCGTTCAACCCATTGATGTTGTTCACGTTCAACGTGTGCAAACTGTAGCGCGGTAGGCGATTCAGGATGTCACCGATATTGTTATTGTTGTCATTTTGGCGCCGCAGCAAACGGAGCAAATTTGTCCACTGAAGGCTATAGTTTTGGGCAACGGCCGCTGCCAATCCTTGGGGACGTTGATTCGGACGGCGGTTAGGTTGCTGTTGGTTCGGTACGTTCGGACGTTGTTGCTGCTGTTGCGGGCGCTGTTGGAAGTTTCCTTGCTGAGCTTGTGCCTGATCATTCCGCGTTTGGATAAGAATCTGCTGTAGCTGGGCTTGCTGAATGATGACAGGCAGTTCATAGTGGTGGAAGAAGTAGATCATCGAATGCTGAAAGTTGAAAAGAAAATGATAAAATAATCAAGTAGGAAGTTCATTACTCTTATTCGTATAGATAAGGAAGCCATATTGCTTAAAAAGGAAAAAATATAATAACAGTAAAATAAACTTAACGTAATTGATTACATAAAGGACATCAATTTAATCCTAATAAAACAACGTCGACAATTCGATTTAGAATTTTCAAAACATCTCTATAAAAACTATATTTTTATTACTTAAAATCACGAAAGAAACAATTCTTGTCATTAACCTTACATTCGTAACAAAAGTTTCAAACGGTTCTGCAGACGTCATTTATAGGCTCTTCTGTGATTATTCCTGATGTGAGGATACAGCTTCAAGAAGTTCGCCGACATATTAGTTGGGCTTCTAGTCTCTAGAAATTCTTTAACTTGGGGTCGATGTACGTTTAGTACGCATTAATGAAGCGTATGCGTTCTCGCGTCTTAAAATTTGCTCGTTTCTCGAAGTAAACTATCGCTAGCTCGGCGACTCGTTTCTCAAAACATTAGTATGTAAATTCTCCTGTATATCGTGGTTTGATTCTATCGAGTAAGGCAGGTTTTTAAAGTGAGCCGTACAGTTGTACTTGCATTGCGGTATAAAACAAGAAGGAAATAGACAACAAAAACTAGTTGTTCCAACTAATGATTCTCTGCACTACGATTTCTATCTCGCGTATACTCCTCTTCACATGCATTTTTATTAAGCTAATTCCATTATGAAACACACAAAAATAGTTTTGTACGTGAAGAAAAGTGTTCCATAGGGAGTGCATTAGAAAATGCAGATTGAATTATGATGCCGTTTTAGAACAGCTAGCACTAGTAATCAGTGTTATGATGTTAAAATAATCAGTGACTAACATGAATCGTGAAATTTTGCGCTTTAAAAGAGTTTCTACTGTTCCCAAAATGTTCTTTCTTAAATAAATCAATTGTCATCCGCATGCCTTCCGTGTGATGCTTTTGATGCACTCACTGTAGAAGCGCATAATACATCACATTCAGCATATTTGTCTTGGTATGAGAAGCTGTTTATCTCTTTTTACAACATACGAATATATGTTTGGCTTTTGGAGCGGTTTGTTATTCCATAAAATTAATCAATGTTTCCAAACCTATTGACTATTAACTTTAGAGAATGAATGGTTTAAATGGGAAATGATTTCCATTTACAGTTATTATAAATCTTTATAGTTTGCTACCTATAATTATTCATCCTCCAATTTTAATTCTGCTCTGGTTGTTTTCTTGTTTTGTCACTTCGAAATTGTGTATCACACTTCTGATCCAATATGTACATGTTAGTTATTCTTATCATTACCTAAATGCTGTTAAAGTGTGCATTGTTAGTTTATTGTTTAGTTTATTGAGTATTTACATATACATTCAAAATATTGCCCTGACTTAAAAGTAAACCATTAGTGATTTTACAAAACTGTGCAATATTTATGATGCTCAAGATTGTTCGTACAAGATAATTGGTCGTAGTAATTTGCCATCATTTACGCTGTTGATTTCTATTATCGATAAAAAGCGCACAATATTCCGGCCGATTAAGAAGAACGCAAAACAAAACACAACTATTATCTCCCCCGGGTTTCTTTCTTTTCTTACACCTTCGTGTCTATGCACCCACAGAGACGGTCAATTATGCGAACAATTTTTAATCCGCTCTAATGCAGTTAGCTTATTAGCAGTGGCCCAGTGAAGGCAGCGGCACCAACGGGTAGTCGCAGCATGCAGCCTGCGTTGTGATGTATTGTTTTATAATTGGATCCGTACTCATCCATAATGTATAAATAGCATTAGTGGCCAACAACAGCCGGGCGAGAGTTTAAGGCTACCTCCAATGCAATAGCACTTTCCCCTACCCATAGACATGGTTTGGGATGGCTTGGTGCAGTGAAAAATTGCATTCCAAATGGAGGCTACTGCAAACAACAACAAAACATAAAAACACCACACGCACCCACCTTGACTTGAGCGGCTCTCTCCGGACGGAGATGTATTACCTGGTCTTTAAACATCCGTCGAAACGATCGAAACATGGAACACGCAGAGCAAACACCCTCGGGAGCAAACTTCTGAGCATCTTTTAATGTGAAGCGCGATTTCACACACATACACACACACACACACACACACACAACGAAATTGAAAAAAAAAATAAAACAAAAACCTCACTCCACTTTTCCTGGGTTCAAAGGAAGGATGAATTGTACCGACACCCAGAAGACGGAACACGAAGCAGAAACTCTTCGAGTTGCGTTACCTATCGACGAATGAAACTTCAACTTTTATTATTCGTTTACTGTATGATTAATGATGGAACTTTCTCCATTCTTTTCAATCCATTGCTTTTCTCCCCTCATTACAAAGCACTCGTCACCACTCCTCCCGGATTCCCGCCCGTTCGCTGACGGGATGTTAAAATGAACTTGAGATGGTTGATATAGCCCGACTCTCATCAGCAGTGGAAAAAGGACGAAACGAACGTCCTTTCGCGTTGCCTTGCGTCGAAAGCAGGAAGTGGAAGTTTGCGGCAGTTCGTGCCATTGTAGCGCTGTACCGCTCCCAATTATGCCTTCTGCTTCGAGCCCTCATTGGCTCGTTTGTTGTAAGGAAAGTTTTTCCCAAAGTGAATCATGCCATACAGCAACACATCGCTGCAGCCCCGGTTATGGCTCATAGGTTCAACAATTAATTGGATTAAAGAAGTCACATTGATCGCTTTTAAACGTGATAAATGTGATTGTTCCTTACAACATCCCTGCTGTAACCAATAGCGCATTCTCAACTTTACGAATATTCTAAAGCCTCTTTAAGAGGACCGATTACTGCTGATTTCTAGAGAAAATAAAACAAAATAAACATCCATTCGAATCATTGAATGCATTCTTAACATTTTGTTGTACAATGAAACTGCTAAAAATGGAATGGTTGATGCATAAACTTCTCTGCTTTAATATTTAATTTGTGCTGCGGTAAGTTATCCGACAAATAGGTGGAACGTGACATCAATTAGTAAAACGCTTTTTTCTCCTTCTTGTGTCGTAACTATTTCTACCAGCGGCTAAACTAAGCAAACGAACGCGTCACACACATTGAGCGTTTAAGTAATTGTTCGACTGTGCCTGTGCGACGCACTACCGCTACAGGCGACACAAATTTGTCGAAAACTTTCACTAATTGCTAATGAAGTGTGCTACTGACCGGTTACCGGGTAAGGGACTGTGTTGCAGCTTTGGCTGGACTTTTAGTGGTCAGTGTTTCGAGCGGTGGGAAAATTTCATACCTTTTCCCTTCTGGGACTGTACTTATTTTACAGACCAATGTTGCACCGTTTCTCTTCACAAGGAACAGGCTGAGTTAAAAATACATTATTACCTTAGTCTTAGTCTGCGGTTTGTGGTAGTTTCGACATTATGACTGTTGACATGAATTTCTCGTGCGTCCTTAGCTTTAGTGTGTTTAAATTGTGTCTTTGAAAAGTAACCATGTTTAACAGAAAGCCCAACAAGTAGTCACAAGTTAGTGGTGCATACATAGTAACAACATTTTTGTACGTCACTCATGCAGTGATAATGATATGCAGAAATAATGATTTTTTTTCGTGATACACGTGTTGGTGCACATACACAACGATAGTATACAAGTTTTATGTTAGTAAATTTACTTATTAATCACACAAGCTTCGTGTGACGTAGTGATAGATTTAATCATGCTCATTTCTTGTTTGTGAAGCAACTTGATCATCTTATTCGATCATGATGGTTTATTCGATACGCAGACGCGATACCGGAGCAATGAAAATTTAATGATGAAGCAATACGTGTGAGTAAGATTAAGCATTCTTCATTTTGGAATATGTCCAAAGCATTGGACAGAGGCGTTGTCAGTACTGGGTTAGTACCAGTGACCATAAAATGCCGCCGTGACTAAAAATAAAGATCCAGATACAGTGAACTTGACTTTTTCCCAGGAAATATTAGACAAAATGGTTATTGTTGCGTTAAAGTCGCCGAGACAATCCGCATCTGGCAGATTCCAAGTTGCAACTTGGTACTACCACGCAATGTCGCTTGAGTCCCTTCCGATGAGACCAACAGAACTATGCCAACCAAATCTTGAACCAAAGATCTAATCCAATAATGTTGAGGCTAAACCAGAACGATAAAGCTGATTCCGGGCCAATGTGGTACACTACACAATCAATGAGGTATCATAGAGGCCTAATGTTACTCGGGCTATGCGTGAATTCTTATCATGCACCAAGATGTCTAAGGTAGCAGTTTTTCTCAACGATACTATGATGTTGCTCTGAGGAATCAACATACTTTCTTCATAATACTATTCTCAGTTCAATGGGGTTAAATTAAATCCTTTTTATGACAGTTACAGAAATGTCTTCTTTCCTTGTAAGGTTTCGTTGGAAGTAGAAAAGGGCGTTTGCTATCCCGTGGTAGCAATCATTATTTTCTATGCATTATGTTCCTGAGGTTTGGTTTTGAACTACACATTACAACCATTACAATACGTTACATTTTTTCGGTACTCTGTACAAATGTGTGACTGTCAGTACAAATACCAGTTATTCAAACGTACACATATGGAACCAAAGCATTACATTGTTTCGCTTCTACCTGCCATCGCACAATTTGTTCCATGTGAAGCACGTTAGCTAAAAAGTGCACGTGCAAAAAGGCACAATCTAAGCAAATGTTTACCATTCAAATGATTGACTGTCAGTGCTATTGACAATTTCAGATGCTCCAGTTGCTCTGGGGAAGCAGTACGCACGTGTTGTAATTATATCTTTCACGTGTATCAATTCGAGCTTCCCATCATCTTTATGTTAAAAAAGATATTGTAGGCAACATTGTATATCCACGTCAAAACAGAACTCTTATTATGTAAAAAATATGTTTAACGTGCTAAATGTTATGTATAATGCAAATAATACAGGAAAAACTCTAGATGGCTTTTGAGAAAATGGGCATCAGAATTACTAGCATATTAATTTATGGTATTAAAATGTAAGCATGTTAGTTCATGGTGAATTGTTTATATGAAAAATGTGTACCATTAAATCACTGCAATAATATAATACATTATTTTAAAATACCTTACCTGGATAAACAACCAAGAAGTGCATAACGCTAAGCTGCTGTACTGTCCATTAAAGCGGTAGTGGTAAGCATAGAACGAGAAGTGATATAAATAGAAGAACCTGAAAATAAAGAAAGGTGTGTATTTTTAATTAAATTGACTTACAAACATTACCTAGAAAATAAATAAAACACGTTTCATGATCTAAGCATTTCAAAAGGTACGGTAAAAAAAAACATTCTGCAACATTTAAGCAATGAAATGAAGTGTGTCTTAATCGTTGGTCGACAGTTTCATTCTTCGTCGATGGGCACATTATTACAAATTCCTTTACAATCGCTATAAAAAATGTAAATACGGGAGTCTTTTAGGGCGAGCGAAAGGTCTTGCTGTAGACTGTTTCGATCCTACCACATCGACAGCCCTGTGCATCCATAGCCCTGTACGCAGCGCCCTTCGCGGTGTTATGTGGGCTGGGTAAATTGACAAGGAAAAGTACGATTGACGGGTTCCGGTTTCTTATGGCATTTTGTAACCTACAATCCTTTTCTTGATCCTTTCTTTCAGCGAATTCTAGAATCGTCTCTAAAATCCTCGACGATATCATCATGTCGACGGGGTACACTTCTCGCTGTTGAGCTTTTTCGTCCATTCGACATTTCATCTATGGAAACCTTTCGGTTTCGACGAATCGGATGCCATCCCCGATCGACCGCCGCATTTAAATTGTGAGACAAAAAAAACACAAACACACATACATGCGAACAATCCGAAGACTGTCGACAAAACGCGGATAAGTGGTCATAATTTTATGAAGAGGGTTAATCGAAGGAAAATCTTCTTCATCGGCCTTCCGTGCAGTCTTCGTAGCCAGTGGGCCGTCGACTGTGTGGGATAGAGTTTCTGGGTTTTATATTTGGGTCAGAAATTTATTCAATTTCAAACCCTGCCGGCTATCCGGCCTGCCTGGCAACGGTACGCTTTTGCCAAGGCTAAACTGTACGAAAATACGGTTCCCTCATTCGTTCGTTGTGCTGATCTTTATCAATAAGTAAACCTAACAAGTCCTACCACACAGTCCGTGCCGTGGCTCGTCGATTGAGATGTCAAAGCGACATCGTTGTCTTTTGACCTGTCAACTGCCAACACCAACAGCAAAGAGAGAGGATGGAAAGGATTGGCGATTTTTATACGATGCTGAAGAAGTATCTGCAAGGCCTGCAGTATACAGAAAACCCTACAGCCCATGCAAGACTAAGCAAACCAACAAGCGCATAACAGTGGGATTCGTACGTTTGAGTCAGCGTTGAGTGATGAAAATATGTTTTCGTAAAGGTTTCAAACCGTACACCGCATGCTGTCAGCAATAGTGAAAGGGTTTCATGTGAAAAGTGATATAATTTAGCAAGCAGTTAAGGTTGTGTCGCTCAAGTTCCTTAAAAAATAAATAAATAAATAAATAAACAGAGGTTGTAGGAAGGGCCAACCCGAAATGAGGGACTGCACAATTTGAACGTCTTTAAATATTTTATTTGTCTAAAACATTCCTAGTCACTGTAGGCCGGAACGAAAATTACCTGCCATTCCCTTAGTAGCATTCATTTCGACTTTGCCGAAGGGGCCATCATCAAATCATGATAAAATGTAACCTTTCCAGTAGTACAGTCATAGCCACATTTCGTAGTGCCATTCAAAGAACGCAAACGAGTGAATGGAAAGCTGCGGGACGGGTTTTATAAAATGGACATAGAATA
The DNA here is from genome assembly GCA_018908115.1 of Anopheles rivulorum. NCBI lineage: Eukaryota > Metazoa > Arthropoda > Insecta > Diptera > Culicidae > Anopheles > Anopheles rivulorum. Next base: position 41,121,655 of record CM032178.1, read on the forward strand.
AATATGAACGCTACGAAATGGACATGACAGAGCCTTCCAATGGACAGACAACATACGTACAACACATAAAGTGTGGAAGAAGGGAATGCAGATTGAACAAGCTTCATCGGCGCCTTCGGTACATTTCGAAACCATAATCAAGAGGTAGCAGCATTGCGCTCTGTCGGAATGCATTGCCTAATGTAAAGCTAGGGATAAGCAGATTCAGTCGCCATTGGCCATCATTGCATTGCAGCACGGCAGCACAATTCACAAAATAGCGAGTAAAGAAGAGCAGTAACGTTTTCATGCAGATTTCGTAAGTCCCTTTGCCATCACGACAAACCTGCACCTTGGTCCTGTAGTTCGTGCACCACCGAGCAATGGTAGCCAACACCGTAGTTCGAAGGAAAGAATCTCGATGTACACAAGGGCATAAAGTTCTGGTTGTTCAACCACAAGCACCGAACATTTGCAACAGGACGACCTGTTGCTTCTTTTATCGGGCCGCACAAGGGTTTAGCAACTTGCTTCCTCCACCAGAACAGCCTAAGCCGTTCCCGGCACGCGCTCCTCAACACATCGTTTGTGTACTTGGAGGCCCCAACACATCGAATCACTGTATGTATGCGATTTTCATCGGATTATGCAGTGCTGAAAATCTGAAATCTCCTCCGGAATACTTAATCATACGAGCTTTCCTCCGTTTCCATCGGACATCGAAGCTATGCCAGAGGATTCGACGCGTCGAGAGATTGAACGGGGCGAAAGTTCCTCAGATTTAGGATGCACAACTCTGAAAGATACAGTCTTGAAAGGCTTGCGCCACGTGACTGCCAGTCACAGCAGCAGCAGCAGCAGCAGCAACAGCACGCATCGTTGGATAGAAACTAGTCTCATGGCTTCCAACTAACAGTGGGTCGAAAAGCGCACTCACACTCATCCCACACGTATGCCACGTTTGCAGTGACTCCCTGGTGGGGAGAATGATAATTGACACTAATTCGGTAGTTCGGTCAGTGAGAAGGTTAATTGCACAGTGTCCTCAAAACCAACACTACTGCCGGTGGGGTTTCCTCTCTATGCTATCGCAATGAAACGTTGTAGGATTTCAACTGAAAGTGGCTTATATGAAGCCGACTTTGATGAGCTATTTGCAGCACTTTCATACAAGATAAAAGCTTAAATTACTATATCATACAATTCCTAGAACAGGCATTGTAAGTTGATGTGATGATTTTCAATCAGATTATTTAACGCTTGCAATATAAACATCGACCATTTTCATCCGAAAAAAACTGTATGTGCAACACATTCTGTAAACATTTGTGCATTACAGGCTATCTCAAAAACAATTCTATAATAAACTCCCCCCAATGAAATGGTGATATTTATGGCAAACATTCAATGAGGAAGCAAATGAATCTGAAACCGTACTGTGCAAAGTGGAAACTGCAAAGCCAAACAATGTTATGCTCGCTCATTTGAGTTGAAATTGAATCAACTGTATCGGTGAAGCGTTCTTCCGTGCACAACAAAAAACCACCGTCGACACCGTCATTCCCATCAGCACATACGTGTTTTCTGTCGAATCGATGCACGGAAATATGTCGAAATTAAATATTTCGTTTTGCATGATGATTTTTTAAGGATTCTTTCCGGGCATATATGGCATGAATAACATTCACCACACCTTCGCCTCATCAGCGATTTGGCGTGACCCATTTCCTGCATGTAGCCACCCACGGACCCACGGCCATCTCCGAACAATGAGCACACTGACGCAGAACCCTTGTAGTACATACAAGGAGAAAAAAAGGAAAAAAAAAGATAGTATAATTGAGTTCGCACCCGAATAGCAACAATAAAAATAAACCGTAAATGGTAATTCTTTTATCGTTCGTTTGCTATGCTATTCCCGGAACATATTCATAACGCAGATGAAGCTAGATAAATGTCGGTATATTATAAAATACCGTTTTGGCGCGACCAAGGATCAACGGTAGCCATAAAACGCCTCTGCATTAGCTACAAGGCAAAAACACTGTTCCGTTGCATTTCTACAAAAAACTGTTTGATTTTGCATGATACACAAATTATTGTTCAAATTAAATCACATCCATTGTATGGAAAAGTATAACTATTGCCAATGGAGCTGTATAAATATTAATAATGATATGCTTGGTTCAGTGTACTAGTTTTCCAGATTCAGTCACTAATCACTAGAGTTCGGTAATTATATTGTAGATTTTTTTCAGATAAATCAATACATAAACTCTTTTAAGAATACATAAACGATCACCCAAATCAAACGCAACAAACAACACACAAAAATTGTATATTTACAAGGAATTGTTATTGTTATGCTATGAAGTTCGATTGCTAGTTCGTAACATGTTTATGGTTCACTTAGTTTCTATGGCTCAGGATAACACCATAACCAAGCTATTTCGAATTGGTTATGGCGCGATAATTGATATTTTATAGTTATGCGATTTGTCACATTAGCCATGTGGCGTAATAATAGACCATTTTATTTCCTTACTTCTTTTGCTAACAGCCATTACAGACTTTTACCTTCATCATCTCATCGTACTATGATGCGAATGCTGGAATACTACCTGAAAGATTTATCAGTTGAATAGGATTCGCGACAAGACACAAGAGTTCTACATATGGAAATCTATGATAGAAATATATGAATTAAAAGTAGTCAATCCTTCGCATGGAATACATTTCTCGTTTCAAAAGAGAAATAATACTTCTACCTGTAGACCAGCTTGCAGATAATTTCCATTTAATTTTCCATGTTAATTTGAATTGAATGTAAAGAGTTAAAAAATGGACCCAACGTTTCCGCTTGAATATAAAAACTTTCCCAATAAACCTATTGTAACAAATCATACTAAAAGTTTCTGTTTCTGCACCAGGAATTATACATATAAATAACCCGTAATGTATAAAATGTTCACCCCAAGGAATCGAACAATTGACTCATTAGATTCGATTGAGCTCAAAACCTTGTCCCATTATGTTGATAATAAAAAAAAATGTTTCTAGGTTCTGTACCAGAAATTAAACATTTTAGCAATCTGTAATGTTTGGAACATTTTACCATTGTTTTAAAATTACAATCGAGAAAGTTTGGGGAAATAATAAACTTCTCCACCGGCATAAGAACACGCCGGCCGTATTAGAAAATAAACTTTAGTTTTAAATAATAATTTGCTTCAGCCACATTAAGGAATGCACCAGTGTTGCGTATCGCAGTGATCTGGATTATATAAGTTAAATGTCCCGAAACGTGACAGTGCTCAGTCTTGAATGCATCCGTGATAATAATACTAGTGGTGGTAGTACAACAAGCGGTAGCAGTCTCGATAAAACCAATTAATATAAATGTAATCTCTTAATCCAATCATCACATACACTCCACAACGTGTATCTTTTACCTTCATTCATCGATGCACACCTGTCGTCGAATGGTAAACAGGGCACGGTCACCGACAGCACCCAACAGTGACGAACGACTGACAGTGGTGAAAGACAGTCCAGCTGTTTACTTGCACTTGATCCAGTCGATTGCAACCAACGATTGGGACACCGAGTGATGTAATGGTCCATATCGGCAAACACGGCAATGATGAGGACGGAACAGATTCATTAAGACGTTGCCATTCGTACGTATTGCAACATGGCAAAGCGAAACGGTGCAAGGAAAAGGACACCTTGAAGTAATTGTTGGGTATGAAGGAGTTGTAGTGAACTGTGAGCCAATGGTGAGCCAAAGTCCAAAAGTCCGCTTACCCAAAGGAAGTAGACCGGCCACAGTCTATGGAAGTGTCGGAGGAAGTGCGGGAGTGGGTATAGGTTGTGGCGCGTGACGCTCGAACTCATTTGCCATTTCAACCGCACTAAATTATAATCCAAATAGAAACAGACCACGTCCTGGATGTTTTCCCTTCCCAACAAAACAATACGGTTGCTAGTGCACACTTCATCCCATTTCATTCAGGCAACTGTGGCTACATACAATGTGAGTGCCTTAGGAAAAAGGACACACGAGTTCATGTACGATGCGATCTTCGGTGCTGGAAAATCCATATTCGAGAGTTCGACACAGACACAGTGCAATGTTGTGAAATGTGCCACAAAGAGACTCGAACAATTGAACATGCAGCATGCTGTCGGCGATCGTCGTCCACCATTCCTGTATCGGCCACGGTGCGAGACGCTTAATTTTCTATTTTAATTTAATTTCTGAACATACGAGACAACAAATGGCCCCTGCTGTATCAGCCGGCCGGAATGTGACCCGACCTGACCAATCATGCATGCCATCGGGGGTCGGTCTGCCTCACTACAGCATACATATTCAGCCGCAAAGGAGACGACCCTGTACACTTTTTACATTTCAATCCGGGGTCTCTTGCTTTTCAGGTTTGGTAGGAGTTTTACCACAACCCAGCCCTAAACATCGGTGCCAGTTCCGTTTTCTATTGACTGCGAATGTAATCCCGTATGTGAGCGTGTTTCATTCTGCAACAGCAAAATATCGCACCGCAAAATACCACCAAGAGGCTAGGCTACGGAACACATTCAGCACTACACACGCGGCATCACGCAAGTGATCCTCTACAGCAATTTTCCACGATTTTCCACCCTGTATGGTTCCGGAAGTTAAAAAAGAAAAGCAGCACATACTTTCCTTCTCTCTCTCTCTCTCTCGCTTTTTTTCTCTCTCTCTCTTTCTCTCTTTATCTCTCTCATCGATCGGAGCATTTCCGGGGTCGAGCCAAACAACATCGTTTACTTCCACATTATCAACCATTCGAACGGCCCCAACAGCCCAACGGTTGAAGGGAAGAAGAATGAGGTTTGCCAAGGTACCGAACCGCCGCAATTAAGAACTCTACAATAACTGGGACGGAAGCGTGTGTTTGCCGTGGAGTACACAATCGATATAGATTGCATATTATTTACCTCGCCGTTATCGTTGTACATTTAAATTTTAATTGAATTGTTCGCCGTTGTTAATTCTTATGGTGGGTAATGTTTCTTTACAACGTTTTATTCTCAGGCCCGTGACTCGTTCGTGCTCACCATTCAATCAATTGCTTCTTTTACTTTCGAAAACGTGCAAAACAACAATACACTATTTAAACGGCCCAAGCCCCAAATATTGAAACAATGGAGCATACTATGCTTTTGCATCTATAGGTAAAACTATGCTAATACCATAAGTATCGAACAGCGGTAGAATACCATTATGTGATGCCGTCGATTATTTAGAACGCAACATAAGCAGCTTGCTCGGATGATGACGCACAGCAGTAAAAGTTGCCTTCCGCAAGTCAATAATTATTTTCCATAAATTTATACATGCCCGATGCCATAGTTGTAACAGTCCAATGAAGCTCAAAGTGGCAGTAAAATGCGATGGCAACCGGATGTCCGTAAAATGTTCGTTAATAGTTTCGGTGGTTGTCCTAGTGTTCGCGACTGCATCTATCAACACACTAGGATCACTTGGTTCGAGCGAGAGTATCAGTACATAATGCCATGATAGCAAAGTTTGAATCATGAGCAAAAGAAAAACTTTTTGTCTGTTCGTTCAAAAGAAGCTTAGAGTGGTGTATTTTGGAAATAGCATAAACTATACTGTCCAACGGATAAAGATTGACGCTTATTGTAGTGTTTGTGGCCACACCCAACTATTATGCTAAAGTAGAATGTTGCAATAACTAGTCTGCAACAGCGAGTGCCTAACGGTGGACTAATATAATAAATTCTATTTTCTTATAGTGCTTGCAAACTGTATCCACCTCTTACCGGGACTTTTTGCCTACGTGAGTTCACACACAGTTTAAATGCAACACCGTTCTAACGGTCTGTTTGTTTATCCTATCCCGGACTTAAAGGTTCAGTGTGAATGTGAATACCAGCAACAAGTAGTTCTACAGAGGAACTTCCAAAGGTGCGTTCCGTTGTAGCAAATGGAGAATTTTATTATGCTAACAATGAACCGCAAGGCGGTGTGTATCATTCCGTCCGTCGACGGTGAACAATGAAACGACACACCTGCTCCTGCTGCTGTGTCAAACCCATTGTGATTGGATTAATATCTGCGATAGTATTAGCGGTCAAGGAAGCCCCATCATAACCTTTCATGCTATATAAAAGCTACTTCTTACGATTAAAACGTTGCAAAGGTTTTGCATATACAACGGTGGCTATTAAGCAAGGCTATTTGTTCTTGGAATACAATTTGCAGTAACGCGGCCCTGTGTGAATAAAAGGGTGTTGGTCAAATTTGTAAAATTCACATCTCTTCTCTTCATCTTCGCATCAGACTGCAATGCATTTTATCAACATTTTCTTTAAAAGCAAATAGTCACTGATTCCTTTTCACTGAAAACGCTATTTGGTGTTAAACAAACTGCATCGATTTTAGTTTTTTGTTAAAGGATAGTTTTATAAGGGGAAGGAAGCAACACAGCAGTAGCCGTCTAATATTATGCAATAAAATAAACGATCAAATCCGATTGGATGAAGATCGTGATTTTATGAATGAGAAGAAGCTTAGTAAAAGTTTTCCCAATAGATGATCTAAAGTAGAAAATCATTTTGTAAAACCTTCCTGTCCTAAACTACTCACATGCGTAAGCGGCTTGAATGATCTATACATTGGTTCTTCATAACAACAGAACATCGTAAAATACATGTATCAGCTCATTGTTCCCTCTCCGGCATCGTAGCGCAGCTCATTTGAACCGTTTTTGACATTTTAAGTGACAGGAGCGGATTAAAATATGGATGTATTACTAATGAAATGACACATCATAGTGTGTGAAAGAGACAATGCTCTCTCAGGTGAACTAAACTAGCACCAAACTAGGGCAGGGTTTCTCATCACAGTCATCTGAAATATTTCACTCGTAGATGAGATGTATAAACCTTAGTGAAATA
>CM032178.1:41128656-41164833 GCA_018908115.1 Anopheles rivulorum
TAGGAAGGCCGGGCGTTCCTATCTTGGCTGATATTATACTTTAACTGACGGTTGTGCAGAGTGGTTGTAATGCCGGAAAAATGAAAATGATAAAATGCATGTCAACATAACTTATTATTATGTAGTTGTTCATTCCAGTGACCTACTTTCATTGGACTGTTCAGTTAGATCCTATTAGAACAAAATACAGGTATCAAAATCTTGTCCAATGCATATTCTGTTAATAATAGATTACTAAACACATTTCCCCCAATACTTGTGAACAATTACTTGAAACACATATTATATATGGTTAGTTATGCAGCAGTTCTCTGACCTTCACTGTTCATCAGATACGTCTGTCAAATGGCTATACCTTAAGGCACAGAACACAAAGTTTGCATATCCGATTATTCATAACTTTCTCCACATTATTTCCTCATTTTTTCAGGAAAATACAACCTTAATACTAATATCGCCACTGGTTACAATGACCGGATAAATGATCTACTAGAGCTCAAACATACGTTCAAATCACAATCACACGTAACATAATTCTTGGTTGAAAAAAAAAAACAAACAGTTAGAAAAGAAAATCTACACACAAAAGTTATGGAAAACTCTTTTTTCCTTCCCATCGTTACGATGCGATGTTCTGTTTGTTTTTCCAGCCTCATTGGCAAAGGAAATTAAGTGCCCCAGCGCCAGCAAACGGTAACGGCGGGCAGACCGTGGCCCAGGATCTCCAGTGAGGGTGTGGAATACGGTGCGCGCCGTGTGTATGTGTGTGAGTTTGTAGGCTTCAGGCAGAGTGGGAGCTCACTTCCGATCGGAAAAACATTCATCGCTATTATGAGTGAGCATTAGTGAATCATAATTTATTGTAATGCCATTCCGCGCGCGCCACCCACCATAGGAGAGTTGCGGAATGGGGGATGAACATTTTCCGCGCACAGTGCAGGAATGCAAGGGATGTTACGTTAGACCCCCGGTGAAGAAGGCCACCCCCACAGCACATCGCGCAAAGTATGCTTCGATGGGAACAATTTACAAGAAGGTAACATAGGAATAAAAAGGCCACCAAGGATAATGGTAGCGGTGGTGGGTGGTAGGTCGCCTTGCGTTTCCTTTTCCCAGGCTTTTCCTCTTACTACCGCGTACTACCAGACCATATTATACCAAGGGGAACATGGAAAGGCGTTTTGGCGTTTTTACGATTGTTATTTTTATGAGAGCTTCGGCAAATACCGTTCCTTTCGGCATGGGAGTGGAAGCTTCTCCCGGGAGGATTTTCGACGGATCGACGGCAGCACGGTGGTGCATAGGGCCTCGCGCCTCGTTTACACCGTGGTCGGTTAGAGTTGTGTTTCGGTCCTTTGCATTCGCTGTCCTGCCGCTTTTCGCCTCCTACCACCTAGCAAACTGTTCCCAGCGTGGTAAGACATCCATCTCCTTACGCTCGGTGAAGCAGGCCTCACCGTAAGCGAAAACAAAAAACGTAGGTGTGGTAGGCAATAGATAATTTATTATCGTTAAACAACCAAAGGGGAAGCATCCGAAAGAAGGTTGTTGCCGAATATCCTCGCGCGCCTGTTTATACGATACAGCACAAAAACAGGCACATGCACGCACACATTGTCTAATAGATTTCCCGAATTAAACTGTTGCAAAATTTGATACGTTCCCACCGTCGCTTCCGCTTTCCCTGGCCTCTTTTCCTTTCCAACCCGATCCCTGCCCGAGAAGGAGCTATACATACACCAATGCTTTCCCTGGCGTAAAAGTTGGTGGTTGGTGATGATGAAGGCGTTGCCACTTAAACGCACAACAGCACCACGCGCACCAAGTCACCTTTACGGCACCTTGCTGAGGCGACGATGGCGACGCCTTGACGCTGGCGCTCGTCGAACAGGGAATTAATGGGGATTACTACAACGAACACAACCGGCTGGTGGTGCGCGGACGCTGTCGGAGTATTTACAGAGCTTGAAGGCAGAGAGCAGTCATTAGGCGACAGCAGTGTTTCGGCAGCAGTACAACACACCCTCCTACAGCTGGGTTGGAAAAGCGTAAGGTGAGAGCACGATATACATTTTCCATTCGAAAGTTGAAACTTTTTCACTCGGCCTTGGCTCTTCGTTTGTGTGTGTGTGTGTGTGTGTTATTTTTTTTTTGGTGGCGACTATGACACATTATAAACATATCGCATTATGCCTGGTAATCTTAACGCTTTCAATGTGTCTATCATTTAAAAAGAAATGCACACATACCGAGTATAGTATATCTTGTAATCAAAAATCGGCCCATTAAGAGTGATTAGTGATTATAGCACCAGCAGTCAAGAAAATGAAGACGAAACGCATAACAAAGAAACCTATCGAGTTTCATAGCTCAATTGCTGGAGCAACGGATCCTTCACAGCGAGTTGTCCCGAACTTCGGAACAGTCGAATCGTTACGTCCAACCCAGAAATAACAACACACCGGGTAAATGGGTTTCGATTGTTTTTCCTGGCCGTATAATTATGTTCGTCGATAACAACCCGTTACCACTAGCGGTCATTCGGAAAAACAGAAACCCATCCTCCACCAGAGAAACCAAATCAATCCAAACACCGATATTACAACCACCATCAGCAGCAGCAGAAGAGGAAGGTACGATGAAGTAGCACTGCAAGATTTGGAAGTCCTGCTTCGGCAACAACCAACAACACCACCAGTTGGAGGGTTTCATCCTGCTTGGAGCAAAGTTTTGTCGACGCATACTTGTCACGACCATACTTCAACTTCCAGCCAGCAAGCTTCACACCGCGTCGCCAATACGTTGCTGTTACTACTTGAGCCGTAAACACCGACGGTTGATTTTCATTTGATGATCGAATGCTGTTTGTTGTTTTCCTCGTTTTTCGCAGCTTAAAGCAACAGAAGAAGATTGATTGATGCTTGGCAAAATGAGAGCAAAGTATCAAAACAGTAACGAAGAAAAACAAAAAAAAGCGAAACCAAACGAAAATCGGTGTCGGTGAATTTTCTTGATGGAAGAGAATGGGATAAGGTACCCATCTCGATATTTGAGAGATTTTTAAAGATGCTTTATCGCTTTTTAATCAACTGGTATGATTTAAGCGTCCATGATTCCGGCACTCGTTTGATTATCTTGTTGGCTTTCGAAATTTTCAATCAATATCCCACTGGAAGAGTAACTCGATTCATCACAAGAAGCCGCATGCCGGATGGGACATTACGATTTCTTCCTATCGATAGATAATTTGAGACAAATCGTTCGGGTAAAGACATTTGGTGAAGCACCAACGTATATTGTTAAGGACCCCGAAAACGGTTCCTGAGATTCGTGAAGAAATTCGTGAAACTTAAGAAGAAAAAAACATCCTGGAGCTAGGAGACATCATATAGGTATGGTGAACAGGGAAAGATGCAGCCGAGGGAACAGAAGGTAAAAAAGAAAACGACAGTACAAATCGGGATTGTACAATAAAACAGCAGAGCGGGCCCGCCCGAGGGAAAGCACGCGCTGGCAAGGATCTGTTTTAGATAAACAATCGGGGCAGAAGGTAATAAGCTACGAATATTTGATGACATGGGACGCGGATGAGATAGCACGGAACCACCGGAGCACATTCTAAGTGGCACCGGATAGGTTCAATATTTGTTCAAATAATAAAAATTTCGACGACGGAGCGCAACCGTGCGCTCCGGGAGGACAAATATTGAAGCAGTGAAATCGTTCGATTTCGCAAAGTGGTTTTGCAGTGTAAGTGATTCGAAGATTACCGATTGAATAAAGGAAAGCGAACCCAGGGCTACGGGCCCGAGATTCTATTCGATTTGTATCGTTTTAAGATAAAGCATCGGGAGATGATTGGAAAGCAAATATAAGCAGCAGGTTGATCGGACCCGGATTTAGAACTAATTTCGAGGTTTCTTTTGAAGTGCAGTGACAAAATGTTGATCCTACTGGAATGAGCTGCTTTATGCTTTATAATTTTGGAAAATAAGTTATGCCTATATCAATTTAAATTTTCTTCTTAATGAATATTATATTTATAAACAACGATAATTATAATTGTACAAAGTATGCAACATTATTTAAAGAATAAATTTACGTACTTGCGAGTGGTTATTTTTCGCAAACATTGATAACAATAATCATATCACAGAAATGACAAATACTTTTCAATCCTTCTTAAATCGTGAGTTTCTACCCAAACTATTGAATACTGGACTAAATAAATGAACAAGAAAACATCAATTGGATAGCGAAAAATCACAAAAAAACAGTAAGATATTTAAATCTCACTCAAAGGAAAGGTTTTTTTTTCACCAAGCTAATCTTTTTCTTCAGTTGTGTGGGTTTTTATTTACTTTGAAAAAGATCCGATCTTGAATGGGTACGGTGAAAATTAAACGGTGAAAGCATAAAACGAAAGGGCAGAGAACAAAGATGCATAGCTCTAACGACAAACAAAAACAACCCTCGATTTATCTTGTCTGGTCAGTTTTTCTCGCAACTATGAACTATGGTTTTTTGTTGGAAGTTATTTTTGTCTGTTGTGATAAAAAATAAAGAAACATTTAATACAAACACGCAGCAGTAAACAAAAATTGTGTTGTTTAAAATGTTATATCCAAATGTGTAAATTTGCAAACACGAAACAGCCTTCTCACACGAATAGATAAACGTATTGTAACGATTTAGATCAACGAGGTCGATTGAAAACTAATTTTAAGCAAATATTGCAAATAAGAGCTAGTAGAAAAGAGAGTATAATCAATCAATTTAAGCGTTCTTCATTTCTCCATCAAATGTTCAAAGTCGTTTGGGAATATCGTAATTAAACTGGGAGCGCGACGACGTAAACTGCCTCAATAATTATCGTCAAAGTAACAGCAACTAACGCTTTAATCCTTCCACCGCCCTTCATGGTCTTCCCCAAGACCTCTTCCTTCCCGCTCCCAACCCCATGCGGTAAGAGCAAAAGTAAGAGCTGGAAAATATGAGACAATCAGATTAAACTGTCAAATTGGTTCTCTAAACTTTCGAATCAAATCTATCCTCTGCCGTGTGTACGGAGCGCAGGAGGTTGCCATTCTTTTCGTTCTGTGCTAATCTTTCAGTTGCTCAAGCCACTTTTTGGTCGCCTACGTTCTGCCATCGGTCACCATGGAACCGGAAGTCGTAAGAAAAATGAAAGTCCGACGTTGCCGTTGCGTTGATTGTTGAATCGTTGCAAATTAGCAAAGACGAACGCCGAACCGTCAAGGATATGGAATGAGAAAATCTGAGCTTTCTGCCGCCCGGCATCGAACGCGGATGATACTGGGTCCAAATCGCCTTAATTGACAATGCTCAAAGCTGTACGATTTTGCACAGGTAAGCCGTACGATTACAATTTCAACACGGCTGCGGAAAACGGAAGACTAATGAACCATTTGATTCGTGTTCGATTCGTAAGGATTAAAATTAGCGACCGAGCTCTACTCGGAAGCAATATATTATTCGCATGCTTCGATGCTTCAGCGTAAGAAAAATCGAACCAACAGCACCATTATCTACAAAACGGAACCTCTAGATATACCGCTTTAGTAGTTAAGCCTAATAAACTGATGAAAGTAATGCAATAATAATATAATTTATAGAATCGAACAGTATGTGCTTTGGTTTGCTTTAATAGTGTCTTTCATTGCTCAAAAATAACGATCGATCGAGAGCCTCACCGTTGAGCAAAGGGGGAAAAAAGGCGGCAAAATGCTCTCACCCTTACTGCCTGCGCGTGGAGCACTGTTCACTGTTTTGGGAGATAAAAATAACATGAAAACATTATGACAGATATGAATAAAATATGCCCAGGTAAACCGGGCCACCAGGGCATCGGTGAAACACTCCCGCAAGACAAGCGTCGTAGCGTCGGTGGTAGGACGCAACGAATCCCCACGGATATCGCCCACACATACCGAAGCGTTTGCAACCGACTTTTCCTACCGATCGGTATGTTACGAGATACGAACAACCTAAAGACGAACTTTTTCGCTAGCAACAGCCGCGTTGACGAAAAATGATGCTGATAATGATGGCGATGCGGCGAACGAAGCGCGGCAAAATATTGCCAGGTTATTCTTCTTGCTGCCAAAATAGTCCCACGGGGCAAGGGAAGGGAGGGGAAAGGCGGGGAAGGGCAAGAACGCATATCAGATCGCATTAAATCGTACACATACACACACGCGCCTGTCTGGAGGCGCAATTGGGCAGGATTGGGCTGGGCTGGTCAGCCAGAAATCATCATTTCACCTTCACTTACCTCAACCAGTGACGTTTAGTGACATTTGTATGACAGCAAACTGCATCGTATTGATCGGCGAACCAAACCACCAAGATGATGTAGAACGCGGTCGTGGTGTCGTTGAAGAACTCCGACATGATGGCTTCCATGCCTGAAAGCAGAGACGGAAAGAAACGGAAAGTAGGATGAGAACCATCGCTTCGGGTACTGACTGTGCGTTTGTTCGGGTTTGAGAGCAAGATTAATCATGTGTCAGAAGCGTTCAGTATCTGTTCGCCCAACAAAGCAGTTGGCACAAATGGAAAACAAAAATCATACACACGCAAGAAGTGAAAAGGTAAAAGCAGACGGAAGGAACCACCGGGCCCAGTAATAGGTTAAAAGGTTTTAACCTTTATCACCGAGGGGATTTTCGGCCAAATTTCGACAAATTGCGATCGGCTGTGCGTGAAGAAGTGTGTACACATTTACGCAGTATCCACAGACGTGTCGAGGTGAATTTACTATCCACACACACGAAACGAATTCCGTTGGTCGCAAAAACAGCAAAACAAACAATCCCCTCGTAAAGACTTTTCAAAATGGTTGCTTTCTCATGATTTTAAAGCTTCAAGGTACAATCTGTCCGTTCTTTATATTTCATACAAAACGACTGTACACAAAACATCCATGAAACGGCACACTAAATTAACACGTGCACAAATTATTTGCCATAAAAGTGTGTTCAACGGAGGGTTTAAAATGCAAAATAAATTCGTCTGACCGTGCCCAAAACACGCGCCCAGTAAGGGGGCAATGGGCTGGTACTTACTTACTTTTACAAATCATTACACCTTACACCCACACAACACTCCAGATATTGCGAAACGAAGCATAATTTCATTGCCGTGCCTGCGCATCGCTCAATGAAGACATAATAAAATATGTAACGATTATGACTATGACAAATCACGATTTTACTTCGTTCGTTCTTCGTGGAACTTCGTTCATCGGGAGTTTTGGATTATGGGCGAAATAAAATGTCAAACTTTCAAGTCATTCACACGGTTGAGATTATTTGAAGCGTGTAGAATGAAGTGGTTATGAGCTGGGAAGCGGACACAGGAAAAAAAAAATTACCCAGATGTCCTTGCGATTGAACAGGTCGATCGATTCGAGTATGAGTTGCAATTTGTATTCACAGCGATAAGCACACACACTGCCTTCCTGCCTGTCTGCCTGGCTGGAGAGTATCCTTGGGTGCAGTTGGGACGTATTGCCGACCAGCCACACCGGGCGCAACATTACCAGGGCATGCGGAAAGAAACCGACGAATACAATGTACTTCTACCCAGGACACACTCTTTAAGGACAACGTCGTCGTCATCGGAGGGTGCTTTGCTCTGGTTTCTGATAGGATCGTATCAAATTTAATTCACACCAACCAACCTGACCCGTACCAGGGGCGAACATAGGAGCAGCACAAACACGGTCGAACCATCCGAACCAAGCCTTGGCTGCGCTGGCTGGCCAAACATCAAAATTCTCAACCAACGATAGCAGGGCTTGGCACCGGAAGAGGAACGCACTGGACCCGTTCCTATGTCGCGTACGTTCCTTTTTGGTGTCGGGCATCCCAGGGCTGGGAACACCAGAGCCGCGAACCATGTGTCTGGTGTGTACATACGCTAAAATAATTTATATGTAAAACGAGACATCGGACGTTATAATATGTGAAATAGGATAGAAGATGAATGCTTCTTCACTATATCAATACCTCCCTCGTACGGTCCCTCAGTTTAGGATGCATCCTACCCGATTGCCACGCTTTTCCGACCAGTGCCATGTACGTGTGAGTTTGTGTGAGTGTTAGTGCAGGAATGGTGGCTCCGTTTTGGGACAAGCGTTTGCTTTCGTGTCGCTTGGCAGTGAAATTCATGTGCCATGTGTCGAATATCCTTGGGAAAACTTAACTACCTCAAGACGTCGACGGCCACTATCTTCGATGCTAGAATATGCTCTTTTAACACACAGCGTTGCTACTTGCTGGCATACACACACACATGCATGCTCATTTCAAGGAATTCTAACCTATCCGTAGAGCGCTTCAGTTAGCCGTGAGTTTAATTTCTGATTAAATGTTGCATCTCACGTCCAAAAACACGGTGAACAGTATCGTCAAAGTGGAAAAATCGGAAATCACAAATTCAATTACAAAATCCCTGCTCAGCTAGCAACAATGCGAGTGCAAAAAATATAATGTTTTTAAAATCGTAAACGATGCACATCGAATGCAACGAACAAATTAGACCGAAGAAGAAAAAAATACGATGATTGAATTGAAAATATGCAATATTAATTAATAATAAAAAAAAAATCCGGCACCCGGAAACATATCGCCCACCCTTCACGTGCGGTTCCGTGTGCATTCGGCTGAAAGATTGCGCAGTTCATTTGATTCGCAATTGTATTTGCCCCACGGGTACAAAATGGTACCGCACCAGCATCCTGGGTCGTTTGGTGCGAGGGAGCAAAACAAAAAAAAAATATATATATATACATATATGTATACGGAAACACGAACACGGCTAGATAAAAATGAACGAGCGTAAAAAGTGACGCGAAAACAATATATTTGATTAATTTGTTTGATTAAATTCAATATTCTTCTTCATCATAATCAAATTAACACGCATCCACCCGGTCAGCATGTAGGCGAGTGTGCACATCACCATCATCATCGTCGTCGTCGTGGTCGTTGTCGCCGTCGTCGTTTTTGGTTTGGGATGACAAAATAGTGCTGTGTAGGGGGAAGGTTTGCACAGAGCACACCCCTATGCGTGTGTGTGTGTGTGTGTGTGTGTGAGCGAGGGAGGACGTTGAGAACATGGTGTCGATATCGGGCAGGTCCTTTCTCGCATCGGTGATGTATGTGCGGTGATAAATAACTGTCCACCCGCAACCGCATGCGTCGATCGTGCGGATGAGTTCGACGAGACGAGCGGAATTGGCACACACGCACGTACGCACGCACGCACGCACGCATACACACACATGTTCAGTGGACAGTTTGGTGATGAAAATGGACAGCCTGTCGGACAGTGCTTCCCGAAAAGGAAGCACAGGCTTTATTCATACCAGTCTGTTTATGCGAATGAGAGCGGTCGGTCCTTTTTCGATATGCGCTCATCAACCGAGCCGTTCCGGTCGACATTGTTGATATGGACACGGGCAAAGGGAAAAACACGTCCATTTTCCGGCGCTACCCCTTTTGCCACCCAGCCCATGCTGGACGGTGGTTGGATGCTGGGAGGGCACAGTATCTCATTGCAGCCACAGCAAATAACTGAACGGAGCCATACACGCCATCGAGTACGCAATAGGCTTCACCACAACAACTCCCGAAAGTGCAGCAAGCTGCGTTCAAATTTCCCGCGTAATGGGTTCGCACTGCAGCGCTCTGACGCGCGTTACGACGCAACGGATGGGCGTACGGAAAAGTATGCATGTCCACCCGTCGGTCACTTGCGGACAGATTGACTAATTCGGAAAATTTATGACACCGCCATCGTCTCGGTTACAGCGGGAACCGGCGAAAGGCAGGATTACGGGCGGGCGGCAGGCCGCTTTGTACGTGTGTCCGTTCTCACTTACGCTTCGGCGCTAGGATGGTTGCGGCAAAGTGCCGTGGATACGGTTTGGCACAAAACGAGCAATTTTACTGCCCGATGTAATTGATCGGAAATGGGTTTGTTTGCTTTCCAGCACTCATCATCATCGTCGCCATCATCATCAGCATCATCATGAGCATCAGCGACAGTGACGTTCGACGTCGTACTCATCATACATGTGGAGATGATGCTCCGATGTACCACCAGAATAGTATCCATCGAATATTTGGCCCTCTTTTGGACAAACCAATCGGGTTGGGTTATACGATACCCCATCCAAGCTTTCGCACGCCGTCCATCATTGACTAACCGACAATGTGAAATGCCGAACGAGAGGCGATCGGTACCCAAGATTGAAACCATGCCAAACGTTCCTTCGTCCATCAGCGTCCAACACCCAGACGTGATAGCAGGACGCGGAAGATGCGCTCATTGGTGCAAATTGAATCTTTTCCTCTAGCGGAAAATTGGTCGGTTTGGTAGGGTTTTGCGCGGCCCTATCTATCGAGCATTCTTTGCCCCCATCTTTGCCCAGCACTGTTCGATTTGTCACGACCTACCGACGCTAAAATGAGAAATCAAACTCGAAATGTAATTTATGATATCAAATTGTTCACCACAGTGCAGAAGTGTCATATATTATGTGCCATACGTTTCGACTCAGCGCCAATGGAAAGACAGCCACAGCTTTAGGCCGCAATCTTTTGCCGCTTTTTGAACGGTGGCGATATTGTGTTACTCATCGTCCACCAGCACCAGTTGATTCCGACACCCGGAATGATGCTGTGTAGTCGCAACTACTCGCCCAACAAACACGTCGTTTTCCCCAACGTGTATCCCACGAGATTCATCCTCCAGCTTCAACCATGTCATCCATCATGGCCCGATACCAGTCTCATATTTTCCTATACCAACGCCAATTCACACAGAGACAGACGCACCATCGGTTGCACCAGGAACATTGTTTGCTTATGCTCTTCATTGCGATTAATAAATCTTGATCCGATTTCATTTCGCTAAACCACCAACCAAAACCTACCCTTATGCTTCAACTCAACCCATAACGGCGCCGTCCTCTTATGCACACACATGTGATAGTGGATGTGGCCGCTACTTTGAGGGTTTCATATTTTTCTAAGGACAGCGAAGCGATTGGACACAGAAAAACAAAACAAAAAAAACACAACGAATCCACCACTTAACCGGAAAACCTCATTTATGGAGATATTTTCTCAGATTGATTATAAATAAGTGCTTTCCCCTCGGGTTGCTTCCATGGAAGCCACTTTTGGGGAACGGCATTATAGTCACTCTTTGAGTGTGTTGTTTCACGCAGCCTGGCAAAAGAAGGTAGTTGCCGTTGGTCGTTTCAGTAGGCTCCGTAAGAAGAAACACGCGTGAACACATCCTTAGAAACAGATGCCAAACACTGCTAAAAGTAGGCTGAACGAAAGGCACTTCAGGATAGATTTTCTGACCGTCGACGAGATACACTTAGCGCTGATCCAAGCAAGCAACTCCATCACTTCACGGTTATCTTCCGCTGCTCGACACATCACAATCAGTCTTGAGCTATTGGGGATGGGCTTGTAACCGAATTATTGACACGCAGTTTTTGCCTTTGGTACGGACGGAATGATATCGATCCGTCTTTAACTTGCCCAGAAAAGCACGTCTTTAATTGAATCGTGATTATTTCTCATTTCGTCTGATTAAGAAAATAGATTAAGCGAGCTTTTTTGGTTTATTATTATTACTTCTCTAATGACAATGAATCGGGAACGTTCCTTGGGCTGAAATAAATTTTAACACGACCGCACAATAGGGCATACCATTTTATTACTGAGAATAATGCATGCATTGACACCACTTCATTAAACCAATGCGATGTAGACAAAGTACTTTAAACAATTTCTTTAACAAAAAAGTACGGAAAAAGAAAATTTGTTGCTAATTTATATCCATTAAGTAGTCTGTCAAGAAATGGGAAATCTTACTAAAAAATAAATTACTAAACCCATATCCATTTCAATACTCTTTACAGTTCAGTTGACATTGATATCAATTAATCGGTTCACGGTCTTGACAGCTGCAGAGACACGTTTCAACTACAAGTGCACAACGACTTTTGCATTGCGCTCATGCACTTCAACACATCCCGAGCGTTTTACGGATGCCCGATTGATATAAATTAATTTATTTAATAATTAAACGAAGTTAAATAAACAACAAATTAACCCCACACGGAGCGGAATTAAAATGAGTCAACATTATCGTATAAATCGATGTCCCGCTGGAGCAGAAATTGACACCCGGAGTGGATTGGCGCAACAAGGCAACAACGCGGGACCACACGCCCGAGCGAGCACACTGGCTCGACCCGTGCCGTTCGACCATTTGTGTATCGAAATGTGTGCCCATCCGCACGCAGGATGTTTGTGCGACCGGCGAAATAGATCGATGGCGTAGAAAACACACAGGAAAAAATAAATAAAACAAACGAACCGAAGAACGAAACAGTGACTGAAAGAAGCAACAACAACAACAACAACAACAACAACAAAGAAGTGCTCGGAAAAACAGATACACATCCCACGTTCCTAAGCAATGAGCATCATGGTTATGGGACCATGGGCCCAAGCACGAAACGGGTGCGTAACCGAACTAGACCTGGATGAAGAGGCGGAGGGACGAAATGGCAGCAGGGGGTGGTGGACAAGATGGACCGGACCGGACGGATCGGCAAAGTCGAAGGAAAATAAATATAGGGACACCGAGCGACCGAAGGATGAAAAATAGAGCGGTATTGCGGACAAAGCACACAATCCCCTTAGATGCGAAACGGACACGTTCCATTCCAGGGGACATTTTAAGCCTTAACGAAAACAAACCATCCCGGTGGTGTCCCAGTGCCGGTCGATCCACGGCCAATCGAAGGCTGGACGCATTTCGATGCGAAGGGAAATGTAGCGAAATAGAGCGAAAAATAAAGGCAGCAAGGACTGCAAGCGTGCGGCGCTTCAGGTGGTGGTGACCGTTTAGGAACGTTCTTTCCTAGCCTATAAAACGCGGCGATGGCTACGAGATGATAAGGAAGGGTCAGAAACTCCCCAACAACGACACCAAACGGTCCTTTGGGATCTTTAGGCCGGTACGATACTACGAACAGGGATAAAAACTACCGAAGCCTTCGAATTAAAAACTCCTGCATGCGACTAAAGGAAGATCACACAGGCCAGGGAATGGTGGTGCCGCAAAAAAGGGATTCGATTGGGAAGATTTTTCCGGGTTTTCCGGGGAGGAGAACGTTCAAATATGTACTCGTGAGCCTAAACATCGCATCGTACACGCCACCGCAGCACAAAGGGTGGAGGAAATGGGCTAAAACTGGGCTAAAAATGCTCCACCCGTGGGATGATAGTAGTAACCACCTCCACACGCCCATGCCGTTCAAAGATGCAAACGTACACAAAACAGTGCCGGATTTGTAGGGCATAGGAAAATCTGCCCAAGTCACAGGACAACAGGAATGTCGCTGGGAACCGGAAACGAATTATTTGCTTCCCTGGGTACCCAGGTACGACACACGCTCGTTCGCACACGCCTCCCGCTGAGGAAACGCTCCTCCTGTTGCCGGTGTTTGCTTTGTACAGGAGTAACATCGAACATCCGCTTCCCACACAGGGTCACACAATTGCTTCAGGAGAAATGCAAAAAGAAAGAAAAAAAATTGAAGAAATTCGCTGCGAAGAATGGGGACATTGGGGGTGGGAACGCACATCACCACCTTGTTGTTGTTCCAAGCGCTATACACCATCCGGCGCACTGGATCGAATGTCCGTCGCTTCGACAAAAGCATAAATTATTTCCCGCTGTGAGGACGACAACCGAAATTAGGCTGATGAATAAAAATGGTCGTCCATAGACGATGCTACCGCTGGCATTGTCGCTGTCACTGTTGCTGCTGCTACTGCTACTGCTGCTGCTGCTACCGATGGCCGAACCGAACCCATCTTCAAGTTCTTCGACACCCGCGGCGGAACCGACCAAAGCCGTACATATTAGTTGAACTTTCTGCACCGCGCAGAGGAAAAAAGGGATATAAATGGTTCAGTGGCTTACTTTCTCTTTGTTTAGGATCGCCCTTCGCATTCGGTGTATCATCCCGCATTGGGGCGTGCGGGTCTATGAGCCACATTACACTCCCATCCGAGATGGAGACGCCCGGTTTTATGGATGCAGGATGTGTCGAGAAGTAATTAGAAAGATGGTTGGAAACTAATTGATTGAAATTGTTCAACATTTCAGCACGATCGATTCATCGATCGGGGTTATGTTGGGACAATTTAGCAGAACCGGAGGGAAAATAGGAAAAACTCCCTCATCATCAAGATATACTCCCCGGTAAGCAAACTTTTGACGACAAAGAACGCTTTTTTTTTCAATTGCTCACAAACCTTCAAATTAAATTCATAAGCTGTAGTGTCTCGGTACCAGTTTCGTAACGGCAATCGTGCGGCAGTGAAAAACATCATTGGCAGAACGCATAGAAACGCCTTTTTTCGGCAGAAATCTATCGAGCACATGCGCCCCAAAGGTATGAAGCCAAACTTCACAAAGCTGGATCGCATTTATTGCCACTCGCACAAATCATCATCAATCGGTGATTCAGCTCTGGGAAATTGTTTTCAATTGAACGCTCTAACGGATGATGAGTCTAGAGCAGATGTCGAATGATGATACAGCATCGCACTGTTCGAGCTGTGCCTTTCAGCTTCGAGCGCTTTGTTGGGTGCTACAAAAATTGTATCATGTCCGTTCTAGTTCTTCCACCATAATCCTCCATACCTTGTGGCGGAAGCAGCGTCAACATCAAAAGTATGTGAAAGCGACTCACATTTGCCAACAGTTTTCTTTGCACGCTTCCCGCTTCATAGTCGGCATCCAGCAGGTACGGGTGGCATGGCAAGTGGAAAGCTAATCAAAAGTATGCAACGTTGCCAGGGATTTCTCCGTTGCCAAAGCGATACACAGTCGAACGGAACGGGATCGAAAGGTTGACGAAGGAAATTATTCAATATTTAATTCCACCGATTGATTTGACGACCGAAATTGAACTCCATTTATAGGAAGTGGCACACACACGGATACACGACAAATTCTCGTCTATTATAAACAGCCTGTACAACTCCAGCAGGATATACCCACAGCAGGGCCGAAAGCTGGGCAAAAAAATGGCATGAGGCAAAAATGTGACAAACACATCATCGTTCGTAGACTTTCGCATGGCGTATCAGACCTTTNAACGGGATCGAAAGGTTGACGAAGGAAATTATTCAATATTTAATTCCACCGATTGATTTGACGACCGAAATTGAACTCCATTTATAGGAAGTGGCACACACACGGATACACGACAAATTCTCGTCTATTATAAACAGCCTGTACAACTCCAGCAGGATATACCCACAGCAGGGCCGAAAGCTGGGCAAAAAAATGGCATGAGGCAAAAATGTGACAAACACATCATCGTTCGTAGACTTTCGCATGGCGTATCAGACCTTTTATGGCGCTTGTTATGCTTCTCCATGTGCCAATCTTGCTTTCATAACTGCCATTGTACCCAGTATGTTCACTTAGATCGAAAAGGTTCGATTCTAAAGCTATTTCCTTTTCAATGCTCGTTTTCTTCCCCTGGCCAATGGTTCTTATTTAGCCTATCATCGTTTCTTCCCACGGTGCGCAATGTGGACGCACAGCGCTTCCCTAAACATGAAATTATCGAAATGCTCTAATTGAATTTCCATGAAAACAGTCACACACACATACACACACATAAAAGTATAATCGATGTTTGAAATTACAGAATTTGAATAATGTCCCAAAGGTCGACCACCATCGTTTTCATCATTCCATTCTACAAGGTTTTCCTTGGCTGCTTAATTCTCCCAACCATTCCCTTTGTTGTGACTATTGAAAGAAATACAGCGATGGTTGTAGATTGAAACACGATGATGGAACGTTTTCAGACGTAGATACTTCAACGGCCTATTATAATGTCTGTCCACAAATCAGCTCACATTTTGTAAAAGCACAACGCTATAATTCTCATGTTTAAACACACGCATAAAAGCGCAACAATACAATTAGTCAGATGCAACATAGCTAAAGTATCGCTTCAAACATTTCATTTAAAAGTACAAAAATAATACCATCCTGCAATGCTCAAAAAAAACGAAGATCAATCGACAACAGCAATAAGCTGCCAATGGGAACGATTTGCAATGTTTTCTTTGAATGTCTAGGAAAGAAATGATGCCGCGAGGATAAAGTTGTCTGATAGCAACTATCTAACTTTGAAATTAGAAATTTATCGCATTGGCAATCAGGTTTCCACACCCATTTCCACGGGCCGGTGATATGAAAACAAACCAAAGATGAAGTTTCGTCAAGATGTTTCATCAATACAAATCTACCATTTCTTCCTATGATAAATATAGGAATAACGTATAACGTAGTATAAATTTGGCACAGGATATTTATAATTTCATAAGTTAATTTGCATAATCGGAAATTAACTACGCGAATAGTTCTTAAGATACAATATAAATCAATATTATTTCACTTTTATAAATTAAGCCTAATGAACCCGTTCTCCAGCGGACTTTGTACACAATAGATATCCAATATCAAATTAATGTCAACTTAAGACGGACTGCCAATATTCGTGTATCACGAATTTACGCATATTCTCGAGAAAATCTATAAGATAACAAAGAGTACATAATATTTGGTAGTACACATAAACTAGACTAAGGAATTTTGTTAGTGAATTTGTTAAATGGGAACTGCGTTTGGGGACATCTCAACGGAAGGAACAGAGAACAGAAGTCCCTCACCAAATTTCTATATCAGAATATCTGCAAATCATGTATATCAGATGCCATGTATCTCCCTGAACCATCACCATATTACCATTGCAAAAGATTTTCATCCTTCGTTTTATGTAAAAATTGGAAGGAATTCAATGGAATGGAAGGATTCAAGAAGAAGTCAATTTGATACTACAAAATTGCAATCAACATGGCTTGAAGATCTTTGGTTTGATACAGCTGGGCTCAATGTTTTGCACATGAAAATGTACCCCATATCTTGATGGTGTATTAATCACCCACTGCATGACACGTTACCGTAATATTTCATTAACAGTTAGGTCTTTTCGAGATATTACTGAAACTAATTATTCAAATTTCAGCAACAACCACATTTCGTAAGTTGTTCTAAATAAATAAATACCGTAAACTAATCAAATAGCGTCATCTACTGAACAATATTATATGTTTGTTTTGAATGTTTCCGAAAAACAACAACCATAAATGAGATATGTACACAAAGTCTAAAAGATTACCAAATGATGGATCAGATATTAAGATAATTTAGCATGAATTCTTATAAAGCCTACATCGAACGAAATAATAATAGAAGATATTTGCATATTTGTTTTGCACCCGAGAAATCTCTTTGATCGAATAAAGTTGAATAACTTAGTTTGGTTGAATTATTGCACTTTGATTTTTACCTTACTCTTCAACCTCGAATTGTAATCAGATATAGTTCTACTGTTGCAACTATATCTGATTCGTTCCAAAGCAAGATTATAAGATGGCAAATCAAAAACCTTACCGCATGTCATTAAAAAAGGATCATTAACTTCTCGCAAATTAAAATCACTCCCCCCAATAAAACTGCATGTATTGAGCTTTATACTGTGCTCACGAGTTGAAAAACTGTACCGAATATAACTCGTGCTTTATTTTCATTACACAAGCTTTATCCCATCAATGTCGACGACACATTCTGCACCTCCTTCCATCATCCATCGCATCCATTTGCACGAGATTCATAACACTTCGTTTTTCCACAAACCATGCAAAATCCCGCTCGTTTAGCAGCATGTGAGAGACGCTACCGCACGGGCGGAAATTCCGATGCACGTGCACATAAACATAAACCACGTGGACGCGGCGATGGATTCCCGCTGTAACACACAGCTCTGCCTGCTGGTGCTTGTGCGTTCGCTCCTCGTGAAATGTTTCGGAAAGGGGAACAAATCTCTTCAACTCGATGCTGAAGTATTTTTGTTGCTCACTAATTGGATTACAAAATCGGCAAATAAAGGTTAATGTAGCGGATTCAACAGTTCACCCTAACGCCCCAAACCAACACCAACCACATCGGCGGAAGTACTTTGCATCCTTTGGATACAACCACCACCGAGCGCCAACCGTGGCTGGCTGCCTTCTTCTTTCGTGCCACTTCCAGTCCAGTTCAGCAACACATGCACCATACGGTACGAACAAAGTTGGATGTTGGCCAACGCTTGTGTTGGAAGACACATTTATGAATGAACTCGGGGAGTCGCCGTGTGTATGTACGGGGATCGTGCGTTTCGTTCGACACCAGAGCAAAGGGAAACAGTTTGAAAGCCGGGATCTTCGTTCAATATGCATCGTTATTTCTGCATTTTCCAAATGTCTATATGTTTGTTGCTAAACGCTGTCCCTAAACGGATGGTACATGCTCTCGTTCTCGCTCTCACTCTCATGCTCGCTTGCTTTCTCGCTGTTCAGCGTACTAACGTAAGCAGACACACACGGTAGGTAGTGTGTATGTATCCTAGGGTATGTAAAATTCACTTGATAAGAGGGATTACAGTCATAACTTTTAATTGGTTTTATATTTTCGAACCCGTTTGTCTGCAAACCGGGAGCCACTAAGTTTACAGCTACAGACAGGACAAAACGGATGCACCGTACGTGAGTTCAGGAAGGTCCCCGGATCCCGGATGGGACGGATGGGATGAAGCAATTCAATACACCATTTACCCGCATGTACCTCCCTACCTGTCAGGTTTCCAGGTTGGTTCCAGCATACTTCCATCCACCTGTTCCCTGCTGCAAACTGACGGAAATAATTTCGTTATGCTGTTTGCACGCTTTGGCACCTTTCGTAGTGCGTGTGCACTGCACTGCCCCTCACACCGAAACTGTACAGGATTATTGAGACACACAAACCTCGAAAATGGACACAGAATCTGCCAGGAAAGGCTATTCCTGCATTGACCCGAGTGTGGTGGAGATCAGTGCTGCTTTGCTCTGATTGCACGCACATCAACCCATACCGTACCGCACACCTGGCCATGATCGGTAATGAGAAGGAGTCACGAGACAGGCATGACACTCATAATTCCTCCTTTAAGCGTACGAACATGAACACTGTGTTGGAAGTGTGGAACTGAGCGCCTGGTTTGCGAAAGGTGAACACGGTGGTCGGTGGAATCGATGTTTACGCTCTTTTAACCACTTGATGTGTGTACCTTTCAGCTTACACAGATTCCGATGGCGAAACGATATCCGGTCACAGTTCTCTGCCGCATCCTCGGCACATATTCTTGAAGGCAATGGCAAACACACTGTCCGAGGTAAAATCAGAGTGGGTTGGAGTGAAACGGCAGGTTTATGTGCACATGGTACGTCGTTGGACAAAAGTGTTCCATCTTTCCCATACCCAAACTCAACGAATGGCACGCACGCAATCAATGGATCTTATCGTTAGCTGAAATAAAGTTTTTAGCTTAAATTCAGCTTTGTTCTACGCACCATCTCTAAGAATCAGACTTAGAAAACAGCGATAATGCAATGCCAGAAAAATACTATCTTCCATCCCGTTAATGAGACGAATTGCCCTGAAGCGAATAAATAAATACAGCGATTAAATCAGTAAATTAAATCAAAAATGATTACATTCGAGTCCATGGGCATTTCGAAAGCAATAACCAATGCCTGCACCTTTCAGTCCTAACTTGTGAAAGCGTTTAAGAATACCGGCACGTCACTGAGCTCAAAAAAGCGTTTGCCACAGCTCGACTTCATAATTGCCTACTTCGAAAACTCACCGCCACTAGCGCAAGTTATGAATAAATTTCGCAACCAAAACTTTACATTCCACCGTACCGGCTCCTGACATGGCTGACACGTGCATGTTTACCCAAAGGTCCAGCCCCACCAGCCCATGCGCGACTAAGACGATGTGTCACTTGGCGATGCGCATAAATTTCCATTGCCGGATTATACACATCATCATATTCATTGAAAATCAATTCTTTAAAGCTGTGCCGTATGGTGCCAACGCCCCTCAAAGTTCCTCCTCCAATTTCGATCATCGTCATGTGCCCTGCTAAGTGTCTTCACTGCGAGATTTTCCACTTGTGGCATTTTGGTCGATTTGAACTGCTGGTGAGAACATCTTCACGAGAATAAACTCTATCAACCGAAGTGGAAAAGATCCAAACATGGAGGGAAACGTTGCAAGAGGAACGTCGCCTCGAATGTCATCACCACATCCAGTCGATACATTATGTAGCACAGCTCCTCAAACAGGTGCTCTTCAATAATCCGTATGCCTTTCCCCGGCACCGAAAGATTGGTTTGTTCATATTTGGTCTTACGGAAACGTCACACATATCTCGTGTACGTGCAACCAGCGATAGCCACAGGACCGTTCGACGATACCATACGGTGTCCGGTGCATTTGCCACCCAGCATCAGGGATGAATATATTTTACAGGATTTCGTTTGTTTTGCGACCTGACAAAATTGATCGAACAAATTTAATTTGCATAATCTTGCAGAACGGTTCAACAGACATTTCAATGATAGGAGCAAGTTGACAACAGCTTCAAGTAAGTATAACGATGATATTTATAGATTTAGGACGGCCGGCATTGCTCGAAACATTAAAGCGAGCAATAGACACGAGATGAAACAAGTAATTGAGGAAACACTTGTTAAATGGGCTGCAACAACTGTTTAAACGTTCAACGTTAAATATGTCCAGTCAAAATTTGCATAATGTTCAGTCGAAATTTGAAATACAATTTCGCACATAATACTAGAATAGAGAAAAACAAATTGCACAAAAATGATTCACTTTAAATATCCGA
The DNA here is from genome assembly GCA_018908115.1 of Anopheles rivulorum. Classification (NCBI taxonomy): domain Eukaryota; kingdom Metazoa; phylum Arthropoda; class Insecta; order Diptera; family Culicidae; genus Anopheles; species Anopheles rivulorum. Next base: position 41,149,586 of record CM032178.1, read on the forward strand.
CTCCATTTCGATTCGGGGAACTTACATAAGATTGGATTAGGTTTTGCGGACTGTGGATAAGTATTTAGTTCACATACTCTCTCAGTATGATGCTGGGGGATTCTACAATTCCATTACATGCAGACAAATGCACCATATGGCACGGTTTACGCGATGGTGTACGATATTTTGCGTATTATGCGTTTTTTAACAACATTTATGATCTTGACGCGGACAAGATGGGATTTCAACAAGATNTTAAATATCCGACTCCATTTCGATTCGGGGAACTTACATAAGATTGGATTAGGTTTTGCGGACTGTGGATAAGTATTTAGTTCACATACTCTCTCAGTATGATGCTGGGGGATTCTACAATTCCATTACATGCAGACAAATGCACCATATGGCACGGTTTACGCGATGGTGTACGATATTTTGCGTATTATGCGTTTTTTAACAACATTTATGATCTTGACGCGGACAAGATGGGATTTCAACAAGATGACACTACATGCTAAAATAAGTTGAAATCGTGTAATGGACTAGTCAAGATCGTGGGAATAGACACCTCTTTATAAATCGCTACGGAGGCTAAGTGAAGTCACTGGATTACGCAGATAAAGCAGCAAAAACTGACACCTTGAAGACAAACATTGCATGTACGCCTAGCGGTGTTAAAATATACTCAACATGCACCTTATATGATCAGGCAAGTATTGAAAAATTGTAAAATATTGAATCATTTATGATTCTTTACCAATTATGATTGCCCGAATAAGAATAAAGCAAATCTATTAATTTAAAATATATAATTTTGAACACTATGTTCCAGAACGCTACCCTACTGTCATGTTTCAGATAAATAATCATAACATTACATCAAAATTATCCCCACGCCGTCGATGCATATACATCGTCGTTAAATCCTGGTCGAAAAAAAAATTAGTCTATCTGATTTTGCTAAATCACTCCCGAACTCACACACCACACCGTACCGCTTCTTCCCGCAATGTACAGGATTGTAAGTAACCGGATCATCGTCCCAGCCCAAAATCCCAATGGCAGAGCAGATTTATTCCACATCAATTTGTACGGATTATTCGCGGTCCGTTGCTGTCGCCTACCGAGGGCAAAAGCCTTGTCACCATGGCACGGTCAGGTGTAAGCTGAAACTAGCGATACACATTAATTTCTATAAAACGCTAGTACCCGTACCCTTCCCAAAATTATCACACACACGCGCTCGGTGAGCCACGCGGAAAGGACATTCCATTTGCTAAAGTCGACCCGTTTGATGTATTTATGCATTTCTGTGTTAGCTGTACGCGAACTACAGGGCCACCGCAGGGACAATGAAGGAATTCCGTGCTCAGACGGGAACACCCATGAATCTAATTATCTCTCGGTTCACCCCTTATCATGGTACCGAGATCAAATGTGTAGCAATTCGCCCGTCACAGAGGATTTGTGTACGAAAAGTAAATATATTTGAAGTTATTAGTTTGCTCATTTAGCAGCGACAATTCCCACAGCGCTGGTCGCGAGAAGCCGAATACCATTCTATCGTTACCTTCGTCGATGGTCGTATGTGGCAGACATCAAATTCTTAACCTAATGGAGTAAAGGGAGTTTGCAAAAGCTACATTGTCCCATACAGCATAAACCAAAAAGCCTTCCAACTCAACTACACGTGTCCACTGCAATCTGAACCGGTGCAACGCTTCCACTGAAGTTCATCAATCATTTAGCGATGATGGTATGCGACCCGTCCAATCGATTTACCCACAGTGGAACATTACAATTCGCCAAAGGCACAACCATGCTTACCATCGCCTGTGCGCGATTGTGCGTCGGTGCATAATAGCAAGGCGCAACAGATCAGAAATTAAATATCATTTCATTTCCTGTGCTTTTTCAGCAGATACCTATAATGTATGGATGAGTGGACGAGCGAAAGGGAGAAGGGGAGACTGGGAGAAATTCGACAGTGTGGTAGCAGTTGCCAGCTACTATTAAAATGCATACCATTTGGCAAGCCGGCATCATCATATAGGTCGGCGTCACTGCAGCAAAAGCCGCCTTCAAACGACTGACGAAATGACATTTGTAATTTCCTCATTTAGATTCCTCCAAGCACCAGCAACGGGATTTCAGCTTCACAAGTATGGAGTAGTAAAGATTTCGTAAAAAAAATGCTTTCGCGTAAAAGGTAAGTTCTTTTCGATCAGCTTCAAACGCAGATATCAACCCCAATAAAGACATTGCCAGGTTCGTCTCCGGAGTCTTCTCTTCATTTAGCGTATGGAACGAATCCTCGCTACATGCTTCATTATTCTATGCGCGTAAAATTGACACGACTTTTCATCTAACCTTCACCACCTTTTTTGCTGGTAATAATTCCATTCGCAGATTGTACCGAGCAAATGGAAACGCGAACAGCTCGCACCAGCATTATCGCCGACAGCCGACAAAGACTATCAACTGTATGCATATATGTGTATATTAAATATATCACATGCAGCGAAGGATGATGGATAATAAATTTGGAATGGAACTCATCTATCAATCAATATTGAACGTAATTAATGTATGCGGACATGCGGCAGTACGAAGGGTGTTGTTCTAGCGCTATTTGCGGCCATGAGAGCAAATGTACAGAAGCGTACAAAGGAAATGCAAACCATCGATACGAATTACAAGGTTGGAACGCATTCATTTGCAGTTCGCGCACATCGCACGATTCGAATCCACCCAAAATGATGGCGGAATGTCACAGCTCAGGCGTTTGGTGCCGGTCTGTGCTGGGGTTTTGTTCGTGTGCTAAATGTACACCACCATGCAGGCATCACATAATTCTCCTATTAGCGAAAATATTAAGCTCAACTTTACCGCTCGCAATGCAACCGCCACAAACCATGGTTTCTTCCTCCGTATAATAAGCTCCAATGGAAAATTCAAATTTGCAGGCCATTCCGGAAAAACTCGAATGTCAAGTGAACGGTGAAAAGTAATGCGTAAATCTCTCTAAAACACTCTCCGGCACAGCATTTGCTGGAGGCACCACTACAAAATCCCATGCCCGTGAAAAGCTCAACCCATCAACCAGACGATGGATGGATCGGATTGTGTATCGATTGTTGATCCGAAAATATGGCTCAAACTTCGTCGAAACCTTTTTATCACCTCTGTGCTGCTGTACGATTCGACAGGTATGGGAGCATGCAGCCTACACATCGGTTCTCTAATGGGTTTACTCTCTTAACAGATCGGCTCCCGGTTTGCTACGGGTTTGGATATCGACACGGAGACATGGTACGCTACCGTACGGACGAGCCACTGATTGAAGTCTAAATCCACAAATGGATGCTATGAGAAAAGTTGAACGCTAATATACTCAGGCACTGGTCGGGATTTACAAATGGTAAAGACTCTTAATCGGATTCCTACCTCTGCCAACAATTAGTGCCCTCCATTTTGGGCTCCATATGGGAACGGCACTAGTTCGTAGGCTAAAAATATCAGCATCGTTTCGATGATTACATTTCGCAATGGAACTTGGACTGATTTTTTATAAGTATTGCACTTAACATTGCGTTGAACTACCAGTTCATTTTTCAGCTATGTATAACTACCGATTGGACAGTAAATGTAGAAAAATGTTTTAATAATATGGTGGTGACACATACATTACGAACAGCAATTGAAATGACAACAAATAAAATATATTGAAATACTTACCGACTAAAGCCAATATTACAGTCAGCAACGGTGCAGCAGGAAACCGCACAGGTATATTAAATTCCAGCATTTGTAACAAATCCACTGCAAAAGAAGATATAAAAAGGGGACATTTAATAGCAGCCAATATGGAAAATTTCCTGAAGTTAAAATAAATTATCACTAATTTAGTAGCAATTTTTCCCAAACATTTAAGAGATACACATAGCTGCGCTTCAAAACTTGCGTTCTTTAGTAAGCCCTCAAACTTTATCAATCTCAACAACCGTCACTAACACCAATGCTAACCCTCTCTCATGTTTTGGTGGTAAAGGATGAAAGTGCTTCTTAATAAAAGGCTGCCCTAAAACAACACACGGCGATGATATATTTGTATCGATATATTCGACCCTTTGGAGCAAAAACCGTGATACCGAGAGCTTCGATGATCCAATAACAACCAACACCAACGGTATATGCGTAGCGTGAAGAAACAGGTGGCGTCGGTGAAAGGAAGCCGAGGACGAAAACAAATGGTTAGTGATTCCTCGGCCCACATGGAACCAAACGATACCTTCGTGGTTTCCGATGCAATGGGAAAGGAGCGAGAGCTGTGGAGGTGTGTATCAACGACATGACCTGTTGTCCGTTCATGCAGATAGATAAAAAGGCTCCGAAAAGTTACGCGTACATATTGAAAGGAGCACCTTCACGAAGACAATAGCACCGTGGACAGGTTGGCAGTGCACGAGCTGACGTGTACGAGGGGTGGAAAAAATAAACGGAACAAGAAAATAGCGCCATCCATGAAGACACGTAAACAACAGGCCACAACCTAATTACATACATTCATGTCAAATGGCTATCATGTTTCACTTTCAATTCACTTTGGCTACATTTTCATGGTAACATATTGGATACGAATCCTTTTATCAAAGATCGTTGTAGTTTCTCTCACCTAGCGGCAATAGAGCCGCCGGGCAAAAACAGTGTGCCATCTCGTTTATCGCCCCCCACCTGCTAGCTGGCTGGCTCGCTCGCTAGCTGGCTGGCCGTACGTTCTTCCTTCGCTCTGCTTCCCGACCGGTCAGCTATCAATCCTTCCGTCACAATACCCATGGATGGTGTACGCGAGGTGGCACCGCAAATACACACACACACGTGTGCGGAAGTGTAAGCGGATAGGAAAAGTTTTATTTTCCACACAAGAACTACAACAAAACACCACCATTATGCCAAACAATGGTTTGTGAACCGTGTAGTGACCGGTGAAGGGAAAGCCCCAACGGCAACGGCTTTGTATTACGGATGTTTCCCGTAAACAACGTTTTTGTGCGCAACGGAGACAACAACCACGCAAACCGGCAAGGACACAAACAGGATCGACGTACTTAACCACCGCCTTACTGGACTAAAAGTTGACCGTTTGGACATCTGGGGCGGATTTTTTTGTTTTTTTGTTTTGTTGTCCGCTGCGGTGGTAACACTGCCATTCGCTTCAAAGGAAATTTCAATAAACCCCTCATCGTGCCGTGGCTGTGTGGTGCCAGGTGGAGATGAAATCTTAAAGCGATCGCCCATCGTCCGACCCGATAGGTCGACTGGCTTCGGCTGATCAGGCTTAAAGGTATGTCGACGGATGCCCATCCCAGATGGTATCCTCATCGCATTGCGTGCGATAGAAACACTTATTTCGGCAGAAGTCATATTTACGACGCTCGTGTGTAAACAAGCCGCAAACGAACAAGAGTGCTGTGGAAAAGTGCCAAAAAAAAGGTCCAGTAAAGATGATAATTTACTCGCTTTGGAAGGACTATCCTGAAACATAGTACATACAGGATGTGATAAAAAAGCACACACACACACACAGACACCCCAACATAGAACATAGGACGGGTCGGACTTTTGCAAAGCCGACCAAGAACAAGTGCTTCGATCACTCTCGAGGGAATTTTGCGGGAGATATAAGAGGATAACTTGGACAGTATCGAAATGTGCTGCTAAATTAATAGCACTAAGCGCGAACACAAGAACTGTTCAACATCTTATCGGCTTTTGGAGGGATAAATCTACAAAATGGATGATATTTTCTAACACAAATTTTCAAACTAGTAAAGGATGCTTATTTTAAAAACGTATAACTGGTAACATTCATGATACACTTATCTTCACCATTCACACATGCACAAGCAGCATGAATAGCGCACCGAGGACGTATGAGCCGGTGAGTAAATCTCGATGTAATGAAATCGAAATGCAAATTATGCGCCCTTAGTCGATCATGAATACCGATGGGCTTATTTTTATAGGAAAATTACACAACATAATCCTCATCCCGTTTGGTTCATCCAACTTCTCGATATTAACCTCTGTTCGTTGTTCAGCATTACTTCATTTGCATGCATGGATTCGGTGTTTTCAAATTCATAAACGCCACATACATACACTTTTTGGAATGAACAATCGTAGTCTCGTTGCGAATCATTTGAGTAAGGAACTCGCAAGCCAGGCAACGCGTTTTCGTGTCGTCGCCCACGGTTTGCCGAGTGCGTTCGAGACCCGGTCATGATAACCAATCAATTCCCGGTTACCCCTAGCAGCTAATATCTGTTTCTCACAATCGAACCATTACGAAGCTCCGATTATTATTTCACCATCGCTTCGCAAGGCGATACGATCCGCCAAGCAGTGCGCACCAGATGGTGCAGGAGGTGATGTCTCGTCAACGTCATTATTCAGTGTGTCACATCATTATCGACCGAAGGGCACCATTGGGATCCTTTACCGGGAGCAACAGTGGAAGCATCGCTTATTGCTCTGCTACCGCTTAATAACGACAGTGATGGAAAAGGAAGGTGTCGGATAGGCGACAACAGCAACGTCGGCGACAGGATTGCACAGGTTGATTGTGTAAAAGGACATACCAGGGCCGGGGGTCGATAGTTCGGGGAGAAAACGAACGAACGGGCAGGTTTGGAATGTTACGGGAAATTGTTCCCATATACACACATACACAACGGAGAAAGGATGACAAAAAAAAGGATAGTTCATTTTGTGTCAGACATTCGAGCTACATTCGGTTTCGGTTCGCTTCGTCTTCGTAACAATGCTGCAGCGGAAAGAGGTCACGTTGGACGATACTTGTTATTCGCTTATTATGGAAAAGGTATCCGATGGAAGATAAAATAGCCATCGTTTGTTGAAATCCTCCTATTGGCGCGAATCTTCGTGCGTCATGTAACCGTTTCCCGAAGCAGCGGCAAAATACTGTTATTCGCCTGCAGAGCTAACTATCAATTCGCTGCCTAGCCGTGTTTGCAACATGTTAATAACGTTTTCGAACATATGATATTGGAGGATTATACCGTTTGCTCACTAATAGGGACAAAACAAGTGTGTTATATACCTGTTTTCAAATCTATTAACATTTTTACATTTTTTTGCGAACGTTTGCAAGAGAAAGTAAACATGTACAACATTTATGTTTTTTAAATAAAGTAAAACAGGACTAAAATGATGATCTTTGTTATTTAAATAAAAATAGTTGATCATACATTTTAATAAAAGTCTTGAGGCTCTACGATCTACTGTAGCTGTACTGTAGCTTTCTATACGACCGCAATCTTGAGCGTACAAATAATAATTATAATTCATGTAAGGTATAAACTGAAATCGTTAATGACATTAAAATCAATAAATATTTTTTGGATAATCTTATAGAAAGAAAGAAATGCTAAACGAATTTAAGTTTAGCAAAATAAATGAACTAAAACCCACCATTGCTATACGCTAAATTACTACACATGACGACTGCAATTTAAAACGTACTGTTTAATTTGCTTCAGCCATTGTTCATAAATATTAAAGTCAATCAAATACACACTACGGATAACTGATTTTAATGTCCTAGCCACGACAAACAAAAACATACTTTGTCACAAACGAAACGAACGCGAATCGTATCGAATCACGTTATTTCCCAGTAGATTGTGGAACTCAATTATGATTTTGCGTATCATGCCACAAACAACACGATTCGGTGCTGCCATCCATCATCATCCATGTGCCTAAAAACCGCACATGACGACGACGCGGGTGTGTTACATGTAATTGTAAATTGAGAAAATACATTGTTGAATATATTACGACACAGTATATCGGTTTTTTTGGTTTGAAACACACACGTTCGTGCGCACAAAGTGAGGGAACCAACAAATGATGCTTGTTCCGAGTTATGAATTATGTAAAAAGATAAAAACTTATAAAAACATATCATTTTAATTTTATTCTACAGGAAGTGGCTAACCGTAATAGTGTATTACGTTTTCGAGCATAAAAGCAGATTTTTCTCGAACTATTTCAGGCTGTGTTTCTGTTTTATTGCCGTCATTATTTACGTGAAAGTGGCATATGAAAAAAATGTCGAGGTTCCACTTTTTTCAATAACGATAAATGGTTTTTTAAATGTTTTGTATGCAAATATGTTGTTTACTGACGTTTACGAATTGTTGTATTTATCTACACTAAGGTTTGGGGCAACAATGATGTGAGTTATTTAAAATAAAATGTAATACAATTTAACTACATTAAGTATAAAATATCACTCGTAATACAGAGTGCACCGTATTCAATATTAGTTTTTTTTCTCTAAAAACTTGAAACAAATGAATTTTTCGTAATAGTAATACATAACGTTCGTGTAAAAGATAATGGTGATGCATATTTCATCTCATTTTTTTTTTCCTTTGAACATTTTTTCGTTATCATTCGAAAAATAATAATGACGTGGCCATAACCACATTCCACATAAAAATATGCCAATTTTTCGACATTTAACATCACTTATTATAGTGTTTCGAGTTGGATGTTAGCGATTTTGTTAGATACATTACGCTTAAGCTGTTGAAAAGTGGTTAATATACCGACAAACAACTTATCCTTTAGGTATCCCCTCAGAAAACCATCGGGAGAGGTCAAATCTGATGAATGCGTCAACCAATCAAAAATGCCATATATCCATATTATGCAATTGGGGAAATTGGAGGTGACTTGGTCTATTGATTGGCAATAATCATTTGACGGTATATATGTTGTACGGTCAAGCAACTCTTAACATGCCGCGAGAGTCATGCCGAATTACAGAGAGCAAAATGATCGAAATTTGTGGAACGTCTGCGAAGTCGGAGCCTATGGCTATTGGTACTGTAAATGTCGGTTTATTTCGGTGAACAGAGGTTGTTAAAGAACAGGTAGTAATTTTTAGATCAAAACACGCATAACCATCAGGCAAGGTGCAATTCGATCACGATATTTTGGCCAGATGTAACACGCCCCGAGTAACTCAGAATTTTTATAACATATTCTTTTACAATATTCTCACGATGATCCAATATAGCGTGGGTAATGTTGAACATTCTACTGAACTATCATTTTTAAAACAAAACAAACGTTACGTTTCGTTTACTGATGGTGAAATTCTTTCAAAAAGATACATCCTTCAAATTATAGGCTACGTTCTGTACATTATAATATATTGAAAATGAAACAGTCCCTGCATAATAAGACTATTTTTAAATAATAAAAAGACACGTCTGTTTAAATGTGATCCTTTGAAATCCCTAAATACATTCTGTTATAGAGTTGATGATGTTTGTGAATGTTTCATGCAGTTCAAACCAATCGCATAAGATTGTTAGTTTTGTTTATGCGTTTATCAATTATCACTAAACATTTAATTCTAATTTTAACTTTTTTGTAGCTGGAATGGCAATATTAAACGTTAAGCTTCACAGTAAAAATAAATCAAACAAAACTATAATAATGAGCCACAAGTCTAACAAGTATTTATGCAGTCCAACATAAGCCTATTTCTTAATCGTAGAATAAACATTAGATTTAAATGAGGATCATAACGAGAAGCTTCAAATTGATTGGCAAAACGATGGCACAGATATTAATTTTATACGTAATAACTGTTTATCGTACCAATTTATTTATTTTAAGCTAAAATAGCTAAATACAGCCATTTCTCGTTCATAATTCAATTCAACAAAAACATATACCAGTAAATATGGTATAACAACAATACCAGCAAATGTGGCATAAGAAACCGCCATTTGTAATATCACGTTCAGCAAAAAAATGTTAAAAAACCGCTATTAGACCTAATAAAATAATAATAGCTATTACCAATAGTAAGTATCAGAGTCTTATTGCTTTCTAATCACTGTATGCCGCAATACCAGACAGACCAACACCGACAATGGAGTGGATGAAGTTATACGAATCGAATCGATCGTAATATTTCAATCACATAAAAATCAAACACTTACCTATAAACACAAATATCTGATGATGGGAATAGCGTAACAGCATGGATATAGAAATAGTCTAAAAATGAGAATTAATAATATCAGTATTACACCACTTCCATTTGAACAATAAATCGTGCATCGGTTTGTCACTTACGAATAAAACCATTATGAAGAAAGCAGCAGTGTACGATCCACGACCCATCCACCAAACCGACACAAACCGGAAGTGTTCACCAGTGATAACATTCCGCAGATAGCCCTTGTTGTCTTCCTGCTCAGCCAGAACCTTAACCGACGCCATCAAGATATCATCGTAGCCGAGGAAATGTTTCAAAATCAACCGGCTAAAGGAATCACCGAAACACTTGTTCACTTGCGGATCGAGCCGTACGACTGCTACCGGAATATTCAACCGCTGCCGTGTAGCAGCCGAAAGTCGTAGAAATCCATACTCGAGCGAATATTCCACGATGTACTGATCGGCTGATAGAACTGCAAAACAAAGAGATAAAAAATCACTGAACAGCTGAACAAGATGATGTATCTCCGGGCTTAACGAGTGCTTACCAGCATTGCGAAGCTTTTCCATTACCGGTACATCAGACTTGAGTTCCTCGCCACCGTGCACATTTGTGAGCGCATCCATCGATTTTAGGATAGTTTCATTAGTATAAACTACCACATTATCTTGCTGTTGAGCCACATTTGCTCCTACTGACATTGCAACAGGATCGGTTTCCTTCGACACAGAATCAGGCTCATTGCCTTCGAGTGTTTCACCACCCGGGAACGGTGTACTGTTCATGGTCACACCGGTAAGGTTCTCGGTGACAATAGCATTCTCCTGTCGCGTGGTAGAATAAAGGTCCGATGTCATCGGTTCGTGTCCGTACGGCTTTTCGTTCGGTAATGGACTGCTATTAGCATAACTGTGCTGCACCAACACGTCCGGGCCATTTTGATTGTGTTCCTCCTCGTGGGGCAGCGTCGTGGAAGGATCAATGCTGATCATTCCATTTTTTAGCGTATTGCGCAGTACATTCACATCTCCCTCATCAAGAATTTCCGAGGACGGTGGCTTGGTTGTGTCGTACTCATTTTGGCTAAGGCTTGCAATTTCCACACTGCAACAACAAGTCCAAGACATTTATGCATAGGTGTTACATCTCAATCATATGCAGGCTTACCGCAGGATGCCATCGCGTGGCCAATCGTTTTTCACGTGCTCCAGACAAGTCGTTGGTGTTTGCGAAAAGCGAACATGAATGTAGGCAAGGATGAAAAACGCCGTCAACGCCTTCAGCAGCATCATTAGCTCAATCGCACGTCGAACCGGTCTGCAAACGGAAGGAAAACGCACATTAAACCTTCACCATTCTTTGTCACTTCCTTTCGAAAACGGGGATTTCCATTCCACTGGCCTGACGTCAATGGAGCCTCCTCCAAATTAGTGCAACCGACACACACACGCATACATCCGCACACTTCCGAATGAAGCGCGGGGCCAAAATTAATGCAACCTCGATCCGTAATCAAATATGCACACACAAATGATCGTGCGGAACGGTGCTGGGCGCGATACAAACGCATGGTGGGCAACCACCACTTGCTATCTGCTCTGTCCACGATGTCCTTCATAACGCTAATGTGCCGGAACAAAAATATACCGTCACCGGTAGGTTTGGCGGTCCCGTCTTACCGTGGTATGGTCTGCGCGTAAGCAATGGCCGTCTTGAAGAAAAGTGCGTGAAACAGCCGATCGCGTACATTTATCAGGGGATTCTGTGCGAAAAAGAAAAATAGCATTGTAAACAAACAGCTGTGTATGCATAACATTTGCGCCTTTTTTTTCTTCTCCCCTCTCTTTCTCTCTATCTCTCTCTCTATCTCTCTTTTACTCTCTTTCTTTCTCTCCTTTCTTGCTCTTGATCTCTTTCTCTGATTTTTGCGCAACTCACCTGCACATTGTTTCGCGGTCGAGCGGGGTTGATTAGTGGTGCACCGGGGATGGGATTGTTTTCTGGATTTACGTCCGGTGGCAACGCATTCGGTTCTGCCATCCTGTCCGGCCGGATGTCTTAACCAGTACGCCAAAATAGGGATTTTTTATCAATCTTCCCCTACAGTTGTCGTACGATGTAGCACACTAGCGGATTGCTCTCTTATCACTAGACCGTGTTTGTGACGAAATGTTTGGATATCGATTCAAGCAGCGCCTGTAATGAAAATGAATAGCTATCATCCCCGGTGGCTATTGGGTGGACAAAACATGTACTGTGGAGTATTGTTTTGATTCGAACGTGCGAAAGTGCAATGGCCAAACGCATTGGCGCACCTCTTGGCGTCAACATTTCGATTCACACACCGCAGGTAGTCATCGATGCAAATAAAATGGTAACTATGCTTATGCTGATAATCGCCGCCACCGTTCGAAAGTGCATGGCTGAAATTCTTCACGAACATGTTTGGGACTCCTTGCTTAGCACAACACCGATGCAGCATCGGAACCAGTTAACACAACATGCAGTACACTGCAGTTTCCCATAGCAAAGAGCTAAATCACATATTCTTCGCACACTCGATCGATGTTTTCGCTGCAACCCGCGCGACTACACACACTGCTTACCACAAGACAAGGCGACAACTCGTTCTTGAGCAACGTCGCGTGTCCACAGCACGGCGGCGAACAGATGACCGCTTCGGTGACCTGCAGTTGTCGTGACCGTCACCAACTTGCAACTACTTTTACGCTGGTTTTGCCACTAATTTTTTTTACGTTCCACCATCGTCCCTACGGTTGTTGACGCACTAATCCGATACGATACGAGTAGTGGTGGAGACGGTGGATTTTTCGTGGGCCCGTACTTCGTAGGCTTATGCGCTGGTTGGATGGTACGGTTTTGGGATGTGTTTATGATTTACACTGGTGGCCTACCTGCTGACGACCGCTGCACCATTTGCATCAGTTGGTGCGACTTTTCCCCTTCCGATTGCACTGCTAATTTATCTCCGATTTACTTAGGTTGCTTACGAAAAGTTGTTTTTGCTTTGTGTTTTTCATGTGTTGTTTTCTTTTATTTTTTCGCAACGAAACGTCACTTGCGTTGTAGTGATGGGCGAATGGGAATCATTCACGGATCTGTAAGTTCTTTGGAACGGCACATATTTGACAAAGAAATATTTGTGAACTTTGACTGTTCAGTGAGCATTCAATGCGTAGTTTAAAAGACGGTAACAAATTGTTTTATAAGTTTATGTTAATTTAATTGATTTATTTTAAATTATCGATCATGCTATTTACAAGATATTGCTTCAAAATGCTTGGTCGTACGGCATGTGAAATGTAACGTAAAAATCGTAGGATTTGAGAAACTAGATACACTATTTATTCCTTACAATTTTACACCAAATGTTAGCACACCTGATGGCTGGCGAAACAAGAAAGTAATAACGATTGCAAAAAATCCTAGGTAAAACGCAAAAAAAAAAATTTTGTCAAACACGTCCCATAGTTCATTGAAATTACCACAGTTCATGCTATTTTCAATCTGCCCTAGATGAACGGCGACAGCTGCATCTCTTGATATAAACACAGGTCAGTTTGCTATAATTGTGCTATAACAAACTTATTTCAAATTCAGCAATAAATATTGAAAGATGCTTAAAAGAAAACGAACATAAATTAATTAAATCATTTAATCGCAACATTTATCTATTTTCACTTCTTGTAAAACGACACAAGTTTACAATGGTCGATACTTCAACATACGTACCTGTTATTTATTTTTCTGTTTCATTCTCCACGGCACATTCCACCTTGTACGCAGTGCGACTTTATATTTCATTCTCGTGTTTATTAGACAAAAAATATTGTATACCGATACACATAACTTCTGCAGCACATTTGCTATGTATTCAGTACTGTTTTAGGTGCATCGATGCAACCGGTTGCACATTAAACTCTCCCAGCGTTGTGATTCATTTCTTACACCGCTTTTGATATCGTATCTTGTTTCGTTTTATTTTAGCATCATTTGCATTTTCTGTTGTTGTTTTGTTCTGTCAAATGTCTGTTAAACACACAAGCAAATTCTTTTCCTACAACAATTTCGGACTGTAAAACAAGCCATAATTTTTCGCACATACACACATACATGCACACACGCGCGCGTATGTCCATTCACACGGAACGAATGGAACAGTTTGCGCCACAATAAATTTCTCAACTCGGTGAACATATTGCTTCGGTGCTTCTAACTACGGTCGTGCAAGGTTATGTTTCGATGCTGGTGGAAGCATACGATTTGTTGTCGTAGGTTAACAAGGATGGTACGTAAAAGGATGCACTTAAAGCAGAGTGAAAATAAATAGTTTAAAATGAATTCCACACGCAATGATATGCTTTTTATTATTTTCCTTTGAAGCTTTTGTCCAGTCCATTTCATTTCATTGGTATGAGACTGAAAGATTTTTTTCGTTTTCCATCTTCTTCTAACTCTTAAGCCATCTTGCAAACGCTCCGGCAGGTCGGAATATATTTTATGGCTGCTTCCCCATCCGCTACTCCGCATCCTGCTTTCATCTTCCAATGCGTTTCTGTGTTTCTGTGTTGTATATTTTCTTTGCTTCTCATACAACACTTGCTGCTACAACAGTTCTATTGTAAACTTCACCATAATTTTCACACATTGTTTACAAACACAATACATAAATGTATATTTATAGAGAGCGCGAGTGATGTATATAAGCAGGTTGATTTGTATTGTTTAGCGCATTCCTCCACCCATTCCTGGCGGCAAGAAGGCGTTTTAGCGTTTGTTGTTTGTTTTAGCTTCACCTTTTTCACCTTTTCATTGGCGTTTTTAGTTTCATAAAATTTGTCTCTGTGGCTCCATGGCAAAGGGTGACAAATAGTTGTATGTGTGTGTAGCATTATATACAGTACAGATACAGGTTGGTAAGGGGTGGAAATGGGCTGGAGGAGGTGTTGCTGGAGCAGGATTTAAAAACACACTTTTCTCTTTTATATGATGTTTTTAAACGTTTAGTTTTGCTGTTTTATGTACGGATTTGCTTGCTTTTTGTTTGTTTGTTGTTTGTTTGATATTTATTCATTGTTAGCTCTTTGTTTTCGGTGTTGTAACGTGTTGTAATTCGTTTCCATTTGTTATTTCTTCAGATTTGCGCATAGTTTTACTGTGTAGTGTATAGCGATTTAAATGAACCATTTTTTTT
>CM032178.1:41181232-41242889 GCA_018908115.1 Anopheles rivulorum
GGGGGGGGGGGGGGGGGGGGGGGGTTTTAAAGTGATTTTTACTTCCTCTGATACTCACATCCATTCACACCGTTCCTCGTACACACGTTCGTTCGTCTGCTAGTGGTAATGCTTCATTTTATTTTTTTCTCCCATTTTCTTCTTCCCTACAAACAAACACACGGACACACGTCTTATTACTAAAGCCAGCTTTGTTTGTTTGTTTTGTGTCTGTCTGTGAGTGTGTGTGTGTGCTCGTTATTAAATATTGTTTCGCTTGTTTCTATACACTGAGAAATTAACTATTCGGCCGTTTTCTCATCCGAGCTGTTTTTTTTCTCTCCTTTTCACGCTGTCTGTCTTCGTCTACTCCACTTGGACGTTTGTGTACGTGTTCGTGTGTTGAAGTGTGTGTATGTGTGTGAGTTGGTTTTTCTTTTGCTTTTCACTTACATTGCTAATATTTTGCTTCGCTTTGGTTTGTTTAGCTTTCCTACTTGTTGTTTCTTTTGTGTCGGGGTGTGTCGGGGTGTGTGTTTGTGTATTTATTTTAATTACCTTTGTTTAGCCTATAACCTATCAGTTGGTGCATTATTCCCGCCTATACACACACACACACACACACCATTGTCTACGGACACCGCATTCTTTGGTGGGATGCCGTGATACACTGCTCTCAGCCGTGAAACGCTTCACGGCAGATTGACCGGATCCGATTGGTGACGGAGCATCTAGGGACGGACGGTAGGCACCAAGGACATCTACCTTCATGGGGCGCCCGGTTCGACGTTGTGTGCCGTGCCCAGTATCGTTGCGTCAAAGTTCAACCGCAGCTCGCCGGCCAGGATGAGCTCCGAGATGCAGCCCACCATGCCGGTCCGGTACCTCTGGCGTGTGTAATGAGCTGCCGCCGGTAGTCCACCTGTACCAGAGAGCGGAATGCAAATATATTAAATATTCAAATTAGTTAATTTCGAACCGTTTCCTCGGGAAGGGTCGCCACGTGATGAGGAGTGGAAGGGAAACAGCGTGGGAAAACGAATCGAATGACACTCGGTCGGAAAGGTGTGTGATTGCGGTTGTGTGTTTCTAGTTCCCCACCCCACCAAACCTACTCGTGCTGCTTCGCTCTTTGCATTCGGTCGGCTTTACTGCTTTACGTATTGTATCCGAATGCAACACATTGGGCGTTTGTTTTTTTTTTTGGTTTTGATTTTGTTTTGTTTCATTCACATTCGCCAGAGATAGGATATTCAGATTGAATTCCGAAGCAGATGGTAACGGTGAAATTGTAGAACACCCCCTCCAGCGGTCCCGGTTGCGCTGTCATCCGAAAAGCGGAAAGATTTTATGTAAATCCGGCACACGGTTTGTCCAAAAATTGTCACGACCACGAGCCCTTATGGGCTGAAACTTGCCAACAGGAGGCAACATATTCAACGATCGGGTATCTCGTATACCGGAGCATTCTCTCCTTTGGGGGAGTGAGTTTGGTGGGGTTTGGTGGTGTTGGTGGGCTATGTGAGGAGAGGGAATTGAATTGAATTCATTCGGAAGGACTATTGCAACAGTTACCAGATTAGGGTAACACCCTTTTTGCTATCGGCGTGCGGCAAAATCAATTTCGTGTCGAGAAATGGAGAAATTAAAACGTTTGGTCCAAAAATCATGCAAACGAGTGAGGCCACGGGAATTCTCCATTAGATTGAATGGAATATGAGTTAACCTTAGTGGGAACATTTAGGCAAATTGAAAGATCCAACGCAAAGTGAATTGAATGTACTTTGTAATCAGTGCTTTAAGCAGGTAAGAATGTTTTATTGAATCTGCAAACCTTCCCAGCTGTTTTGAACTGGAAAATGGATGATTTTAATTTCTACATTTTAATTCTTAAACTGTGCTGAGCGTGCGTTGGCACAGGCGATGACATTCCCGTTTTGACAACAAACATTAAGCCACTTTAAGCCTTTCTCCCTGTCGGAATGCCCGAAAGGTCATCCTATCCCAAGGACGTATGCTACGCTAGGCTCTTAAGCAATTCACCATATGTAGCACGGGTCACGCAAAAACATTTCCAATCCCCTTCCCAATAGGCACTCCCTGCTCCCTTCTCCCCACCCCCTCATTCCGTAGCATCCCAACATCGATAGCGACATGCCCCGGAATGGGATTATATTATGCTGGACGAGTTAATTAATAACAAAATTAGTTCCCCGGTTCTCGATACGACGGGACCCGGTTTGATTAGTTTCGTTGTTGGAAAATTAGTGAATCCCGGTTTCGAACCCCCACACGCACACACACACACACATACGTTGTTGGTTTGAATGGGATGAGGATACATCGAAACGGGTCACCAAATGCTTTCACATACGCACACTCACACACACACCCATACATGCGCGCACGAACGTCCGTGCATCAAGAGCCACCCACGATCGGAATATCACAATTTGAATTTCAATATTCTACCTCACAAAAAGGGTTCTGTGTGTGCCTGTGTGTGTGTGTATGTGTGGGTTTGCTTTAGCGGTTAAGCACGTGTACGTGTTTGGTGTGGTTTCAGCAAAAAAAAAAACAAAAATGCTGACTAAATGGTGGCAGGATAGTGTGGTGACTTTTGGCAGCATTGGTAGATTAGCGCTCACATGAGCGTACGAGTCACAGATTGCACACGTGTTTTGTGCAAAGCATTTTCTGTACGATCGCTTACAGAAAAGCCTTATATTTAATGCAAATAGTCACAATGCAACCGTTGGGCACGATACGGAAAATGCCACCATCGACGGAAACCGATTGAATGGGGGCTGTATCACGTGCATTAGTTTAAATGTATGAATGGAAACCATTTTAATACGGCAATCCAATGTGTGCCAATGTGTCGTTTGATTCAATGATGGACAATATCGACGAATGCAGTTTCAATCAATTATTTGTTGATCTTTGTTTCCGGGAATGATCGGTTCACAATAACACGTGCGTGTAATGCAATAAATGGAGTAGTGAACATTTGTTTGCTTGAACGAATCGGACATTGCATGTTGATTCGGATTTTTATGCCACGCTTGATGAGTACTGTTAATTTGGAAATGGGTTTAACCTACGATTATTATGATTTTGTTGAATATTTGGTGAAATATTAGTCCTATATGTAAACAAGAAATACATTTCTATATGTGACTAAATGTGTTGTAATTCGTATTACTACATCCAGCAAAATGTAGCCTTTCACGGCTTGGAGCAATATCTTCTGTCCAATGGGAGTTATATCCTAAATTGCGACCATAATTAGTTATTAATTACATGCAATACTGCCTGATCATTCTTTAATTAAAATAATTAAAATAATGTCATGTCAATAATATTTTGCATTTGCTTTATATTTATTTACAAAAACTAGAATATTTTGATATTTAAAACGTCAGGTGAATTTGGGAAATACAATTCAGAAACAGATATGCTTGACTCATACGCATCGTTCCGTTGACAAATAGCAAATAAAACATGATTATCTCTTATTGCAATTGTTTATAAGAAAATTGTGTTGTTTCCCAAACACAACAACATTATTTCGTTACAGATTTCCGATCTAACCAAATATCAAATAAATAAAGACAAAGAAAAACAATCGACCTTACACAACTTTACAACATAATTAATAGAGCAGAACACATGTTACAAGCGTGCATGCAAGCATCGAGTAAAATGTTCTGTTTTCCACGTGGTCATTCCTGCCCTTAAATTATCGTACTCGGTGCAGAAACTGTTACAGTGGTTTATGTACGCCAATAAATTTGACTACCCACCCGCTGTAATCAGACGGCATCAAGTGTGAGCAAAGTTGGACAGCAATGTTTTATTTGTCCAGCACACGACACCAGCTGGACATTGGGGTGCCTTACAGCGGGTGGAAAATACACCCCAAAGTGCAATAAATAAATCAACTTTTGTTCGTAAAAATTTTCAATAACCATTTGCCACTGCTGCTACTACTGCTGCTATTGCTGCTCATTTGGTCCATGAGTGTGCTATGATGAATGGTCAAACGAGTGGGAAAAGGCTGGCTCACCGTGGTGGGGAACTTATTTTTCACGAACAAAACCACTAGCAAACGTCACCGAATGATGACGGTGATGATGGTCACAAAGAAGCGAGAAAATTGAGAATAGTCAAAAGTGCCGCGACAAAGAAAAGCAAAGACCGGTGGAAAAGTGTGGGTTCGTTCGATGGGGCTTCTCTTCGGATGGCAATGAAATGTGTGCTTTCAAGTGTATGCTGTTGAGTGGTGCCGTCATGCTGCAACATGGAAACTATATAAATGTTCATTTCTTTATCCCTTTAACGTGCAGTTCTCCGTGCCGTACGTGATACTATCGTGATGCAGAATGCAGCAGGATGGGCAAGAGATAGTTGCTCCCGGCCCGACATGCCGGGTGTTCCACGAATGATTACTAGATGTCATCCGAGAGAGATTGTAGTGACAATGGACGTTCCGATGGTAGGGCGGTGAGAAAAGCGACGCGAAACGTGTCGCCCATATGCAGTGCAGTGCAGTGGCGGTGCGAATTGGTAAAATGCTCATCCAAATACATACACACACTCTCCCACACGTGTACACTCGTATAACAAATGAAGATATCATTTCGTTTTCGAGGATACACTTCCACAGTTGCCACATCTACCTGTTCCACTGGCAGCCGGCACCATCACACCAGTGCGCCACGGAAATGATGCTCATGAATGTCGACGAATGCAACTGTTGAGTGTGCTTTATAAAAGCGAAATAAAAATGGCACATCCGTGCGAATCATAAATTTTCTCCACCCACCCAATGCCCGGGTGTCACTCGGTGTCGTGGTACCGGCGGTTCGAACGCTATGCCCAATTTCGTTTCGTGTTTAACCGGTTGATGTTTGCTTTAACCGATTGCCGTTTGCCGACTGCGACAAAAAGCGGTTCCAGTTCCTGTGGAACAATATAATAAGCGCACGTTTCGCCACCATGTGACACTTAGCATCATACCGCAACTATTTGTGTGGCTGGCTTGCATGCTTTTGGGGTTTTGNCACATCCGTGCGAATCATAAATTTTCTCCACCCACCCAATGCCCGGGTGTCACTCGGTGTCGTGGTACCGGCGGTTCGAACGCTATGCCCAATTTCGTTTCGTGTTTAACCGGTTGATGTTTGCTTTAACCGATTGCCGTTTGCCGACTGCGACAAAAAGCGGTTCCAGTTCCTGTGGAACAATATAATAAGCGCACGTTTCGCCACCATGTGACACTTAGCATCATACCGCAACTATTTGTGTGGCTGGCTTGCATGCTTTTGGGGTTTTGCCAAGCAACTCGAGGAATGGAAGGAAGCATCATAGTCGCGGTGACAAGCGCAACGTTGTTGCAACGTTGCAGCGCATTTGCAAACGTAATCGATTGCAATAAAAATTGTAACAGCACAGTTTGTCTTTATGTGATTTTCGCTTTGGTTTTTCTTTTTTGTTGCTATTATCCTCAGCAAATGATCTGATTTTTTGTTACGATATAAAACATGAATAAAACAATATAAAATACGGGTTTTTCTACAGCTTTGTTTTTATATCACACATCAAACACAGATTAGTGTCGATAATGTGTGCAATGATATAGTGACCCAGCTATTTACACTGAACAACTGAATCAAAATTGAATTTTCATGAAAACAAATAAACTATCTTATGTGTTCTAACCATACTAGAGCATTAATGGTCAACACAGTTATTATATTATTTGTTTATTTTTAATCTCTCCGTGCTGTTATTAACTTTCCTACGTAACAATGATTTTCAAAGATTTCCCTTTAACTAATTTTCAATTGTTGAACATTTAAATTTTCCTAAAAATTGTTCATTTTGGTAAAATAGCCTGCAGAAAGCACGAAACAAACTGCACATTGGTATGCTGCAGGGACGTTCAAATTCGAGTGTGACATTAATATTAAGATTAATTCAACTTAAATTACCATCAAATCAGCTTTTTTCTGAAAATCCTAAACATGAAATACCCAAATCTGATGTCAAAATTTTGTTGTTGTATCTTTTAAAAGTTCATAAAATACTATTTTGAAGAACTATAAAAGAACAAGAAAACATGAACGCTTCTTAATAATGTTTAACAATCTTTCCCGAACTTGCTAAAACTCATGGAATTAACACGGAACATGGAATTTTATTTAAATTTATGTTTATAAGAAAGGAAACGTCCTGCAGGTAAATTTAAATGTTCAATCAATTCGCCAGCAATTCGTCACCTTTTTGGCACACTACGGACTCCCACCATGGAAATGCATCCTCTTTCCTGGGAAACTTCTCCTTCCATCCATCCATCCAATTTCTCGAAAAGCAATTGAATTGTACAGCGATTATCGTCCATGCGGCTCCATTGAATAGCGATCGAAATAATCTAAATGGTGCAAGCATCCAACCTATTCTTAGATGCCGATACGGGAACGGACATTTGATGGGAGCAGGCAATAAAATACGTGCTTTACGTAGATTGCATTACTTACTACTCTATGCTACGTCGAGCGCTACTTTTTACACCCTGAAAGTAACCGAAGCCGTGGACAGATTCGTTCCATTCGAAGAAAAGCTTCTGTTCGCGTACTTCGGTTGACAATTTTTTTCCCGGTAGAAAAGCTTTACGTAGGTTTCGGCCCTATCGATACAAGGGGCGGAAAAAAAAGAAAAGAAAAACACTCACGACCCACCTTCCCGCCCACCAGCACCCGCAAAACGATCGGGATTGGCTGGCTCGTTTTAGAAACTTTACCGGAAAGCATTGACTGAGCGTACGGCAGCAACAGCAACAACAGAAAGAAACGGAACCCAACAAAAAGCAGCTGTGTAATGACCAACAGCACGACGGTAAACCAGTGAAATGGGTTAACGCGCAAGTGGCTTTCAATGTTTCGCCATTTCGCTGACTTTTTATTTTTGTTTTTGGTGGTTTGGTACCGGCTTTTCCCAGGCACACCGACCAGAATGCCAGGGCGTACGCGGCTAAATCGGTTTTTAAAGCAAGAAAGGTAAACATATTGCCAGCAACACCATAACATAAATATCTGCTTTATTGACCACCCACGCGCCAACCATCAACACCACCCGGGCGCAACGCGAGGGTCTCTCGGTTCCTGGGGACATACAGCGGTTTTCGCTGTGGTATACGATTTTCCAGCAACACATTTTGCCCCCCCGTTTGTTGGCGTTGGCAGTGGTGTGTCGTATTTTTGGGGCGAGAGTTGGTTGGTTTGGTCNGCATCCTCTTTCCTGGGAAACTTCTCCTTCCATCCATCCATCCAATTTCTCGAAAAGCAATTGAATTGTACAGCGATTATCGTCCATGCGGCTCCATTGAATAGCGATCGAAATAATCTAAATGGTGCAAGCATCCAACCTATTCTTAGATGCCGATACGAGAACGGACATTTGATGGGAGCAGGCAATAAAATACGTGCTTTACGTAGATTGCATTACTTACTACTCTATGCTACGTCGAGCGCTACTTTTTACACCCTGAAAGTAACCGAAGCCGTGGACAGATTCGTTCCATTCGAAGAAAAGCTTCTGTTCGCGTACTTCGGTTGACAATTTTTTTCCCGGTAGAAAAGCTTTACGTAGGTTTCGGCCCTATCGATACAAGGGGCGGAAAAAAAAGAAAAGAAAAACACTCACGACCCACCCTCCCGCCCACCAGCACCCGCAAAACGATCGGGATTGGCTGGCTCGTTTTAGAAACTTTACCGGAAACCATTGACTGAGCAACAGCAACAGCAACAACAGAAAGAAACGGAACCCAACAAAAAGCAGCTGTGTAATGACCAACAGCACGACGGTAAACCAGTGAAATGGGTTAACGCGCAAGTGGCTTTCAATGTTTCGCCATTTCGCTGACTTTTTATTTTTGTTTTTGGTGGTTTGGTACCGGCTTTTCCCAGGCACACCGACCAGAATGCCAGGGCGTACGCGGCTAAATCGGTTTTTAAAGCAAGAAAGGTAAACATATTGCCAGCAACACCATAACATAAATATCTGCTTTATTGACCACCCACGCGCCAACCATCAACACCACCCGGGCGCAACGCGAGGGTCTCTCGGTTCCTGGGGACATACAGCGGTTTTCGCTGTGGTATACGATTTTCCAGCAACACATTTTGCCCCCCCGTTTGTTGGCGTTGGCAGTGGTGTGTCGTATTTTTGGGGCGAGAGTTGGTTGGTTTGGTCTGCAGTAAAATTGTAGGTTGATTTTCACCCATGGACACGAGACTTATTTTCCCATTTTCTTTTATTTGGCTGGTGCTAGCTAGCGCAGGCGGTAGTTTTTCTTTGTAGTAGCACAAAAATGGTCAACAGAACAAATGGCTTTAGAGGCAGGAAATACTTGCACTGTTGTTGGCTGGTCGAGCCACAGTTTTTCACAGCATTCCGTTAATCGTTTGCCAAAGAACTTTAGCACCAAAAAACAGGCACAGAATTGTTTGGGACAATCTGATCGATGGACTATTTAAACCAGCAAGAAAGAAAGATTCAAGTTTTTGTTTTTTTTTTTGTGGTAAAAAAAGGTATAAAAAATCTCTTGATAATTGGAGTATCCAACACATTCAAGTGAGTACACTCCAGACACGATAAACCCCCAAAAGTGCCATACACTGGCGTTAACGATACAGTTAATTCTCTACTTTTACGATCGCACCCGAATGCTGGCGCAAGGAAGGACACCCTTGCGAAAGACAAACTCATAAAAAGTGGGATTGATTTTAGCACTTCTTTGCAGGATACCGAAAAGTGCTTAACGATGGTGCAGCGGATTAGAATCGGGACAATAAGACGCCATAATTTGATGTTGCTTGAGCAACGCGATTATTGTTCAAAGCTGGTAATTTGAGCATTAATGCTGTCGCCAGCAGCAGAACATTAGAATACATCGTAAAGTAATAGCAGAGTTGCAGCAAAATACTAAAAAGGAATATAATTTTAGATACTTATTCATATTTTACAATTACGCCGTTTGGTCGGTGGTTGAGGTTAATCAATTAATATCTCTTTTACTGGTAACTTGTAATATTAGTCATTATAAATCACCTCTTTATAATTAAAGGTATCGAGCGTTTTAATCGCCTTACGAGTTGAAGGTTCCGATTAAAAATTCCCATTAAAGCTTTACTTTAATGTAATAAACCATCTTCAAGATATTTAATGTAAAAGGTTGATGGACTCCTACTCGCAATCAACATTCTAATGAGATCGATTCGTGCGTAAATCTGACTATGAAGAATTCATTATGAAAACATCAAACATCTTCTACGAAGAGTGCATGAATTTATCTCGCGGGGTCACGTTCTACGAATCGAAAATTCCATCATTTCTCTGCGCAGTCATAGCGATAATGAAACCATACCGATATTTCTCTAGCTCTGGTCCTCCAGCCCATGTGCCCGCATGCTCGATAATATCCGCGAGGTCAACACTAATGGTGACTCGAACCATTTATGGCAAGCTTTTGACGGGTGCCAATCACCCGACTGTTTGGAGAAAGTTGCACGAACGACTCGCTCGCTCGCACCAGGTCGGTAGCAATTTGCCGTGCACCGTATCATTAACCGTGCACAAAGGTAAACGAATGAAAATTGACTAATAATAACAGCGGACGCGAACAGACCGAACCGCACGGAGCGCAGGTTCTGACTCACTGCAGGCCAGGCTGGCAGACAGGCACTCACGGTTTTTCCATCGTTGGGGCAGTAGATGGAAAATGCCTGAAAGCTACCTGCCATTAACATTGTAAATCCATTAGGGCAATGAAAAGGCCATGTCTAAGGTTGTCGTTAAACGTTCGAAAAACAGTATAAGAGAAAGCGAGAGAGAGAGAGGGAGAGAGAGAGAGAGACAGAAGAAGGTAGGAAAGGAAAGATAGGAAGAAAAGTGGTCGATTGGAGCAGTTTTCCAGGTCGACGGGATAATCAGTTTTTGTTTCCCAGAAAACTGGCCCTTTACAAGTCGCTTGTCACGGAGGTCGCTCAAATACAGGTGGTTGATGGTTTAAGGTTCTTACCGTATTTATTGGCAAACCATCTACACGATCGTCGTGATAATTTGTCGTAGGCGCATAGAGCCACCCACAAGCAATCATTTTTCAATGTTCATAAATATCTTTCAACTTGCAACGAGTCAAAGTGATTCTATTTTTACGGAAAGTGGATTGTCTAGACATTTGTAGATAATGCTTTATTTCGTTGAAATTTGGAATGGTTTGTAATCTTCGCAATGCATTCAGTGCTACAGTATCAGAAAGCAGTTAAAAGCTAAAAGTTGGTGTTATTTTTTACTCATAATCTTCATTGTAGCTATAATTCCAACGGTGAATAAACGCTGCAAGGATGTTTGAGGCCGTTGTCAGCACTGCGTTGTTATTTTAAATGAAAATGGATGCAGTTAACAGACTTTATATTAATATTATGACATGTCGCGTAATAAAACTATTATCTTCATTAGATTATTGTTTTCTTCAGCTGGAGACGGGATGAGATTACATGATCAATTTGCACCTTCGTAAGAAGAAAGTTGGTGTTATAACAAACCTTGGTCTCTAGAGATAAAGTGTCCATTCCAATAGCACTATCTTCACATCAAATTGGACAAACGTCTCGAATGGGATATTAATTGTTTGTTTAGTTTGACTACTGTTTGTATGTAACATTAAGCAACCAACACAAACTGTGCCAAATGAAACGTTTCAGCTGACGTAGATTGTGAAGTTGATGTTGATGAAGATTGTGTTATTGAAATGGACCCTTTATTTTGAAGCAGCCAAGTTTGTGTTCAAATTGTGGACTGTAGTTCAAACCAAACCGTTGTGTTGATTCTCCAACCTGTGGAACCTTGTAAGCATGTTATGACGTATTCATATTTACATATATTTCCTTAATAACTTCACTATATAGCGACATCAAAACGAAGACGAAGAAACAGAAGACCGATTTTCTATTACAACAGCAGTTAAAACAGGGTACCTAATAACGTTTTTCCGTATTTCTACTGCGCAAAATTAGTCGTTTTTCTCATGAAATTGATTTTGCAATGTACAAAGCAGTGAAAAAATACTCCATCCAACCGGTCGTCAGTGTAACGGGCCAGAAGGGTTCAAAAGTTTTCCAGCCTACTCCAGTCAATTGGCAGAATGTTGTGTGGGCATAACAAACATAAAAAATCAGCAACTCTACCTCAAAAACGATGGAGAAAGAGTGGCAACTGCTAAGGAGATGGAAGTAAGGACATGCCAGAGTAGCGATGAAAATGGCAAAGGTGAAACAGACACATAATGGCGGACAAAAAATCGAGTATACAAGCACTTACCGACATACAGCCCGGTGTCCGTGTTGAGCTGCCTTAGCTTGCCGGGAGATCTTCTGGTGATTGGCTTACCGCCGTCAACCTTCAGCGTGCCGTCCTGTGAGTTCCTGTTTGGTTTCGTTGTCAAGTCACCGCGTGCAGTTTTTTGGTTGCGAATTTTCCCATTTTTCGCAGCACCAAGATGCGGTCAGGGCAATGTGTTGAGCACGGTTGGTCAATTGGTTTGGCCAGACCGGGCCGTGGATGACGACGGGAGTTCAGGTGCAGGATGACAATGAACGACACCAGATGGCGCACGGTCACATGCACGCACGCGGCATGGTCACAACAGTCACACATAGAACATGTAGGCCGGTGAATCGATGTGAAAATGTGGATGGATGGTAAATTTTCCCAACAGGGTGGGAATGTGACATCCACCATCGGCCAACAGGGAACGGATTTGTACAGCATTAGTCGATGTGGATGTTGATGTGTGCGCGCCATGGGAAACGCCAGTGTGGTCCGTGTGGAAAATTGACGGCAAAACGGCGGAACATGAAAAGCCGGAAAAGTCGTCATCGGTTGAAAGGGTTGCACAGTATGAAGGAGAGAAAGAGGAAGAAAGATAAAAAAGCGTTATAAATGAGTTAGAATATCGGCCAGTTAGACCGGAAAAAAGGAGTGTTTCGACTTTTGCTATCGAGGCACGAGCGTATGGAAATTGTGCTATCGATTTTATGCTTTTTTTTGTGTTGCGTTCCCATCCGTCCGTCTCCGGGTGATTGATAGATTTATAATTCATGAAAAATTGGTTTTTGTTAGGGGAAACCTTTCGGTGGTACATTAGCTATGCATACAGCAATGTAGAAGGATGAATATTTTTTTTTTTTGCTTTGTTATGAAACGCAGCAAAGACAATGGTTCACCAGTCACTCACTGTAAGCGGAAATGGAAATGTTCCTGTTTTTTTACTAAGCGGCCGATGTAAATGCACCAGCAATGGACAACCGGCAGTGGTAAACCACTAATCAACATGGAAAATGAATCACACACTGTACATGGCTCTCAATTAGATGTCGGTTGGCTAATGCGTGACGCCAACGATATGGAAATTGCACCTGCTATCAGGCGGAAAATTAGTTAAAGTGAACATCAATAGTAAAAGTTGATTCTGAATGCAATGAGCGTTTCCAGCGATAGCTAAGAATTTATATACTTAGTTGTGGTGTAGTGTAAAAATAAATGTACATTTCATTGTCTTTCGAGATATAAGCTGATTAAAATAGTGATAAGCAAATAGTAGATTAAAAACTTGGTACCATTGGTTAACATCATACATTCTAAATCCACTTAAGACACTTGTTAGCCAACATTGGTGATTATTTCCTGGAAGTGTAATAATGCTCTCTATTTTTTTATCTCTTTTGATGTAATCAATCAGCTCACATAAACCATCGTAAACCGAGGCGAATCATTAACGCTCCACTTACCTTAACGCTCGAACTCGATGCCAAAGTCCGTCGCTGACTTTGGTGGCGTTGTATTTGATATTAATTTCACCCGAACCGAGATTGTATCGAAGATGCAGGTACCTACGGAGTAGCGAAAAATGGATGGCAAGAACGAATGAGAAAACAACAGCATCAGGGCATACGTATGTGATCACACGGTCACACGGACGGTCGAGCGAAATGGAGGGCAAGAAAAGTCAAACAAAACGGAACGGAACTACGAAACGTCCTGTTAGCCAAGGGAAAATTGTGTGCACGGATTGAAGCGTACCATTTCGTTGCCCGAGGAAAGATTAAATTTACACAGTATCTATCGAGCAAATAGTTTCTATCCACCATCCATTCGGCCAACCGGGTCCGTTGTTGTTCATTTGGATACGTTGTATCCGGACGCTGCAACGAAAGGAATTTGCATATCGATGGATGCAAGATGCAAAAAAGGTATAGGAATGAAAAAAGGACGTATCAAACTCCAACCCAAAGCTGATGGCATTGCTTGGATGGAGCAAAACTGCATCAGCGAATCGGCTCTCGATAGTTTTTTGTTTTAGGTTTTGTTCCTCATTTTCCAAGCGATATTTAAATATTTGATCACTAGTTTCATGAACGTCCAGCGAACGAATATGCACGCGTACGCGCTGAATCATCTAGTCGCTGGCACACTTTCCGTTGCTTGTGATCGAATCTTCTTACGCTATTTGATTGAAGTGCGTGATAACAAACCCCGGGAATAAATTTCTTTTTCGGTTATCGCCTACAACACCACGATTCGCTTATCCTTGCTGCGTGAATCGGATGGTGAGAGTTGCTAGGTAGGATTAGTTTGAAATTTTTGTTTGCAGTTGGAGATAGCAAAAGCACACCATTTTGGGTTACCGTCAGTCAAATATTCGTTATCTACCATTGCGAGCGTGCCGTTCTCACATCCTGAGCAAGGTTTTGGGCACACCAAAGCGCAAGAAAACAAGGGGATCAGGCAACTTAAAATTCTTATCTCGTACTTGTCCGCTTTTCCCAGGCGTGGAGTGTGTTTTGGCCCCATTCAAGACAACCGAAATCGATTTCAAGCCACATTAACTGATGGCATTTTTGAGCTACGCGTTTCTCAAGAAAGATGGTTTTTCTTGTTGCAATCGATGATTCTTCGGTGTTTTTTTTTTCTTTTGCTTCGAAATGTATCATTCTGCTTGTGCCAAAGAGTGATGTAGAACAAACAGGAGCGTTGGGTTACGTTGGCAGCGGAGGGTTTGTTTTTTTTTTTGGTTGCTCTCTCGCTACCGGGTGACAAAATTAAACGACAACGTTAAATAAAATTTATATTCCATGGCAGCTGCACGCGATATGAATGTTAATGCGAAGGTCAAATGACACATAATAATTAAAGGCTGGCTGGGTGAAAAAGCCCCTTTCGTAATGGTTCCAACAGACGTGGGTTGTTGCTTCCGGTGGTGCTTTACCGATCGATAAATGGCGACATTGAGCTTAGAATCAGAAATGTGAGCATGGCTTTCGTTGAAAGAGCTACACATTTTAGAAAATTATCGCGCATTTTTAACAAAACGTTTGTTCGGAAAATTTTCAAAATATGTTCTTGTTTTTCAATTTTACAAAGGTTAAAAATCGAATTTCACAAAGAATTTATTTAAATATGTCCTATTAATTAGTATCAAAACTTACTGAAAATAATACAAAACCTACAGCAGTTAATTAAGTAGGATTTGGAAAACAAAATCAAAGTGATGACAAATGATTGTTTAAAAGGAATATAAAGTCAAGTACAGCTAAGGACATAAGCGAATGTATTTTTTCATAAAGTAATTACTCCAAGAAATTTTTGACGCTGACATAAGAAGCAAATGTTACTATTAAGTTAGTGAGATTCGTTTATAAATGAAAAAAATAGATTACTATCAGTGTGCGAGTTGAACATGGAAAACAATCCACGTAAAGCCAGTAAAAGAAGTAAACCTTATCAAGTTTTAGGATGCTAATGGAGTTTGTCATAATTGGATACTTGACAGATACTTGACAATCGAAAGCGAGTCATTCGCACTCGAGGCGCATGGAATCCTTTGAAATGTGTTCCACATACAATATTTGCAGGAAAGAGTAGTTCAACCTTTCTACACACTTTCTCTATTCCTGGTTATACGACTTGGTAGATCAAGCATGTTACCAACAAAATAATGTATTTTTATTATTTCGTAGCATCTAGGGATGTTTTAGCATGTTCCTAAAAAGACTGGACGTGTTCTAAGCTAAATTTGGATTCAAACGCTTTGGATCAGTTGGGTTAATGTTCAGACTAACATGTTTTGGTATTAACAGGATTGCGTACACATCGTTTGTGTTGAAGAACGAAAAGGCCTGATGTCGCTTAGGATGATCGACCAATGGTGACAATGAAGGTACGGTCTACGTTCGTCAAGATAACGTGTAATGATACAGATTAAAACTGATATTAAAATCGTAAACATACAACGAAGTTTAACAATTTACATCGAACAAAAACTGCAGTTAGGTACAAACTCACTTTCGTTTTTATTCAGAAACAAGCTTGTAATCGTCTGTTTCGGAACCGTTCGTAGTGATTTGTATTTGTCGCTTTTGCTGGAACTATGAGTTAGCTCAGTACTGAGTTCAAAATCATCCATGAAACATACGAGTAATATTAAATAGCTCAATACAATGAACAAACAGTTTAACATCATCTTTCTAAAGCACGTTCCAACGACTGCACCGTAATCTTTTCGCGGATTTCATATATAACAATCTCCAAATCAATTCACCAAATCTAAAGAGTATAAAACACCATCATAAAATTATTAAAATGTCAAGGAGCAGAATGGAAAATGAGAAAACTGTCCAAGAAAAGGACGGCATGACACCATCAGCGTATCATTTCATGCGCAATAAATAATGAGGCACGGACCGTGGACCGTCACCTGAATCATAAAAAAAAACCCTTCCACAGCGCACAACTTACCCATTTTCGATGCCCAGCGACAGGAAGTCGTCACCCTCGAGCGCACTGTGCCGGCCTGTCCAGAGGATCAGCCCGTTGGCGGAGTGCGTTCTGAAGCGCAGATTCAAATCAATCTCGTAGCTAATGACACGCCGCATCGTTTCGGCGTCACTGTAGTGGAAGTAGCTGTCCGTGCCGGTAAAACACGCGCCCTGATACTTCCGGAAGTATTTGTTTTTGTACTTTATACTGCGCAGGATGTCGTCCTCGTCGTTCCGTGGGTCTTCCTGTGGTTGCTGCTGTTGTTGTTGATGCTGCTGTTGCTGTTGCTGGTTGTCTTGTTGGTGCGGCTGATCCGCCCTTAGTCCGTAACGGTTTCGTGGGCTGAAGCTCTTTGATTCATTCTGGTCGCTTACACCTTCCTCGTCGACACCGGTACGACGGCGATGGTGGCTCGTGGGAGCACGTGGCTCATGATGGTCGTGATGGGGATGGTGGTCGTGACGGTCCCCATCACCATCACCATCGTCGTGACCCTCCTCAATGTCCGCATCCATGTCGTATTCATGGTGCGTTAGGTGCGATGGCTCACCGAAACCGTCCGATGCGACACCCCAGAAGCTGCTATCGAGCGTCTCATCCGCGTCGTTGTCGTTGTCGTTATGATTTTTCATAATCCGGTTCATCTCCTCGATCAGCGTCTCATCGATCTCGGGTTCGTCCGGCGCAACCGGGTTGTGCTGGCCTCGGTGCAGACGTTCCGCCCGGTCGGTCCTCCAGCTACCTTTGCGGTGGAGCAGAAAATCGGGTCGGTACGGTATCCGGTCGCCATGCTGGTCGTAATCTTTGCCGTACCCATCACCATCACCGTAAGCTGCTCCATCGTCAGCGCTATTACTGTCATCATTGTCGTCGTCATCGTCGTCGTCGTGGTCGTGGTCGTGGAAAGTTGACGACGGTTCATGCCGGCCCGTAGTATCCTTATTGCTGGTCGGCAACGTCTCCGGTTTCGCTTCCGGTCGTCGCCGCTGCTGCCGTTGATGAAGGGCGCGATTCGCCACCGTCTTGTGATGTTTGGCAGAAGACATCGCCTCGTTCGCATCCACCTGCGGTCTGCGGTTGTCCCGTGTCGCATCATCATCATTATCATCATCGTCATCATCTTCATCGTCATCACCATCATCCGGCATCATGTCACCCGTGCCATCACCTTCAACTTCATCACCACCGTTCGTCGCCGTCGTCATCATCATTTTTCGGTCATTAACCACCATCGTTCCGGTGCTCGGATCATAAACCTCGGTCCCTCGATCCACTGCTGCTGGTTGCTTGTTCTTTTCATCCTTCGTCGCTTTCAGCTCGTCGTCGGGTTCCTCTGCTACGGCCACTTCGCCACTTTCGACCACCATTTCCCCATTGCCGTAATCTGCGTAATCATTCGATTGCGTGGAAAATGAGTCCTTTGATTTCTGCCGATCGATCCAAACGATTATCTTTTCATTAGCGACGGTAGATGCAGCCACGCTCGCTGCCGTTGTCATCGGTGCGTACGTCGTGGAACTTTCAACTTTGCCAGCGTACGGCGATTGTTTATCAGCCTCATTAGCCGAGGATGCTGGTGGAGCTGTTTTTATTTCACCCGCAGCCGACTGATAGCGGGTCCATTTGCTGGCTCCCGGTTGATTGTAATCGTTCCCAGCGCTCATACTCGCTGTGCCATAGCTGTCATCCACGTCACCGTCGCCGTCAGCATTGCCGCCGTCGTCGTCGTCGTCATCATCATCGTCGTTCTGATAGTAATCATTGTATCCCTCATCACTCTCCTCGGAGCTACCATCGCCAACATCCGCCGGATTATTATCATGCGGCAAAGTACTGTCTTCCGGTGGTGCTTGCGTTGCCGACACCGAGGTTCCCGCGAGGGTCGTTAAGGGCTGTGTCGGTTCCGATGCGGCAGGTGGAGACAATGCGCTCATCGCACGGTGAGCATCGGACTGTTCTTGCTGTTTGTGCTTCAGCAACCGTTGCTGCCTTTCAATTACTTCCGACGGTAGCTCCTCCGCCTTGTTGCACTGCCGGTTCTGCGGGTTGCATTGGCATTCGTAAGTGTCGAGATTTGGGACACACTTGGCTAGCGGACCGCACGGCCGGGCAACGCAGGCATGTGGACAGTTTTCCACGTTCGAACCACCGAGTGCCTCCGAGATGATTGCAATCGTTCGATCGTTAATGTCGACCTGTGGGGAAAGATATGGAATATAATGGTCGGGTTGTTCCATCCATGCGTTCTAATACTTCACACTTCATCCATCATGGATGGATAATTTCGCAACGTTTTGCTTCTGATGTTTCTCAGTGTGGAATCGCAATATGATTTTATTATAGTACATCATTTTAAAAGTAAATCTCATACTCAAAGAACAGCCCATCATGGAAACAATTGAAGTTTCGTGTAAATTCGTGCAGCATTTAAGAACAACAGATGGAATTGACATTTTTAAATCAATTTTACTGCCAATCAATCGTTTTATTCAAATATTCAAATAAAAGCTTAAAATGAAATATTTTGTATACTTTTAGGACTTATTAATTTTCCTCTTTCGGAAATGCCTTGTGAAAATTGTATCGTAATTGAATTGTATTGATCAGCTTATGTAAGGCTGACAATACGGCCATACCGTCATAATTAAAAATAAATAAATAAAGTAAAAGTAAATAAATAATATTCGTCTTTTTTTAATTGATTGATTTAAAATTAATCATGAAAAATCATTTTAAATTAAATCGATTAATGAAGGAGCAAAATTAATAAATGCTAAAAGTTGACAACATATTTCAGTTTTAGTTTTCATTTGCGTTTTCTATTTCCGTAGGACAATAAAAATTTAAATTCCAAATATTGATAACAACTACAAGCGAAGACATTAATATCCCATTCCATTTGAAATCTACGTTTGCTCTGTCTATTTGCGGATTATCTCCCGAGAACTATGATCCGATTAATAAGCAAAAGCAAATTATAATACGTTTATCCAATCATACTTTCAAGCGCCATTTTTCCTTTGTTACCTTCTGAATGCAGCCGGCGAACGATCCTTTATCCCTCAGACTCGTAGGCAGCGTGTGCACATTATGGATGCCACCGAGGTAGAGACTGTGCGGCAGCGAAAGATGCCAGAATCCGTTCGGAGACACCGTCATCACTTCCGGCAGCTGATCAATCTGTGCGGTTTTGCGGATTGGATAAATGAAAGGATGGCAAACAGAATTAATCTAAAGACGTTCGGTTGACGGGTTCAGCTTAGCCCTAAATCGGATTAATTAGAGTGATCTGTTTTGCAATCCTGCTGCGCCTAGATGGACGAGTGCGGCAAATGGTCACAGCCTTAAGCCAGTTTTGCCACCGGAGAGGGTGTAATTTAATAAAACTTTTCTCTCATTTTTTTTCGCTCCTTCCTGCCATCGCTACCGGTACTGGTGCTCTGTGCTTGGATGTAGCAAATGCACCGAAAAAGAAAAATAAGGAATGAAAATATGCTCGGGCCTGTCAGCTTTGGTGCAGTTAAAGGATGTGCTGGTAGAGTTTAAATTGTCACCCACAGTAGGGAAGGTTACTGCACACGTTTCATGCAGCCCAACACAACGATGGACACAAACGGGGTAAGGCGAGACAGAGGTGGAGATAGGGTAGGGAGGTAATTACAAAATAAAAATTTAATTAAATCATTTCACTCATAGTGCCGGGTGGCAGGCAAAGGAGAACACGTCAGTTTATGTCCAGCTCAGGTCTCAGTTCACGAAACTGACAGCGACATGAACCATCCAGATATCCGGTAGCCATCGGATACGGCATTGAAAAGGGGCTCAGAGATAGGGCTCTTGGGCAGGCTTTGTAACTTACAGAGCCTTCTGTACCATACCATCGAATGAACGAAAGGTAGCTACAATAGACACATTGAATCTTCGTAGTAGAGCTACGGGTACAGCAGCATTTACATAGACTAAACGTATATGACTTCTGCTAAGTAATCTTTTTGGTTTGCTTACGATTTTAGCTGATATTAAGCAGGAATTACACAACGTAGAACGGTGCATTGCTGCACTTACCTTCAGTACCGCCAACCGTGACGTTCGAGATACTTTTATCGTATGCCATTGTCCCATGGTGAGTGGAAATTCACTCCTGTGAAGGAAAGAACGATAGAGCATGGATTGAAATATTTTCATATCAAATATTGCGTATTGTTGTATGTTCTTTTATTTAAATGAATTTGTCTATTGAAATACCAAACGTTGATTGAATTAAGAGGCAACATTAAAACGCTTGTCTTCAATGTTGTTGAATTTATTGGCGAAATTGCACAATTTTTAATAAAATAATTGTCATTTAAGTTACAGAGATGTTTAAAACTATTCAACAGTTACACAATTAAACGATTGAACACACATTTAAAATTTTTATTAATTTTTAAAATTAAAATATATTTACTTTATATTTCTATTTAATTTCTTAAATGAAAGCTTACAAAGGAGGGAGTAGTAAGTACTCAAAGTTTGAAATATTGCAATTAAAATGACATGCTTATAAAAAAAACCATGATAAACCGAAACGCCCTTTTTCCTAATAAGTCCAGTCAAATTGCTGTGCACGCACAAGAACAAAGGACCAACAAGCAAAAACCAGAATCATTCCGGATATTATTACCGGCTGACAGTGTAACCCAACGTCCACAAAACGAACGAGACGGTCGGTCGTCGCATTTTATGCCATAACATTTGCGGTGCAAAACAATTAAATTTTATCCTTGTATTACATCGAAATAAAGTGACGTTGGTCACAGGGTTCAAGTACAACTGTTATCAAGCCAAAGCTAAAGCGAGATGCCCGACTAAGCCCGAAAAGAACGCGTCCATTCATTTATTGCAAGGCAAGAAATCCACCGCTCGTGCAAATACGAAACACGATGTGTCTTCTGCCCTGTCTCGATCACTCCCTTTGCTTGTGCCACGGCCCTTCGTGGACGAATCAGTGACCGCAGAACCACACCATTGCCGTTATGAAGAGTTTTCCCACTCAGCGATACAACATCGTGCCTTCGCTGGTGGGTGGCGCCCTTGTTTGGGCCGTGGTTTGGGTGCCTGTACTGTACACTGACTCCACACGGTCTGCGGCACTGCTGAAGATGCACCAACATTTCAAAAAGGGACGCTTTCGGTGAACGAGCGAGTGCATCTCCATATGCGAGTAAACCTTTTGCGTGTGCAACTTTACGTTGGCTTCCGTCGAAAACACTCGAGGAAATAATAGTTTAATGGCTTTTCGGAACCAACGGCTTGGGCGCTGGTGTGGTAGAGGTGGAGAATAAATTATACTCCACGAACACGTTCCAATGGTTTTGCTAGAGGGCAGCATCATGCACCTTCGTCTACATATAGCAGCAGCACCGAAAAGGGTGCAAGATAAGCAAAGTTTTATCAGCACACTTGGTACGCGATTGTTCTTAATCTTTTTCGCCTGTGTACTTTTTTGTACGCGCGTACGGGTCTATTGCTTCTCGAGAAAAAGCGAGAGAGAGAGAGAGAGACTGCTGCATCAACCATTGAAGTTGTCGAGTGCAGCATCGTTTAGTGAGTTATTCGCTTTCGCGCTTTGTGCAAAGTGAATTGCTTTGCTTTGTTTGCGTAAAACTACAAGAGGATTACGAAGGATGATGAGAGGAGCAGAATTTTTAACTAATTGGGGTCATATGTCTGACAGCCAGTTGTTTATTAGATATCTTTCCGATTTGTCTTTATGATAGAAAAGAGTTAATAAAACTGGGACAGCATAAGATAAAATAAAAAGTAAAGTAACTCCTCACAACAAAAACGTATCTACGCAAATAAAATAATGTTGTTCGAATTAACAAACAGCACTAAAACGAACAGCCATGAATCGTTCGCGGTGTTGTTGCTTCTTCTGTTGCTTAATTTGTCACACACGATCGTGATTAAAGGATTGCGGTGGTTGAAATAAGATGAAAACTGCTCAGTATGAGCCACATTTCGCAAAGGCGTACCGTAGTACCCCAACGGGCAGCCCAACGCTTTCATGAGACCCACGGGAAAAGGACTGTTTGCTCGCTCACCTAACCAAACTCGAGCAGCGATTCCCAGGCAGATCGTGTACGATTAAGCGTCGCCATCAAGTACGAATTGTACCGCGTCCCTTAACACACACTTGCACAAAGACTGGCTGCTGTTGCTGCTGGCTGCTGGTGAATTGGAATTGAAATTTTAATTAAATTCCATCCATCCACCCGATCAGGTCGGTTTGTTGCCGGTCGGTCGGTTCGTCGGACGGACAAACGAACGGACGGACGCTCACTTGCTAATGACTGCTCGCGAAAAGTAGATTAAATTCGCGCATTAACATCAATCAACGCGTCGCGAAGGATTATCGGGCCGTTGTGGTGAATCCACGCGAAAGCGGTTTAGTTTAAACCGATCCCGGGAACCATCTCACCGGCCTTGGTCGGTTGCGTTCCGGATGGGGGTTGTAATTTGTTTTCTTTTTATTTGAAGGAAGTCTTGCCGTACGCGGGACTGACCCTGTTTTGTGGGTGCTTCTTAGAATACCTTTTCGATTGCAAGTTTTGGTTTAGAAAATAAATAATCGATACGGTAATTATCACTTAAGGAAACGAGAAGGATTATGGAACGACAACACACCTTGGCTGGTTTAAAACAACAAGCTGGCAATACGGCCTAAGGAGTTAATACTGCAATTTAAGTAATTAAATCGACAAATATTAAGCATTTTTATTATATATTTATTAATTATTAATAATCCTAAAAATGTTCCAACAGAAAGCAAAATAATTTTGATGACAGCTAGATAAAGTAAAACGCAAAAAAAAATTAAGCTATTTGCACTCGCGGCAACATGCACCAACAATGAATGCAATTTGCATATTTAAATGCTTCTGGACTTTGCGCTTCCTTCTGTGCCACTTTATAAGATTCCACAAAGGCACTATTTCCCAGCAGTACGTGAAAGAAAAAAACTAAAAACTTTTTCCCATTTTCCTACATACCGCTAAGGATCGTTTTGAACCAATGATCAACGCAAAACCATTGAGCATCGGTGTCCATTAGTTGGTCAAGTGCGTTCGCGCAAAGCGGACTGGCGCACTACGAAAAAAGTACGAAACATCAAACTCGTTTGCGAAATACTCGTGACAGTTTTCACACCTCCCTACCCTTCCTCCCACACGCCCCTTGCCACAAGGAAAAAGGCAGCACGTAAATTAGATAAATTTTCCACCAAACACCTACCAACCATCCTTTACTGTTGTCAACCGGTTAAGATGGAAGGAAAACCTCATTTGATGGGAAAAATGATGGTCGCCTCACGTCCCTTGTTAACTGAAACATCCCTCGCTTGCTGCTTTACAAAAGGATAGCACAACTCGCTCGCTTCATTTGCACAGTTCCGCATGGCTTTTCGCATTTTAACGACGCCCGACCATTTTTCGTGGGACGTTCGAAAGAAGCAGAAGAAGGAGGTTTGAACCCAAAACGGTTTGTTCATCATTTCATCGTCTCTGCTGATAACCGTCACCCCATCGTTTCTAGGCGCCCGTCCAACGTCCGACAACGGTGCGAACTCATTAAACTTAAATAAACATCGATATTATCATTCATTTAGTAAAGTTTTCAAATTATTTCCTGCCTTCGTGCGCTTTTTTTTTCTTTGATAAAGGGAGTAAGAAAAATGGCCATCGAATGAAAGCGTTTCACCAATTGAATCGACCGTTTTGGGTTGGAGTTTTGGGTCGATTGATGGATGGCTGAAGGGAAGGGAGACGATTTTCGCTTCATTCTTTTCCTGCGGATGTTCCCATGATAAATTGATCACATTTTTTCAGTCTCCATTTCTGGTAATTATTATTAAGAAACTAATAGCAATCAGAGAGGTAAAAGAGAACAGCAATTACTCTATTACATTTAGAATAAGAGTTGAATAAAGGCTTTTTATGGTCCTTTTAGACAGTTAAACTGCAAGAGTTCTAGACCTACAATTTCGGGCCTTCCATGACTTTGATTACCCAGAGCAGTATAAACATTCCAGCTGCTCAGTTTGGAAGGAATTTGATACTCGGTCCTGTTCTGCACGGCTGGAGCGGCTATCACTTGCGATTGTTGTGAAGGAGTTCATATATTAACTCCAAAAGTATTGTTATGAACAGCGTTAGCAGTTTGAATCACATATTATAAACGAGGGTTTTGATTTGACGTACACGAACACTTCAATCTGCAACCTTAGGCCGAACAGTACGGCAACACGTAATGGGTTTCATGCATAAAATCATGAATAATTTGTAAAATAAACTTAATTTCGTTTATGAAAAAGGTGAAAAGATGACAGCGTTCTATAATTTCCAAACATCCGTTAAAGCGATGTTTTTTTTCAAGCATATCAAACAATTTGATTTGAAGGGACAGCAAAGGGCAGGAAAAAGAAACTACTCCACAACCCTTATTGCAAGCAACGAACGAACCCGTAATAAAAAAGGAATCGAACGAGTTCATCATGTCGGCATGAATCGATTCACCCATCCATCATTTCGTAGCCCATCACCATCAGCGTCGTTTACGATGGTGAATTAAGCTGGAAACTAGCCTCGAAAAAGCCTCACCAGCCCACCGTTCAACGGTTTGCTGGAGTCGAAAGAGATTTGATTGCAATTTAAAAGTCGTTTCTTTCTTCCCGGAGTCCCACGGCCCACGGTTTGCCCATGTTTTGCGATAATGGTAGGGATCGGTGTCTGACACTCACCTGACAGTTGCTGGCCCGCTGCCCAGATCGTACGTGAACTCGACGTAGCCCATGTTGAGGCAGAGCGAAATGTAATCACCATACTCGTGGTGCCCACTGTACAGCAGCAGGCCATCCTCCAGCAGCGGCTTGATGATGATCTGTCGGTGGCCCCGGCGAAAAGGTCGGTGCATTACGAGCCCACGGAGGCATGGCAAGCGACCAGGATACGGGATCGATTTCAAATGCATTTTCCGGTTGGTTTGTTCGGGCAGCAAAATTGATTGCCATTCAACCCGCGGTGCGATGATGGAGGCGCCAGGTACCGCACGTGCACGTGCACGTGGTTAGTTGGACGGGAGTTTGTTGGCCGGTTAGAAATTTGGCAAAATGGCAGGTGGATGGGCCGCAGCATTTCGCAGCAGGTGGATCGGTTCGGTGAACCATCGCGTTGGCGATAATGATGCCGATGTCGAATGATTGTGTTCGTGGTGTTAGTGGTGTTGGTGATGGTGGTCGATGGCACGTCGATGAACACCCCGATGGGTCGATGCGGGAAAAGCGATTGAATCGAATGTTGCACCGGGATAATAATGGCGACGCGATGTTTATTTGCAGTTGCGATTCATTAGCGAAACAATCAGCAACAGAAGCGCGTGCGGTGGTAGTTGGGTCGTGTCCAGCAGTGTTTATTCGTCGCGTATCCGAAAGGTGATGCAGCAGTGGCAGATGGGAGACAAAAGAGACACACAAAAGAGATGGATTAGAGCAGTTGATTTGTGCCGCATGTGCATGTGTTAAAGCTCAAGAAGAACTTGCAGTACAATGCGCCGCGCAATGGAAACATTATCTTTGGTAGTGTTTTGCACAATAAGTTAATCAGTGCACAATATGGCACAAGCATCTATCAAACGGATTGGTTTACCTAAACCGAATAACTTGTCATTAGAGTTGCGCACTAATCCGGTACATACATACAACAGGTATGTGAATAATTTGTCAATTTACATGCCCGGGTGCATAGGAAAATGTTTTAACAACCGTTGAATGGTCTCCAAGTGTTGGGAAGTTTTTCAGGGTCTGAGTAGGTGCACCTCGGTGGGTGTAGACGTGTGTTCGTGTGGGTTAATTATACCTCAAATGGGTAAACACTTCTGATTTATTATTGTTCAAATACCTCTTTTGGGAGGGTAGCATCGAAAAAAAGGATAGATTGTGCTATTAATTTAACAAATGCAAATGAGCTTATTAGTGTGTGAGTATGGTTTAGTTGTAGGATGCAGATTGTTTACGCAGTGCGAGAGCCTACGCAACATGAGTTAGTTTTCATGAATGTTTTGAGTAGGTGTTAGCTGTATGCTGGCATTAGCTGATTAATTTAAGTGTCATACTTTATGAAACGATCAGTTGATATATTTTAATTACTCTTTCAAGCATTAAACGCAATTATTTATGCATGCAGCACAAAACATACCTTGAGCTCGAACCAGATAATGCAGCTATCGCCAAGGGGAGCATATCGCAGATAGGATGATCCGTTGAATGAAGGCACCTACGGGAATTGTGGATAAACAACAGAACATTAGATGACATATAAATTTGAAGAGAGAGAGAGAGAAAGAGAGAGAGAGAGAGAGAGAAATTATGCTATAATTATTACATACTGTAACTTAAAATAGCCGACTAAACTAGTAAGGATGCGCTTTAGTAAAAAAGGTATGTTTAGATGCACATTAGTATTAAATCCAGAGATAAATTGCTCTTGATTCTATGATTGAAGTGATAGTGATGTAATTTTAGTTTAATTATTGAAAGTAAAATTGATTTATTTTAGTAAAAGTTCAAATAAACTCTACTTTTATGTATGCTTTCTCGAGCTATAGGATATGACAATATAAAAAGCCAAAATGTTTCATTTATAGAATAAACAGAAAAAAACATTCCTAATCATTCTGATTTGTAATGAAATTTCAATTTCTTATGGTTGATTTAACCTTTCTACCATTTTTATTATATTTGACATCTTCCAAACAACATGCAATAATTTTTTGTTCTTCATGATTTTACTTTTTCGGTCTCTTTGTACAAAAGCAAGCGAACCCGAACCCAGCGCTAGCACAGGAATCGAATGTTAAAAAGCAACAAGCAAGTTGAAGGCACTTAACCGCCCATTGGCAAAAGGGGTTGCTATTTACCAGCGGCGGCCACCCGTTACACGCTAGTTCTCTATTAATCACGTACCTGTAAATCCAGTCGCATCTCGCATAAATCACCGCCAAATCCCAGCGGACAGAGACAGATGGCACCGTCATCCGACGGCAGACATTTGCCACCGTGCTGGCACGGATAGCGACTGCACCGATCGGTTATGCATTCCTCTGCACGATTTTGTTCGCGGTCGCGGTCGTCCAACAAATGGGAATGGGGCCATGTGTTCGAAGGATGGGAATCCCCCATTCCAGCCGGTTCGATGGTGGTAGCAACAGCGGCAGCATTATCATCATGATGTTTCCATATTTTTCATTTCCCATTATTCAGTTTTCCGTTCGTTTGAGCGATACACGTGTACGATGGGGTTTGAGCCGCGCGCGAACAATGTTTATGTTGTNAGCCAAAATGTTTCATTTATAGAATAAACAGAAAAAAACACTCCTAATCATTCTGATTTGTAATGAAATTTCAATTTCTTATGGTTGATTTAACCTTTCTACCATTTTTATTATATTTGACATCTTCCAAACAACATGCAATAAATTTCTGTTGTTCATGATTTTACTTTTTCGGTCTCTTTGTACAAAAGCAAGCGAACCCGAACCCAGCGCTAGCACAAGAATCGAATGTTAAAAAGCAACAAGCAAGTTGAAGGCACTTAACCGCCCATTGGCAAAAAGGGGTTGCTATTTACCAGCGGCGGCCACCCGTTACACGCTAGTTCTCTATTAATCACGTACCTGTAAATCCAGTCGCATCTCGCATAAATCACCGCCAAATCCCAGCGGACAGAGACAGATGGCACCGTCATCCGACGGCAGACATTTGCCACCGTGCTGGCACGGATAGCGACTGCACCGATCGGTTATGCATTCCTCTGCACGATTTTGTTCGCGGTCGCGGTCGTCCAACAAATGGGAATGGGGCCATGTGTTCGAAGGATGGGAATCCCCCATTCCAGCCGGTTCGATGGTGGTAGCAACAGCGGCAGCATTATCATCATGATGTTTCCATATTTTTCATTTCCCATTATTCAGTTTTCCGTTCGTTTGAGCGATACACGTGTACGATGGGGTTTGAGCCGCGCGCGAACAATGTT
The DNA here is from genome assembly GCA_018908115.1 of Anopheles rivulorum. NCBI lineage: Eukaryota > Metazoa > Arthropoda > Insecta > Diptera > Culicidae > Anopheles > Anopheles rivulorum. The sequence goes on from CM032178.1 coordinate 41,209,162, forward strand.
TATGTTGTGTTGTGTGATGTTGTTGTTGTTTGGTTTGTTGTACGATTTGTATTTCATTTTTTTCCATTATATATTATTTGATCCCGCAGCATCACCATCATCACCGTCGTCATAGCAGCATTCCAACGTGCACGGAACCGGAGGATGGATTGTAGGTAAATTGATATGGAAAATGAGAGAGAAATAGACCGAGGAAGAGAAAGAGAGAGAGAGAGAGAGAGAGAGAGAGAGAGAGAGAGAGAGAGAGAGAATGTGGATGAAATATCGGATGTGAACCAGTCTGCCACAGTGCTGTGAAACATGCAGAAGAAGCATTATTTTTGACATACAATTAACCCATCCTTCGTGCTTTTGTAGCATACTGTTACCCGTGTTGCAAAGCACACGGGAATATTGTATGGGATACTATAGCAAAAAGGGATAAATATAAATGATTATGGCTACGTATAAAAGGGAAAATATTTCTGAATACAAAAAATACGCTACCACTTTTTTGGCCCAAGTGTGTAAGCGTGTAGCGTAAGCTCGCTGCTACTGGGAGGCAAAAGGAATTCTTTGGCAGAAAAATTAATTATCATTTAATTAAATTGTAACGCAGTGCGATCATCGCTGGCACAAAACTTGGCGCCAAGCGGAAACAGGAAAGGAAAGGAAGTGGCACAGGCAGTCGTAAAAGCCCTTCTGGGAGAATGGCGCTTCCGCTTAATTCAGTTATCTCCGGTGCTCTCGGTCACCCGCACAACCTTCCACCATACCACCCACTCACCCGTTCCGCTCCGTTAGCCTGCCGGCAGCGTTGGGTGTGTGCTAATGGAATGAAGTTTAAAACTAAGATGGACCAAAACACAAAAAAAGAAACTGCTGTAAACTTTGCAACACGATATCACGCGATTCCGTTGCGGTGGAAAATGGTGCTGCGCCTAAGTTTTCCCGGAACCCGGAGTTTGCACTACAAATGCAAACGAACTCCGGTGCATCACACGAGACAAACAAGGATGCAAACAGTGGTGCGGCAGAGGGGTGTTTTGGGCCAGAAAAACTTTACTGGCAACATGGCAAAGAGAACGAGAGCAGGAGAGCGACACAGCCATAAGAAATCAACATCCTACGGGGTAGGTGCAAAACGTCTCTCTTGGTCAGTGTTTCGAAATAAAGGAACTAAACTTATTTGACAGGGAGTTTATATAAGCTCCGGTCTGTTTTTCACAATGCCGTGCATGAATTCTTCGTTTTAAGGTTACAGGTTGCCGTAGGATATTTTGTGGAAAATTCTTATATTGCGAATTAGTTTCCATGTTTTAGGCAACTTTTTTCCAAAGGTATCTCAACGCGTTTGCCATTACCATTTTTACACAAATCACTTATACAACATTTCTCAAAAGTTTGCTGATTATTGATGTGAAGCATAAGTGGCTGACTAATTAATTTCTAGTTCAAGTTCAAGTTCAAGTTTTCCTAATGTCAATAAATAACATTTAACTAAACACATCATTCAGCCCTAAATTATTGTATATTTGCGTACAGTTTTATTGTGGAATTAACCTTAAAGCTTCGATTAAAATATCCAAAAAGTCAAAGCAATAAACTTTATTCCAACAAAACTATCTCTAAGACAGCAAATTTACTTTGTTTATCTATTAACACAGTAGAATATTTACAGCAGCATGAAATTTGCCAACAAAACACACCAGTTTCGCTCTTGCTCGTTGGCTTATTCAGGTTCGTTAATGGTACGCTAAATTCGGTAGGACTCAAATTAAGAAAAGAAAAAAAAACACACCGAACCATTACCCTTTCGGAAAGCGATCATGCTGTCGAAAACTCGTGCCCCAAGGCATTCGGCACGTGCTTCCAAGAAGATAGAACAGACGAAAGCGGTTTTACTTTATTTTTAACCGCTTCAACCAAAGATGCTTGCTCTTAACTCGCGATCGATGATACCCAGACTCGCTTACGACTTGGGCGCTGCTACCGACAAAAGTTGTGAAACTAATTTAGGGAAAGTTTTCATTCTTCCCTTCTTCATTGTGAGAAAGCTGATGATTATTTTTTTTATATTGTCGTTGGATGTTTTTGTTTTTTTTTTGTTCGCGATTTTTGTCATGACGCGTGAACTAATTCTGTCCAAGCAGTCAAAACCAATGCTGCTACATCGAGATGGATCGAGATCGGATGGAAACATTTTGGTAACATTAGACAAAAAAAAAATCATACAAAGTTTTCACTTTGGTATAGCTTCTAGTTTGTTTTCCAGTTTCTTTTCTTTTTTTGGGTTGTTTTTGTATGAAATTTTCACATTCGGTCGCTTGTCGCCGTGCCGTTTGGCGCCTTGTTTGTGGAACTGGATTATTTGTGCACTGTTTGTTGCGTGATTTGGTATCTCCATTTAGACACATTTACCCACCACGGGCGAAAGTTTAACCGTACGGATAAACAAGCAAGAAAAGACACGATGTCGATTTATGCCATGGGCAAGGTACGATGAAACAAAACGAAAAAACACCGATTGTGGCAAAGTAAGTGGACTGGTAGATGGTGAGCTTGGAAGCGAAAGGAAGTAAATATACCACACCATGGATAAGTAAGAAAAGCTTTCAAATCCACAGGACACGCATTTGTTGGAGGTTTGTTTTTCACGCCTAAAGAAACACATTCTAACGCAACCGCCCAGTGAGTTTTGGGTTGGTAGGTGGGTTGGTTGCTTGTTGGTTTTTTCGCATCAGTTTTGCTGCTTCTGTTATTTGTCGGTAAACTTTTACTTACGGATATCGAATCCATGCGACACGTCGCCAAGTGCGCCCTGCTGGAAGTTGTAATCGTGATCATTAGCGACAAACTTTCGTATACATCCGGTAAAACCGGTGCTGACGGGAAGCTTCCGGTCCAGGCCAGTGATGTTGCCGTATCCGCCGAGGAACACCGGCTCACGGAAGGTGATGCGCGAAAACAGACCCTGTTTGGAAAATTGAGAAACAATACAAGAGAAAAAAAAAGAAAGCAGCAGCATAAGACATAATGTTTTAACAGTGGCATCAAGACGTAAAGGTGAGTTGATTGAACTGATACGGCAACAGAGCGTTGTGATGAGATGCAACCGACGTTGGCGTCAAGTTTGAAGGCCACGTTGTACGTCGCACAACGTTTTTCTTTTTTGGTTTGCTTCTGTTTATCGAGCTGATGATGTAAATGTGTGGGTGTAAAGTTTCGGTAATCGAGCGTGGTTTCTTTCCTACGAAAATATGATGTGATTTTGATGAGAGAGAAGGAGAATACGTAGGAGGCGATATGACGTAGTTCAATGTTAGAAAAAAAGTATCAGACTAAGAGATAATATTTGCTTTTCATCATGAGCCAACGTTCAAGTACTCAAGATTAGTATCGATGATAAATGTATTCAAAGGCAACAAGCTTTTTGAACGGTTGATGGTTTATTGATATCATTATTCAATTTCGACCAGTTCAGAAAGATTGGTTTTAATGTACGAAGATACTGTTTTACCTCAATTAAATATTATTTCACCTCAAAGTTGTCATTAAAATGATAAACAGGAATTTTTGAAAGTTTTACTCTCCTTAAAGCAAGTAATTAAGATATTCACGAAACCAAACTTGGCAATTGAATTTGCAATATAAAGGTCTTAATCCTTTATACGCAGTCAATGACCTGTGCAGTCAATCATCTATTATGGAGCACATTGCCAACGAAACATCTTATCGTAATCCCCACAATCACTTTCAATATGACCAACCGTCGTATGCGCTGGGTACATTGTTTGAGGTCAAGTCGCGTTCGATCCTTCGAGCTAATATGTTCCGAAACCACTGGCTTAAGCACGTCATTAATCAGAAGGATTTCACTGCTCGCAAGTGCAGCGCAGTACGTACTTATAGGCACATCGTTAACCATCCACCGGCACGGTCCCATTGGCCGTCGGGCTGATATATTAAGTCATTAGCAGCAAATTGAATCCCTGCCATATTGCTGCTACCGGCACTTCTGGTTTTCCATTCTACCAAAACTCGTCTGCTCGTTTGACCCGAAATCAAAGCTCTCGCCCAAAGGTTGCGAAGGGGGCAAGAAGGCTAACGCTTGGGTGCAAGGACACATCTCGATTTCAACCCACATAATCACACCGTAACTCTGTTGAAAATTTTCACTTCATTTAACATCAATTTTCTCGCCAGCTTCTCATGCGTGCGAGACCCGGCAGCTTCTTGGCCGGTGGCAGCTACTGCTGTGCGCTACTCCGATAATATCTTGCCCAGCACAATGTCGAGGGTCCTTCTGTGTGTGTGTGTGTGTGTGTGTGTGTCGTCAGGATCAAAATTATCGCCATCGCACCAATGTGGACAATTTATGGTAACAAATAAAAGCAAACATCAACTCATGTGTAGTGAAACTTGGTAGCAAATGTGCCGACCACTTTGCGTTTGAATTTTTACAGTACTGGCACAAATCGTAAGTCTGGCCAGCATTCACATGTATCAACAATTTGGCTCGATGCATAATTGATGTACTGCGTACAAGTCCCTCCCCCCCAAGAACCGGTCGCCGCTTATAATTGAGTGCACATTTAGGTCAATAATTTTATTGTGCATTTAAATCGTTAATCCAACCAGGCTGGCCTGACACCAAGCGATGGATGTTGGATTGGACACCAGGATGCCAGTGCAGGCAATCAATTTCTGGATCAGTAAAAAAGTGAACATAACGATGTTGTTTATAATTAACACCGTCAAATCTCACCATTTGTCATGCCAATTCACGTGTCACATTGTTTTCTTTGACTTTCTTACCGAGTGGTAAGCAGTGGTGTATGGATGCAGTTAAAGTTCGATTATTGAAATCACCACATGCCGATGTTTGAGATATCTCAAACGGAGAGCATTTCCTGAAATAAATACGTATCGGTAAACAGTTTGTTCGTCGCTTCTTGAAATCGATTTGAGATAAGCCGATGAGAGGAAATGTCCCCGATATGAAATGATGCCGATATCTTCCCGAATCCCGGCGGCTTTTCGTACTGGAAGCTAAAGGATCCTTGCTATTGTCAACGGGGAACTCCGTTGACCAACACGGAAGTCGGAAAGCTTCCACGTGTGCTTTGGGATCTAATGAAAACAAGTAAGATCTAGTGTGCCACCTTGACCACCCGTAGGTCGACCTTCCACAATCAGCTTCCGGCACTCCATCGATGACAAATGGTCCAATCTTGAGAATTACTTAACCCCATCCTAATTTATCGAGGCGTATATACGGCGATCGGCACTGTACAGCGCCATCGCTACACAAAAGCGCCCACCGTTTGGGTACTGAACAACCTTCGTCCACAAGCAACAAAGCTGTAGCAATATCGACGAGAGGCCCCATGGTTGTCCAGACTTGGCAACCACAGTCTCCATCCGGGATGGTGTTTTGCAATGGAGAATTGTTCGTGTGTCTTCCGAAGCGCCCAGCTGTAATCTAGAGAGTAAACATAATTAAAATCCCATTGTTTCCGGCCTGTATACCGCACTGACGGTATTAAGCTCTCCGGATCGGTGCGTTGATAGGGATAGGCGGGCAGGGATTATGCAACTGGTTTCGCCCCGGAAACCTATCTGCGCTGCTTGCCGGAAGTGCTACCGGAAGGGCACTGAATGAACACTGCGGCGGGCTTGGCATGAGCGAGCTAGGAGTGAAAGTGGAAGGGCATCGAGCATGTCGTTGTAAAATCGTTAATTCCGACAACATTCTGGCGGGAGAGCTTGTGCTGTGTGTAGTACAACGAAAGTCCGGTTTGCACAATCTACTCGAGTCAAAAATCGGCATGCCTGCAGCGGAAACGCGTCGTAAATGGAGGAAGCAGCAAAATTGATTTACATGCAATTGATGGTAACGTCAATATTATTTTACACCATTGCACACGGTTAGATTATTGCACGGAAAATAATATTATTCAACCCAAACGGCGAACAATTAGTCAGAAACACAGCGCTCGTTTGTAAAAATACTCAAACAGTCAATAAATTCGTCAATATTCTTTATGTATAAGAAGTTTGTTTTAGGTATTGACATGCTTTTGATTAATATTTAATGGTTGATAGGAGAGGCAAAGAAATTCCTAGACATGTACAGTAACTGAATTTGTCAAAAATGATTACGAATATATTGAACGAATAAATTTGAAGTCAATGGAATGAATTTGTCTTAAGAAAACAATTGTTTAAATTGGTTTATTCAATTTTAAAACTATTGATTAATCCTTTTAATTCATTTAACTGCACAGCTTTTTACCATTTCAGTAAGGTTTTTTTTAAATAAATTTAAGGACTCTTGCTTAATGATCCCAACTTTAATTTTGTTAACATTTTAATAACATTAATAAAAGTTTGTTTACAAAAACGATATAAAACACGAATGAATGGAAACCAAACAATGATACATTTCGATTAAGTTTAGTATTCGTTATATGTTACTCTGCTTTCCGTTTTCTTAAGAGCTAAGTGTTGTAATACCCAAACAAACTTAAATATGATCACCTTTACTTAAAGTTATTGCATTTGACAAGAAAAAATTATAAGATATTCTAAATTAAATTAATAATTTGTTTAAAAAAATGAAAATAACATGTTCAAACCTTAACACTTTGACCCACGTAAGCTTGAAGTGGAAAAGATTTCTTGTTTTCGAAGCTTATTGCAACCGACAAACCGAAGCCCAAAATGGATCATTCGATATAAAGAGAAAAGTACAACAATTTCACACACAAAATAGATCCGCATCCGTCTTCTCACCACGAAGAATGCTGCTAGCAGAGAATGCTATTTATTTGTATATGAATGCAGTAACGATCCATACCGCTCAAACAGACGTCATACAAATCAGCCACAAGTGAGGCAGACCGGGTCGAAACAACTGGACAGCATCCGTCCGCCCACTGGCAAGTTTCCGACTCACAAGCAAAGTTGCAAAAATAATCAATTTGTATTCTTCCGTTCACAGCACAATACTGCAATTTCCTTTACCGGAACGAAGCAGTGCTGCAAGTCGTTGCCCAAAAAACCCGGAAGAAGTTCCGATCGGGAAGAAAGTTTGCCTTCGTCTTGGCGTCTTGCGGTTCCGGGCTGCTCGGAATTTACCGTCGGCGCTCCCGACGATGCCAGTTGGCATTGCATTGCGGTGCAATGCACAACATTCTTTTGTTGTGGAATATACAAACAATCCTGATGAAATTTGTGGTCGTNCCGTTCACAGCACAATACTGCAATTTCCTTTACCGGAACGAAGCAGTGCTGCAAGTCGTTGCCCAAAAAACCCGGAAGAAGTTCCGATCGGGAAGAAAGTTTGCCTTCGTCTTGGCGTCTTGCGGTTCCGGGCTGCTCGGAATTTACCGTCGGCGCTCCCGACGATGCCAGTTGGCATTGCATTGCGGTGCAATGCACAACATTCTTTTGTTGTGGAATATACAAACAATCCTGATGAAATTTGTGGTCTTTGTGATGCAATACGCCCGGCCAACGATATACTGCTGCAGTGGCTTCTACACCCTAAAATGCCACAATCGTGCCGAAGCGGTCTCGGTGCTGGTGGTTGTAGTTTCACCAGACAACAGAGAAGCTGCGCGAAGCAGTTTCCACGCAAAGGTCGAAAAATAAATTTTGGGTGACTTTAAATGCGTAAACAACTGGTCCTTACCTTCGAACGACCCTGCACTCGATTACCCTGATTCAGGACGAGCCACGCGTCCCAACGATGCCGGTAGATGGTGATCGTGTTCCATTGGTTCAGCACGATTGTTTCCTCTGACTTGACGCGACCCATGCCGGAGCCGCAATCGAACCTGCAAAGGGAGAGAGAAAGAAAACGGGGCAACATTTGTGAAACATTGAACAAGATAGATTGTGCTATGGATCCAATAAGCATGACGCAAATGCGCTCCCAAAAGGTAACAAATTAGACATCCCAGCCACAATTTAATTGAAAATGGAATCATTCAAAAAATAAAACGAAGCCATGCAGCCTCGATCGTAATATATTTCTTCCGAGCAAGTAATTTATCTTTGACGGTAAACCCAATTTGCTCGGTAGTTCGTTAGAAGATAAATTCTTCATCCTAAACGTTGGAAGCATTCACGAAAGTAAAGTCCAACACAATCGGCTTACCGGTGAACGGATTAAAATGGGAAAGTTTCACCATCTTGTCACTTAGTAGCGAAGGGAAAACTTTTCACCGTCTACCAGAGTCGGCGACTTCCCCAGTTTAAGCTCTTGAGCCGAATAGCCGCCATACCATTATCTGTTGGACTCATGGACGCTCTCAAAGTGTCTGTCGACGAGTTAGCTTCGCACCATTCAGCTTTCTAGTTTAACGATGCGAAAATTATCCATTCCAATGACAGGAGTTTGGAACAATGGGGCGACTCAAAATATTGTTCTCCATTGAATCGACACTACTTCAATGGGATTGCCATCGAAAGCGAAAAGACCATAGTCCCATCAAAATCTCAATCAAAGTTCTCAATAAGCCTGGCAGCCATACCGACCTGCTAGGCCCATTCCTCTGGCGTCAACGATCGTTTTGCAGCAGGAAATAAATAAAACGTGCCAATAATATTTTGCTCCGCCATCTTCATCCATCATCAATTAAAACTAATTCGCGCTCCACTTTCGCGCTCGAGTAATGGCCATCGATCTATTTCGCTCGCCATGGTGGCTTGGTAACGGAACCGACTATCGGAAAGGAAAAATTAACATCAATAGAAGTTCCCATTCGGTGGTTGGTGATGATGTGGGTCAGTGGTAATTTTCCATTCCTGTTCTTTGCTGGTTTGCGACGAAGGCAGAACAATGCTTTACGCGAACATGGGAGAAAGCAGTCAGAGTGCCAGATGCAACATGTACTATAGCACGTGAGAAGGATACATTCATCTTGTGAGAAGCTTTCGCCCAGAAATTAATTACTTTATTAGTGTTTCCAGTGGAAAAAGGAACGTCAATTAAACTAGCTCCTATATTAAACAAGAATGCTCGTTCATTTCAGCAGTAAAGGACAATATTACTTTATATATTGTAAGCTTTGTTTAAAAATTTTTTTTTAAATCTAGAAAGTTTAAAATAACAGCACTGGTTTATTTTTTACTAACAAATTTTCTTCTACGTGAAATGAAACTCGCCTTTATCTTTTGCATATCAATTCTTTTTCTTGATTTTTTTTATTATTAATTTTTGTTTACTTTAGTTTTAAAATGTTTTAATACTTTCAATCAATTACGTTTTGTTTATTTTTATAAATTGCACAAAAAATTACTTATATTAGGTGTATTAATGTGTTCGTGCGGTTTTGGCATTAATGCTCCCATTTATTTATTACATATTTATTGAATCTGGCAACACTGCCAATTTGAAGTGTCATTATTGGGCTACAATATCCACTATCTGTCATTTTGATAAATAGTAAATAACATAGTATCTGCGAGCACCGAACATGGCATCATTTGTACCAAATAATGTGTTTTTGCGGGGAGTTTTGCTTCATTATTTCAATATGAAGAAAAAGGCTGCCGAAAGTCATAAAATTTTGGTAGAAGTGTATGGTGACCATGCTCTAGCTGAACGAACGTGTCAGAAGTGGTTTGCACGGTTCAAAAGTGGCAATTTTGATTTGGAAGATGAGGAGCGTTCCGGAGGACCACGAAAGTTTGAGGATGGAGAATTAGAGGCAATACTGGATGAAGATCCATCACAAAACCAAAAAACACTTGCACAGACACTGGGAGTGGCTCAGCCAACCATTTCTCTTCGATTAAAAGCAATGGGAATGATCCGGAAGGTGGGAAATTGGTTGCCCTATGACCTGAAGCCAAGAGACGTCGAACGCCGTTTGTTCACTTGTGAACAACTGCTCCAAAGGCAAGAGCGGAAGGGATTTTTGCATCGAATAGTGACTGGTGATGAAAAGTGGGTACATTACGATAATCCAAAACGTCGTGCAACGTATGGATACCCCGGACATGCCACATCATCGACAGCCAAGCCGAATATTCATGGCGCGAAGATCATGCTGTGTATTTGGTGGGACCAGCTGGGTGTGGTGTATTATGAGCTGCTACAACCAAACGAAAAGATNGTTAGCTAGTAGAACAGCTAAACAAGACACTCCAGAAGTACCACAAGCCTCGAATCATGAAAAATGGTTGGCAAATATTTTCCATTTACCGCAGTGGGTTCCTACAACCACTCGGCTAGACGCCTAGGCACAGTCACCCCAAACCTTCGCTACCCCTCCCCACCAATATCATGGCTTCCTGCAGGACAAGAATGGTGACCCACCAAACGGGATGCATGACCTGTACCCACACGTACACATACGTCCAGCGACTAACAAAGCGGAAAAGCGTGTTCGGCATCGCCGCTGCTAGCTGGGCATTGGCAGTTGCGCCATTTGCTTTCGCACCGGGTACCACCACCCAACCCAGCCTGTCGAAGCGGTTCAACACATACATTTATCTTGCATAATTGAACATTCCTAGGAAATTAATGTACACATAAATATCAGTTGCGAGCTGATTTATGGGCGCAAGTTTTTGTCTCCTCTCTGGCGATGCGCCTCGGCACAAAATTCGAGCGTGTAATCCTTGACACTGGTGGCACACAAAATGGTGGCCTCCCGGACGATTTCCTGCAATTGCTTCCGGGATGGTTTGAGGGATGAAGATGTTGAGTAGTTTGGTACTTCGGGAGAGATAGCAAGCTGATAGTAGATACACCTCAAACTATCGAAAAATTGATTTCTTGGCGAGAATGATATTGTCTCCGAAGCTTACTGTCGAACTTTTTGATAATTAGAAGTAAAATTCTAACCAATTTTTACCTGCGAAATGTGATTCAAGTTTATTGTCGCGTGATTTATTGTATATTCTGATCATCCAGACGCCCCGATCATATCGCATCGCTATCGGAATCATGCGAAATTTAACAATCAAGTGTCTTCTAAATAGTTTTACACTTTCAAGAAAAACTATTTTATAAAATGTTTGACCATTTGCGTTTCAAAAAAGTCCACTTTGATGTTATGTTTTATTGTTATTTGCCAAAAGTTTGTGGCTACTTTGACGCAGCAGCAGCATTAGCAGGAGTAGTAGCCACCGTGGAACGATCCCGTACACAAGCAACGGTCTCAATCATGAAATCAATTTAAGCAATCCAGTAAAACGGGGTACCCATACCTATCGGCGCTCTCGTGTTTACTTTTGACGTTTGCGTCCAGTTTCCAATCAAAATACATTTTAGCTCGCTTCGCTGGCTACAATTTTCCACCATGAAAGGGATCTATACCAATCTACCTCGCCAATCAACGTGACCATAAAGCAAAAACAAAATACATCTCGAAGCACGGGTAGCGGGCCACGAAACTTCGGGCCAAACAAGCAAACAGACGGAAAGGACGGCTCGAGATGCTGGGAATAACATTATTAAACAAAAACAGAAAAAAAACCCGAACCTCCATCATCCACCGACTACCGCGGCAGCCGTGCTTTTCGCCTTATCGTTGTCACGTTGGCACATGAACTAAGTCAATATCCTTTTTTTGCGTTATTCTATTCTACCATTCCGGTCGAAGGGAGCAACACCATTTAAGGCGAAACCCTCGGCCTGTAACTCAATTAAGTTGTTGACAAACATTTTCGAACACACTGCCACACTGCGATGAGAGAGTGCAAGGAAATGGGGCAGAGATGGCAAGAAAACATGAGCAAAAGCCACCCAAAATGTATAAACCTTCCCCACAATTCCTTGCCGTACGCTGATCGGCAGCGCTTTTCACTTTAAAGCGCCAAGCACAGTTTTGTGTGGTGTATTTGTAAATTAAGCGCACCCAAAGCAAACAAACCGACGGAATGGATCTATTTTTAAGTGTAAAAGTGTAAAGTTGGCCGAACGCGTTGGACGGGGGGCACTTGCTGTCGGGCAATTCCGGTGGATACCCCGGAATGGTTGGGCCAGAGCGCCACGGGGCACAAGCTGGGATGCGAAAAATGTGTTGCATTAAAATCAAGGGAAATGAGACAGAGGGCGTTCGCTGTCGTACCGGAAGCTGATTCTTGGGCTATGTAGATTTTTTCTTTTTTGGTTTTGCATTTTTCACCTCTGCACAAACATCAACCCTTCCCGGGTTACGGCTAATGGTTGCGGCCATTAGCCGAAATGGTCTGCCGTGCTGGGCAGCGGTGCTTCATTTGCGAAACAGTTTTACTTTTCCAGCCGGTCGAAAATGTTTCACTTTCAGCCTGTGAACAGCACTAGTGGATGAGTTTACTTTATAGGCGAAAATTTATTTTCGCCAACAGTTTGTTCAAACGATGGAAGCAACGAGCGTTACGCACAGTTTGGCTTGAAGATAAATTTCATATATATTTAAATGAAAGTTTCAAACGCATCGATGCACATTGCGAAAAAGCTGTTGAATTTGAAACACTTTTTATACGTACCAGAACTCGACGAACCCTTGATGGAGCAGCAGTGCCATAAAGTCGCCCGTCAAATCGTCTCGCTCGCCGGTCAGCAGTAAAATTCCATCAAACGATTCCGGTCGGAACTCAATGTGTAGCTATGTAGGAAATGGGATCAAACAAACGTACGAACGTACATCATTATTAGTGCCGTGTGTTAGCAAGGGATAATACTAAAGCCGCTTGTTGAGTTTTGTTGCGAAAGGAAATATTTAAACCGATTAGAAGATATACATAAACAGAACGTTGGCGTTACCACCATTTTGGAACCATGCTGTTTCTGCTGTGTTTCAATTTTGCGTCAGTGCATGTGCAATTCAATCGAATGCAATTCCTAACATGGGATGATTTTGAGCCGAACACTTTTTCTACTTTTCCTTTTGTTTGTTTCGGTGGGATTTTTCTCGTTGTGTTGTGTGTTATCCTCCACCAACGTTCTGTTCTAGCGATTATTCCTGCAAAAGGTTTTTCGCATGTATATAAATTCGAGTGTTTACGTTTAAGTGAATACATTCTCCATGTACAAGCGATTTAATTTCGCTCGAATGCTTCGCTCTGAAAGCCGACCGGCAACAGTAAACATTATTTGCTAACGGTGGTGGCTGTTGTTATCCTTTTTGTAAAACCGAACAGAAACTAGATGGTTTTATAAAAAAAATGCTAAAATACACAATAGCCATAAAGCCACAGTAGGGTGGACGTATGGGGTATATACACACACAACGCGACATCAAACGAATAAAATACATAAAAAATATATACACACACACACACACGCAGGGCTACAACTCAACAAACACCCGCCAAACTGTTTTCAAACACCGCGCGGCCATGTGCAGGGACGTGTTTTTGGATGAAATAAAAATTAATAAAAAAAATACAACAACAAACAAAAAAACGAATCACCCCCCCATATACAGCCCACGTGCTGTCCACCCAGGAGCACCATTCACACCAAACCAAACGAGGTGTTACCGCACAGCAGGATCTGTATTATCGGACACAAAAATGAGGACCTTTTTACCGTGGCGTGCTTTTTGCCACTCTTTGCTTTGAATATCATAACAATAAAAACGATGCACGGGAGGACTGTACACCGGCCACCCGACAGTGGGAGGAACATTTTTCCCCAGCCTAACACTGGCGGTTGAAGTGTAGAAAAACGCGCGCAACAAACATCGAAACAAACCCCGAAAGCTCAAAAACCATTCATCTGACCATTCTGGTTTGAATGGGAAGAAAGTGTGTCGGGCGTCGGAAGGACGCACGGTTTTGCCACGAATCTGTGACGTTTTTTGTTTTGCTTTGTTTCTACGCCAACTAGCCTTTGCCGTTTGCGCGTGGGTTTTGTTGCTTCGCGCATTTGCGCACGGTTGGATTGCTCGCGTGCAAGTGTTAGCCCGTAAACCCTTTCGGGTGGCATTGTCGGTGGGAGCTGGAGAGACAAACAGGAGCAATGCGTGAACTATTCTATAACGCCGTCGGACGTTGATTGGAATCGAAGTGTATGCGTGTGTGGTGTCGGTTTTGGAATTGACACTGATAGTGCGACTGTTTTGTGGCGTATGCTAGACAGAAGGAAAAATCGCATGGAAAATGAAAAAAGGGCTAACCTCAAGCCACCATCGCTACAACAACGGCTTAACAAATTGATCCCGGTGATATGTGCGATCCGGACGAACAGACAACAATTCTGTGTTGTTTCGCTTTCTATTTTTTCGTGCTATCTGTGCATGTTTGCTTGATAATAGAACCAAGGGAGAAAAAAGGAACACCAAACTTTTACACTGCTATGCCTGCAGCGAAAATTGTTGGAAAACCGCAGACAAGGTGATTGTACTAGCAATGGGTGAAATAATCATCATTTCCAAATTGACCTACAACCCTCGGCGCTGACGGCACACGCTAAATACCACACAAAGGCAGCAAAAGAATAGAATGTGCTTTGAAAAAGTGTCTGCTAAATAGCATATGATTGGAAACTTTTGTGCGTTGTTGAGTATCATAAATTAATTAACGACTTATTAAATTAAATTCAAATTAATGTTAACTCAATCGAATTGAATCTGTACATACTGAATACTTATTGCATAAACATATAATCCATAACATGGATTACTATTGCTGTAGTAACCTACCTGTACATGCTTGTAAGCTCCTCTGAGCGCTGGAAATGCCACCCATGAACGTTTGCTGAACCGTGGAGTATTTACTTTCGTATCTGCAAAAGATAGTGGAATGAAATATAAACATGCGTTAGTACTTTATTGAAGTGAAGATCGAGTTACTTCAGACAGATGAAACGCCTTATGTGGAAAACTAATAATAAATTTAGTTAAACTATAAATTTATTGGTTACCAGGTTAATTTAAAGATAGATCTACTGAATACGTAAAAGTCTCCATGTTCCAACTTTGGCTTACCGACCTTGGCTTAAGCAACGGTACTTTTATTAAAGCATTAAGGCAACTAGTGCCAGATGTTCAAAACTTTTCAAAAATGATTCCAAAAGCAGCATTTCGCTAAGTTGGAATCGATGGTTGGGCTCTGTTCTCTGATCTTCCATCCTTTCATTTACTACTTTTGTCTATCATAGGATCGGTATCAATCCAGTACTTTTTATCTACGGTTCTTTGTTATTAGTTATGCAAGGGTTATAACTGTTCAGTTCATGGCAGATCATATATAAATCCGAATAATAAAAGGAACTGAATTAGAAAAAATCTTTACAAAATATTATAGCAATGGTTAAGAAGGAATAAAAACTGATTATTCCAATGCCGCTTGTGCAGTAAGAGTGTGTGAATCAATTTAATCACATCAGCCGGAATTTGCTCTCATGTGACCTTTTCCCATGTTTCTTCAATAGAAATCTATACACTAATTTAAACTTGGACTATAAATCCATCAAAATTGTTGAATGTAATAAAGGATCTATCTGTATTATGACAAAGTTTAAGCCGAAAATCAATATATAAATAATAAATACCAGCATGTTCATTGTTCCGAAAAATGAATAATCCAATCAACCGAGCTGCTGTATTCTATTACAAGTAACAAATCCCCATGTATGATTTTTCTGCGAATGTTTTATTGCAGGTAAATCTATTTTTCTTACTAAGCCGTACAGACAGCATGCGGTACTAACAGCGAAAAACAAGTTATCGGTTTACTTCTTTGTCCCAGCCTAGGAATGTTGTGCGCAGTTTTCCTGCACCGTCAATCTAATTACCATTCGAGCGCAAAACCGTATGATGGTCGGTGATTGTTTCATGATGGAAACAATCAATTGATATGTGCCGGCTCAACCGGAGTATTGCCGGCAAAATCCATTCGCATCTCTATTCGCTCGGTTTCGCACAGCTTGCTTGAACGTCCGAAGGCCCGCAGAAACGATCGTTTCAGTCACTAAAACTTAAGCCGCTTTATTGGATTTTCCGGTTTCTTCTCGTGCTTGGGACCCCAGAAGAAAACTCCGAGCTCGAGTAAGCTTACCCTTGTCAGCGAAAATGTTTCTTCTCCAGTGCTGGGGAGGAAAAAGTTTGCGCCATCATCCATTCGTACACACCCTCATTGTCAGCAGAAAAGTTGGTGCAGTACCGAGGGCAGATAGTTTTCCCTCAACTTTGTCTCAACGGTCTCAACCATTCTCATTCCAGCAAGCTTTCATACCGTACGCTTGGTAGCTCTCGTACGCTATGGACCTAACAAAAGTGAAGCGTTTTTGTTTCGTTTGATGTTGCCTTTAGTACGGCGACGTTTAGAGAATGTACCCCTACGGATTGAAAAGTTTTCAAATTTATGCCACCACTGGTAAAGGATTTCAATTTCCTCCCGGACAGACATGGAGCCTAGGTTTGCGCCTAAACCATGATCAAAAATACTTATGCTTAAGATTCCGTATCCCTTGCTTCTGTAGGGAATAATGGTCGTTCCCTTTTTGAGATTCACGAAGATACAGGAGAAACGTAGTTTTAAGTTAGAGTGAAAAAAGCTCAGTATTTACTTCCGGCGGTGAACACAGACACTGGAAATAATCAGTCCGAAGCGTTAAAGCGCGCATCACACATTAACACCCTTCCAAATCAGCAACTCAAAATAGGGTTGAGAGAAGGTTGAACAAATCCAGTGATTAATATGGTTGTTGTTAACTTTTTTTTAATTTAAATCACTCTGTTTTTATTGTACATAATGTTTTTACGTTGAATTCTTTAAAATTCTATTTAATATCAAAAGATGGTAGTTTTTTTTGTTTACTGAAACATACTAAATTGCTTAATTTATACTCAGCCTTTGTTTGGATAAATATAATAGTTTGATGTTTCAAACTCAATAAAATTATGCGACTATTCACTTTTAAAAGTAAGTTTAAAAATGCATTTCAAAGAAAATATTTAAACGTCACCCGACAATGGAATTATATTACTCCAATATATAAAGGGGATTTTTTACAAAATATTACCGGAATCAGGAATGAGCTTTTGTGGATCAATAACTTGCTTCGTCATGAATGCTAGTTAAATGACTCGTCACTATATTTGTCTGGTGGAACAGTTCCAGAAGAGACTCCCAATATAGTATTCGGTGAACTGGACCGAACGCTGAGACTGATCTTGGAATTTTAATTGTCAACAGTCAACCGGAATTTATAATTAATTTTTAGGGTTGATTAAAACTACGCAGTAGTGGAGCTTTCTATGTGTTAATGAGATTCTGAAAAATCATATATTAGTTTGTAAAAAAAGTTGCTAAAAAAGACATGCCTTGAAACTTCGAACCGTAGTACAGATTTAGATGGCTTCCTCTTATGAATGAAGCTATGAATCATATAATCAATTTGGTTCTGTTTTAATTGAACATATTGTTTTAGCTCAACAACAGCGTTACTCTACCTTAACTACTATGTAAGACATCTAATCGAGAGTTTTGCTTTCCATTCAATATGTTAGCTTCACTACCTTCACAATTAAATCTGGCTTTGCTTCGATCTATAGCATTCAAGTGCTCTCAATTTCGTTTTCCTAGAATCAGGAGGGTGTTTGTGATGCCATTTTATCGCTGAACAAGTGGTACTGTATCGAAGTAGCATAGCACAGCAAACTGATACAGAGCCAAACTGTGCACCAAGAAACCATTCGCATCGATTGGCTTTCTGCAGTAAGCAACCCCGAACCGCGAAATCCAACCTCACAAGAACGAGCTGACATATCGGGGATCGCAACCCACAAACAACCGAGTGTGACTGTCAGCGATGGCAAATTGCATCCCGAAACTCGAATCACCAACGCAGACAAGCGACATTCGCTGCAATGATGGCAGTGCACTTGCGAGATAATGGATTTCTCGCTTGTTTTTTCTTTTACTTCTTCTCTCTCTCTCTCTCTCACTCTCTCTCTCTCTATCTCTTCCTCTCTCTCTCTCTTCATGGGTCTGGTGTTGGATCCCACCAACAAGTCGCTCGGGGGAGCACTTTGCGCGCGATATGATGCATTGTGCGGCTGTCTGTGGCACTGTGGCTATCCAGTGCACATGTCTCTTCGCCTCTTTGCCACGTCCTGACGATGATCTCCATTTTATGTTGATGTTTCATGCTTTTTTCTTTTTTGGTTAGATTTAATTGTCCTCCGCAAGGATATGACTGTCACCGGTGCCATCGAGCTTGAACAGCAGATTACAAACGGTCAGTCTGCTTCCACTGAACAAGCTGCATGTGTCAATTAACAATCTTGAAATAGATATGGCAGCGGGTAATGGCTTGTTAGTTACGTGTACATGATGGTAAAAGCAATGACAGTTGTTGGATTTTATTCGATTGAATCGGCAAGAATGAAAACCATTATCGATATCTCGTGCAGCTAGCTTTGAATGGTGCAATGTGATTCAAGTTTCACAATTTAAGATAATTTAAAGCACGAAATGCTCAACAAATGCTTTTCGGGCAATCGTTCTACTAATGAATTGGTATGTTTGATCTCCGTCACATTTCTGATTGGTTTTCGAGTAAAAGTTAGATGGCAGGACCGTCGACGAGCGTTGTAAAATATACTGAGGATTCGAAATACTCTATATTACGTCGCTGCATATTGGCTTATGTGTATGTTTCGTAGTATCATCTCCACAGCTAGACGGTTCTAGTTAGACCACCCACACGCTACCCTGTTGAAACTGTCAATTCAAACAATCGCCACCATCCCATCCCGTACGTGCACGATTTCCATCCTGTCCTGACGACTGTAAGTTGCTGCGACACGATTTGTCTCAGTTAAAATTCAGTACGGCACGACTGCAAAGATAAGCATCGGTACCATCGGCAAGCCAGGCAAGCTAACAACACGGTCCCTGCCGTTCTTACTGCAGTGTCGTGCATCGCACTGCTACGGCCACAGCGCTCTGCTCGATTGCCATCGGATGTAAAGAAGTCGTCGCTCACTGTCGCTTAGAAAAAGCTGTCCAGGACAGCTGGGCCCGGTATTGTGGAGACGCTAATGGTATGAACCAAACGTTGCAGGTTGTGTAAAATGTAGGACGGATGAGCTGTCAGTTTGTTGAAAGTCTTTCACTCTTTCACCAACCGATACATATGGCCGACGGACGTCGTTCACTGCAGCAAGACATCTCTACGTTGATACGTTGCATAACCACGGCACAGCTCCTACCCAGGGCAACACAAATATATCGACAAATCGCTTGTTAGATAACATACGGCCATCAAAATGGCTGTTGATGAAGTGCCTTAAACGAACCATAAACATTATTTTGTGCCTTATTAGCATGGAGCATGCATCGGGACGGTTTTGGGTAGTTCATATTGTTTTGATCATTTTAAACATTTTTTATTTCTTTCGTTGAAGCACTTTGTTTATAAATTTAGAAGAATGAATAACGCGCTTTAAAATTAGTTTCAAAAATACAAAACATATAAAAGTGGTATTTAACGTGAAGAAAAAGTTCATCATTTCGGTTTTACAAAAGCATAATATTAACCTCGCTGAAGCAAGATGCATGAATAAGATCATGCTCATTATAATGCCCAATCGTTCTTTCATGTCTCGTAAAGGGTACAAAGCACAAAACCAAACCATTATCAACCTTTCCATTGAATGTTTGCCCCATCCGATACGGTTCTGCGGAAAGTAACAAATTTCTTCCACAAAGCAAACATCCTTAATAGGTGAAAATATCTATTTACATATTCTTTTGGAAGTAAATTCCCATCAAACTGAGGTACCGAACCGTTCAGTAGAGAGTGATTGAGAAGGAATTCTTTTTTGTTCTTTATTTCGTTTTCGTTGCCGTAAACGATTTTATGCTCGCCTCAGAAAGGATCAAACGAGTGATGCAAATATCAAGGTAAAGGCGGCACAAAAGTTCACAAAAAAAAAGAAAACACATAATTGTAAATTATCTGCAAAAAAAAGCTCCAAACGGTGCAAAGCGAAGGTATGTGCTGCTGGAAGCAAAGTTGTTATGCAAAGTACAGCAACCAAAACCGAAGGCCACGGAAAGCGATGATCCAAACAATCGGAAGAGTAATGATAATAAAAAGTGTGAAAACAAAATGTACCCTCCAATAGACCGTTCCGATTGGCGGGAAGTTGATTTTTCGATCTTGATTCTCGGATAATGGGTAGGTAGATGAAGTGTAAAAATAACTTCCCATCATGATTCCATTCTGCGTCGAAAACATTTGGCTGGTTTGTGCGAAAACCCTCAGTAAATAGACGTCTAAGGAAACAAAAGTTTTCCTTCATACTGGCGCAAGCCATTCCTTTTTTAGGTTTATTCTCTTTTCCTTCCAGCATTCTTTCCCTCTGCAGGCATACCTTATCAGGGCAAATTTTGGTTTAAGAAAATTCATTTAATTTTGTATTCTTTCTTAGCGATCGAGAATGGGCAGCTATCCGCACATGATGGCTATATCATCCATCGCAACCAACCAGAGCGACAGGCAGTGATGTTGCTGATGGTACAAATATCTTTCCCTTTCTACTAACTTATGGTATGAAATTTTTCACCTACACCACAACATTGAATATTTTCTTAAATTTTTCCTGTTTTTCTTCATGCTGCGGTTCGTTCGGAGAAACGCTGAAAAATTGTGTCGTTAATGTCTTGCTGCTGGGGTGTGTGGAGTGAATTTTTGCTGCGAACGATGCGAAATCACATGCCACTAGATGCGAAACATGTATTGGAAGGCAACTGTGTAGGCTACATCAAAGACCGATTGGGGAATACAAAGCTGAGTGGATACGGTGCTTTGAGTGTGAGCGATTTGGTTTACCTTCTAACCCGTACAGTGAGGTTGATACAGTGAGCTATCTAAACGAAATGCTTAATGTAACGATTCTTATGAACAGGTTTTGCTCTGCTGTTGTACTGTAAAAAAAAGGGATCCATACTTACTTTAAAGCATGATAAAGCTAGCAAAATGCAATATATTTATTGCTTAAAAGCCGTGTCATAACAACATATTGCATTGAAAATCAAAAATAAAGACAACAAACTGTTTGAAGCATATTTTACAGCAATTTCCAAAACCATTACGCAGTAAGTGTGATGTTTCTCGGTAGATGCTATTAAGCAAACGTTACACTAACAGAATTGAAAGGATTTTGTTGCACCATTCCACACACCCCGATTGTTCGAGTAACATACACACTTGACTTATGTGACACCAACGATCACCAATATTCTAGTGGAACAGTCGCGAATCATGAAGAACGCTCTTGCGGCTGTGTTGAGTTGAGAAAAAAGAACTCTTTTCGAGTGGTTCAGAAGCGACACTGAAAAACGGTTCACTGCGAAATGAAACTGAAATCAGTGCGGCCGTTATATTTCTATTGCCTCCGACTGACAACTTTTAATTTCAATCGAAGAAAACTTTGCTTGTCGTGTTGCATGGTAGCAGCGATGTGATGCTCTGTCACAGAGCGCAATTTTCGCTCGAACACATCCCGTACGGATGCCACCAATCGGGTGAGTTGATATCTCATATTTTCCCCCCAATTGGGGTGGTAACTTGAAGCATAAAAGTTCCTCAGTTCAACTGAACTGAGCTGATGAATGTGTGTCAGTGTATGTGATTTTTATGGGAAAATTGTTCCTACGGTTCCAAATGCGCCTTAACGGAATTGAGGCGATGTGAAAGTGTTGTGATGTTTAACTTTCGAAAAGATTGAATATTTTAAAGAAATAAATAAAGCATAATATAGAAACATTATCCTGAATATGGTAAGGTGGGCAATTGTTACGTTCTATTGCTTGTAGTAAAAGTTCTTCTTATCAAGTCAAGGTAAAAGTTAAGCAATCGGTTTGAAACGATTCCATTACAAATACTATTTACTTTACTTCAAGTAACAGACAATCTTTGCCGATGGTATCTTGCTCACTCGCAATACCGTATAAGCCTGGTAACGATGCCTGGTTTCTCCACAAAACGTTCAAATGTCACACGGCGGATTCGTGTTTGGTCTCATTGAAAGTTTCATGCTGCAACATCATCCCATCGTTCGAGCGAACGGCATACACATACATACGCACACACACATCGATTCGATTTTTCCTTTTCACTGGCGAGGGCGAGTTTCCGTTTGAACGCAGGATCGAGTTCATTAAAACAGAACAAAATTGGCATTCCAAGCTGACACGGAATTTCGAATTCAATATCATCGCACTGTGTCTCGCATTCTTTACGCTAGGTTTGCCAGACCAGACTAGGAAGAATGTTCCCAGCATGCTTAGTACTGTCTCGGTTACAAAGCGACCAACAGTGGAAGAAAAACGAAAAATAATACACGCCTGCCGGTAGTTTTGCTTGCCCATTTCGGCTTCCAACAATCAAATGGAGATCCAACTTGGATCGAATAAAAAGGCACAAATGCTTGGTGCCTCGGCGTTTTCTTTTTTTTCTTCTGCCAGTACATGGATGGGATTGTGTGGAAAGTATGCATTGTAATTTGATTAATCTTTTTTTCTGTATCAATTTATTTCGTAATGATTCTGAGAGTAATAGGCAAAACTTTGTTTTGTTTTCGGTTGCAGCTAAATTGATCGGATGGCATACGAGTATTCCGAGACTTTACATTGCGGTTTGTGTGAACTGTCGATTCGTGTGACTCATTTTTCCCCTTTTTCCAGGAGACAATCCTTTAATATTTGATATATTATACTTGTACTACTATTGTATTTTTATTTTAAAAATGTCTGACATGTCTAGCATATTTCTTTAGTTCAAATTCTGCTGAACAAACCATTGTTCGATTTTTTAATGTCGAAAGTTGCCTTCCGCTGGTAATATTTCTTACTAAATTGTTTTATCACACAGATTTAAGCAATCGGTGGCAATCAACACGTTGCTTATCTTACCTGCTTCACAGCGTGGTCCTATTTTGCCAAACGTGCACAGACATCGCATCGATATAGACGATCCTTCCGCTGAGACGTAACAGTTGCCTTCCGGCCCGCAATCAAGAGTGCACGGTTGACTGAAGTGTGGCATAGAATGACAATAAGAAGAGAAGTTTTAACATTAGCAACCTATATAATATAATCATTACTCGCTTCAGTGCTCATTATCCTAAAAACTAAACTCGCGTCATAGTAAAGGAATATTTTTGGTCGACGGTTGCCTTGAGCCACATTTAAAGCATCATTGATATTCCGTTCGTATTTATTTAATTGTAAGCAATTTAATCAGATTTCATATCAAAAGAGTAGCAATGAATTAATTAAGATGAACCGATCATTTTGCTAACGTCAACGAACGACGTCGGATGACGTCTGTTTCGAGGCAAGAAAAATGAATTTATTTCTTCTAAGGTTATAGATAAAATGGCAATTTTATGTTAAATGAGGCAACACGCTGATTTGCATAACGGTTTGAAAATTTCCTTCTTTACCAGGCTCGGAGGCTCATTTACTTGTAGTCTTAATTATGAAATTTTCAGTCTTCCATAAAGAAATTAATGAAGCAATTTACAAACCGCAAATGAATATAACACATTATCTCTTCGTGTGAGAGTTTGGGTACCAAGTACATATATTTTGAAATAATGATTAAGCTAGCGTACCTTCATGTAACTGAGGCATAGAACGAAGCTTTTGTTGAATCAAAGAATGGTACAAATTATGCACGAACCCGAATGTCAACCTACCTTATCGCAGCGTCTCCTGCTGTTTGTTGCGTAGCATTATCGCGAATCTCAGCTGCCTGCATTGCCAAACCGTCAGCATCAACGCCCTGCATGATGGGCTCATGGGGACTCACGACACTGCGCCCCATCGCCTCCGGAGGTAATTTTCCATCCCGTTGCACACCCAACAGCAGCACCTTCTGCATACCGTCGTCCTCCTGCGAACCAGCCAACAACGGCAGTGCCCTTATTTCCGATGCATCATCATCGTCAACTGCCAGCAGTGCAGCTGACGCCGATGACGTTACCATTTCCGGTGTGCCCGCTCGCTGTCCCCACCGTTCCCGATCCCCGCCGGTGTGGGGTGAGTGTAATGATATGCCACTGATTTCCATATCACTCGCCGGTAGCATATTGGCACTGTCAGTGCCGTCAGCAACGCCGGTACCGGTAACGGTCGGTCCCTTACTGCTCGCCGATGGTGGTGCGTTAAACTTTCGCCGGTCACCGCTGCCACCACCACGGGAAGCGGAAGTCTTTTGCAGCTGATCGTGTCGCAAACCATCACCGAAAGCACTCACTAGCGATGGGAGGCCATCATTTTGGATGGATTTTTCCTTGCGGCTTGATGAACGGGTCCGGGCCTCATTGATATTCGCCGATTGCTTCGAGGACGGCTCGAGTTTCCAATTACGGTTTGCCTTTCTTCGCGCTAATTCATCGCTCGGTGCGATGCTGTTTGGGTTTGCGTTCGCCGGTGGTCGAGTTTTAGCTGTTCCCTGCCGGACGTTGCCCGCGCTAGCCGGAGGATGGTTGCGCGACTTGGATTCGCTGCCACCGTTCGCATCATCTTCATCCTCGTCATCGTCGAACGATTTCAGCGATATGTGCAAATCGGATATGTCGAGCTTGGCACTGAATGATGCACCGCGTTGATAAAGGACATCCTCCTCACCGTTCGATGCGTTATCATCGCTGGAGGTAGAATTGATTTCTGGAAAAGAAAGAAACCAAATTGGAAAGGAAAACGTTAGCATCGCTCGCACAAACGTTGAATGGAATTGAAAACAACCATTTGTGACCGGTTCCGAGTCTAACGCAATGATTCGTTTAGCTGTATAAGAATGAGTTCTGCTCGAAATTTCTAACGTTGAGTTAAATGTCAGGACGCTATATTTTAATAAAAAATACAAAAATAACCCCATACCGCATGATGCAGGACTCTTGAAAATGTGAACCTATTCAGTAAGACACACATAATGTAACATGCGTCCATGAAAAGCAAAACATTTATAATTATCTCTGCTTAAAAATCTAAATCTTGCTAATCGCTCATTGAATTATGTATTCGTTTAAATTCGGAATGTTAAATAACGCTCCCAACATACATCTTCCATAAGTAAATAAATAATAACAAATGGCTGAATAGCATAAACCTCGCGTAATGGAACAATTTGTTTACAATTGAGAAATGGAAACAGTTCATGTCATTCTCACATGTTGTCATTAGGTGGAATGTAAATTGTGACAATGTAAAATTATTCATGTACATCCCATCGCACCGCCACCGTTAGACGTAATGGTAGGCCTCGTTTGCTGAGGCGAGCTGTGCTGACTTGCAAAACTTGTTCGATTTGAAATTGGATTGCCTACCGTATGCTACACGACGCTCATTACTGCAATCAATCACACAACGGTACGCCGGCGAGGACGATTCGAGCGACGGTGCCGACGGACGAGAAGCGACATTGTTGGATGTATCCAATTACTCAATTACTGCTGCAACCATGGCTTCATCGAAAGGCAATTCGGTACCGATTGATGGTGGCAGTGACACGCTAGCCAAACAAAATGACTCCGAGGTTTCGCATTCACTCGCTGCCCGTTTGCGTAGCCTGATGAGCCGATCATTGGGTGCCGCCGATCTATCGGAAGCCACAATAAATGGATGCGTTGGGGGAAAATATAGCGCAAACTGCTTCATTAACTTCCGCTAGCTTAATATTTATCACATTATCATCGGCAGCACAGCCGGTGATGGTGGTGATGCTTTTGTTTCATGCTTTGATATAATCGACACTTTACACACAGCACAACACAGCGTTAAGTTTCATTCGACGCGTCATCCACACATGAAAGCACGCTATTTACGTGTGACCTCTGGCGTGAAGTTTGATGCACACGCTTTACGCACACTGCATGCATGGCGTGAGACATTTAATGGGTTGAAAAATGGAAGTGCATAAAATTACCCACCGCGCGTTCGGCATTCTCTCGGCAAAATGAGAGAAGCTTGCATTAAATTGAAAGAGCCCAATCTAAGGCGAATTCAATACCAATCGAGGTGGTGAAAAATTTACATCCGTTAATGCGACCGTTCCACCTCGTCCACCTCGTCCTTCTCTGTGCTTCTGTCTACCCCGGGTCAAGCAAAGACGCTAAAGTGCATAATTATTTCCTCCATCTTTGCTGGCCGTTGTTCCCAACCCACACATCCCAGCGAACAATCGTTGCCTGATGATCGTGCTTCATTCGTCATGTGCTTATCAATTAATGGGTGGGAGTAATTAGTGAATGGGCAGGAGCTGTGAAACAGTGAGCTAGTGAATAATTATCTCACTAAAAAGCATTAAAGTTTCGTACGCGCTACTGAACGCGCGTTAGCAGCAATGGCGCCTTGGGTTGTTAATTTTTTTTAAAACAATTGACCTATTGGGGTATGCGCACCAGTTCAGAGCTTTCTTCAGAGCTTTAATTGCGATTTTTCTTTTAACTATTTTCTCTTTTATAAAGATCTGCATGCTGTATAGTTTAAAATGTCAAAGGAATTCTCAGTCAGTATAGTTTATTTATGTTTTGAATTCTGTGGGTTTCAACCCTTCCCAAACGTTATTTACGGTATCACTTAGCACCCTTGTAAATTAAATATCAACTGCATAAAAGCACCGATACGAACGTCTGTGACGTTATTCTTTGACAAAATATCACATCTCCGCAAATATGCAAATGAATGTTTCAAAAGACCGGTTAGTGCGTTAAACACATCAGGATGTAAAGTGAAGCTCATTTGAAGGTCAGTCGTACGCATTTATCACCGAATTACAAGCTTTTATGCGCCACAGAACGATGTTAACCCTTCGTAAAGAATATCTGGATCATGTTCTTAGGCTATGGGTGTCGTAGCTTGTTTTGTCTTGGATGGGCGCACGCAAAACATCGAAGGTCACATATGCGGATGGCTGCACGGAACCGATTTATAGGCCCAAGCTGTACGCTCGATTAGTCTCATACATACATATGTTGTGCGAGTGGAACAACCCATCCGCATGGTCGTAGGTCGGGTTTTGTGAGCGAATGAAACAGCGTATGCAAACCGATACAAAGCAAAGCGAAAACGCGCGTATTTCAATGCTGAGAGGATCTTTGTCTTGTACATGTGAAGCGCCACCAACACAAGGCATCGTTTCGGCAGTCTTGCGAATGGAGCTAAGGTTTGCATGGTGAAGGAGACTCGCAACGGCTTGGATCGCGTTTGGTACCGTCAGTCGCGCTACAGAGCGCTCCGTGCAAAGATCGATTCCGTTCATAGCAAGCAGTACGATGCCTACCGAGGTGCCTTATTTCACGAACGCCGAGAGTGGATACGTCCCGGCCAAGTTGGCACTTCACAGTACCAGTGTAAAACCGTTGAGATTGCTGCGTTTCATCGTAAACCATGTCATTCCCGACACGGTGAAGTTCCTGTTGCAGCTGATTCCACTGATACTGAACGGACTGGTAGGACTGGTACTACCGACCAAACGGAAATCGATCCACAACCACACAGCCCTCGTTACCGGTGGTGCAAATGGTTTGGGACGGGCGTTGTGTCTTCGGTTGGCCCAGGAAGGGTGCCATGTGGCCGTAGTCGATATTGACCAGGCCGGAGCGCAACGGACTGTCGAAGACGTGCGCAAGCTTGGTGTTAAGGCGGAAGCTTTTCTAGCCGATATCGCGAACTACGAAGCAGTAGAACGGTTACGGCTGGACGTTGAAACGAAGCTGGGTCCGGTCGATGTGCTGGTCAACAATGCTGGCCTGCTGGCAGTACTTTCACTCAGCGAGGGAAAAGCTACCGATCTGGAACGCGTCATTAATGTCAATCTGCTCTCACATTTCTGGGTAAGTTGTTTTACTTTTCGATTGCATACGCACCCGCAAGTTGGTACTGTGTTTTGTTATTTTACATTGTGTGGTGTATATAAAAATAGTGGTTTGATGTTCGATAACAATTTTATTTAATTAGTGTGCTAATTATGATGAAGTGTGTCCAACGTGGTATTCATGGTAAAACAAATTCCGAGTTTCAAAAAATCCAGAAGCAAAGCTGCAAAACAAGTGAAATTCGTTGTACAAAATCAAATTCAAATTTCAAATCATTTAAAATCATTTTGTTTTGGTTGATTCTACGCAAATTGGTTTGAAAACAATTACAGAATATACATTAACTACTTGTTTGTATATGCTTACATACACAACTAAATTGAAACCCCGTTTTGTTTTAGTTGGTTTCCACTAAGGTCTAAAAAGTGCAGTGCATTTAAAAACAAAAACAACGTTTATGCATTCAATGAGCAACGCCACACATGAGCAATTACACGTTAGAAATAACAACAAAACACACTGCTGCATTTGAAGATCGATATCAATTCATTCGTCCGTAAGAACATTACGATCACCTTGCGCTAAAACCAATGCACATTCATTCTTCGTCATCTGTTTGGTAAATTTCGTTTTGATTCATTCATCAAAATTTTTGAAATTTATTGAACTGTCAATTTGTTACAACAACAGCAGCAAAAATACAAAAACAAAACATTAATTCATTAAACAAGCCAAACCAATGGAAAGTTTCAGAACGATGTGAATACGGGAGTGACAACATGTACAAAAGCCATGTAAATAGTGCACATTGAAACAATTGGCGAAAGGAAGCGAAATTTACCCGGTGAGCACCTTAAACCTGTTTAACGAATCTAGCTTACTTCTGTCCTATCCTGCATGCAACCAACCACTCTTTACCCTTAACCCTCTTCGGTGGCTTGATCGGCAAACAGAACCATTTATTTATACCAGGTTGTTTCGTTTCACACACGTAGACCATACGCGCATTCATGCCTGGCATGATCACTAGGCACCGTGGTCATATCGTCGGAATAGCTTCGATAGCGGGTAAGTAAGCGAAGGTCGGTGCACTCTGCAAAACTGCAAGCACAATGCACAATGCGCAACTGCACACGATTGCCCTACAGCGACCGGTTTTGAACCATTTCGTACGAAAAGGTCAACCAGTTTCTTGCGGTGCGATTGATTCGATGTTCACTCCATTACAGCTTACTTCCCGGTGGGACGCTTCATTCCCTACACGGTAACCAAGTACGCCGTCCGGGCACTGATGGAATCGCTTAACAGTGAGCTGCGGATGGATGGTTTGCAGAACGCGGTACATACGACCTGTGTCTACCCGGCTCTGATTGCGACACGCCAACAGTTCATGGATATGCTGGACAAGCTCAAGTACAAGGACAATTGATCTGTCTCCCTTTAGCACCGTGCACGCCGTATAAATGATGCTAATTCTTACCACCAAACTACTTTCCCTTTTTAGCTTCTTGAAACGGTTCTACGTCTTCACACCAGAACAGGTCGCAGAGCAAATCATCAAGGGAATCCTTACCAACAAGCGGGAAGTTTTTGTCCCGAACATCATGGCACTGCTTAGCAAACAGTTTGAGTAAGTGTTGCACATAGCGCACCGACAATGGCCACGACCACCACTGTAAATGCGTTTCTTTCCAGATGTTT
Source organism: Anopheles rivulorum (assembly GCA_018908115.1). Taxonomy (NCBI): domain Eukaryota; kingdom Metazoa; phylum Arthropoda; class Insecta; order Diptera; family Culicidae; genus Anopheles; species Anopheles rivulorum. Next base: position 41,238,630 of record CM032178.1, read on the forward strand.
ACCGGCCAGCCTGAGGCACCTGCTGGTGTCCTGCATTATGAGAGGCAAAATACCGAAGCTAACGGCACGAAACGAAAGCTCTCGGCAACCTTGAGGCGGTAGCGTCTTCAAGTTAGCTTGGCTTCATTTTTCACCGTCACCGACACAAGTGCATCCGAAACTTAAAGCAATTATCCAAGCCATGACGCAACGGCGTCCATCAGCGCAGCAGCGAGCCACCTAAACGTAGAAACATCACACTCGGTTCAAACAATTCGTTCCACGAAAGTACATCCAGCGTTAGCCAATTATAATAAAACAATCATCTACAAACACGAATCATTTTCACATCATGTGAAATGAGATTGACTTTCGATTATGCAAACCCCTGGCCACACCATGCTCAACTTGATCCGCTTTGTGGACCTGCTGGGTGATGATGACATTGAGAGTTCCGTGAAAGATGCTCTTTGGCATGTTTCTGGTTCCCCAATTTACCGATTTGTGTTTGTATTATTTTCTCTCTCTCTCTCTCTCTCTCTCTCTCTCTCTTTCTTTTGTTCGTTTATTCAATTGCAATTTTGCAGACCATCCGTACATTCGTCGATGGTATGAAGCAGCGCCGAAGAGGATACATTCTTGCCGTTAGTTCGATACTCGGTACGTAACTACTCGTAAACTACGTAAAGCGCTTGAGGTTTTTATATTTGCAAAAGACTTACGTTTTCCGTTTGCAAATTTTTCAAACTTCCCCTTTTAGGTTATATTCCGTTGCCCCGAGCCGTCTCCTACGTGGCTACGAAGTTTGCAGTACGCGGGATGATGCAGGCACTAGAGCGCGAACTGGCGATGGATGGATTTGGGGAAACGATTTTTCCAGCAACTTTATTCCCAACCTTTATCGCGACTAGAAAGGAACTGATGGATCTGTTAAATGATTTAAGGTAAGCGCAAACGTCCCGCGAGCCCTATCGATGCGGATAATTCTACACTGGAGCAATGTGTAAACATTCCCATTCCCTTTCTACACTTCAAAAGCTGTTTCAATCGTACCTTACATATCTTTTTTGTACTCTAATGCACTTTAAGTTTGGATGAAAAGATAGCCATTCTAACGCCCGAGAGTGTGGCAGATACTGCTGTCGAAGGAATGCTACGAGGCCATACCAGCATCTACGCCGCACCATTATTTATCCGATTATACGTGTACCTTTCCGAGTAAGTAGTTCCCTCACCGTAGAACTTTTTTGAATCAATTAAAATCTTTACGGTTGCCATTCTTGTTTGTTTGTTCTGTTTAGATTACTCCCCAATGCATTGTCCAGTCTTTTGATTGGAACGATTCTGGGACAACTTCCAACACTGATGGAACGAACAAAGCGAAGTGCGTGTTAAAACTGTGCGAAATCTGAGGATAATAAATTCATCAGGTTCTTAGTAGTAGTATTATCGAAATGTGTCAGTATGTAATGAGTATTTCCGTGAAGAGACATGTGGTAACGACAAGACCGGTAAAAACTTTATTCGAAACGTCGCCCCGTAGCAACGACTGATTATTCGGCTACGTTGTTGAAAATTATTCTTATTCGGCTAGACCCACAGCGGATTTGAGTATATATAACGTAACTCAGGATAACCCTTTGCAAAGTGCACAAGTTTGTTTAACAATCTAAACTTTTTAATTGATTTAAATAGTTTTTTTTGCATCTATCTTGTGTCATATGCTAAAAGCAATATTAAGTGTACTCGCAAGATCTCTGATTTTAAAAGACGTCATTGTAATAACTTGTTTCTATTCAAAGGAATATCTGTTAGAAACAGTATATTTCTTTAAGCTTTTCGACAAAATATGTCTTCTATACTAAAATAATTCTCTTTCGAGGCCAAGAATCAATCAAACCAATTTCTGATTCTATCGCTGTAACAGAAACAAATTCTTGAACGAGTATTCTTAATCGATTAAAACAAGGGTCAAATCTGTACTATTTAGCGGGTTTCTTTTCATAACACTTCAAACAGTTTTACCCAAGAAGTTGGTTTATTTTTCCGAAACACTTCGTGATAAATCACTTTGGTATCATCTTGTACAGGGCATAACTTGCTGCGAGTGTATATTTCTCTTTAACGTCCATTAAGCATATTCACCGAGCTTGTTGTACACCGGGCTGTTGTTTTGTTGGAGATCAATATTTTTTTATACACTATGCCTGATAGGGTTGTCGAAGCAAAAAACATGCACTCTATTCATTTTGCACAACCGAAGCAATACGACTCGGAAATGACGCTGTTTTGCTTAAACTTTCGCTCGATTAACAAATCACCACAATACAAATGTAGAAACTAAATTTTGCTATTTAATTAACAGAAATCTAACATTTAGTCAATGCATCAGCAATCTTAAAAAATCTACAGAAAAATGCATGAGTAGCGCCACTTTTGGCAAAATTCTGGCATCTTACTTGTGGTCCCAATAGCAAAGAAAGAGCTTTACATGATTTACATACTTTTTAAAAACAGAGTTTTTCTTTAAAATAAATGGAGTAGCATACATTTTCTACCATTCATAGAAAGATACAGAAGAACAGAAACAATCAAGATTGTTGGCTGCAATGTAGGTTCATGAAACATTTGTTTGTTAGGATGAGAGCAAGATGTAATGTTATGACTTTCAAAAGATGACGGAGAAATAAAAAATTGAAATAGCAAATATACTGTCGACTTGCGTGCATTTAGTTACACTTATATCACAAACCACATTTTATATGTTATCATTTTATATCATTTTATATCATATCATTATTCATTTGTTATCATCAAAATACGTTACAATCAGCTTTAATAGTGTAGCCCTAGAATCTTCGCTGTTGAACGAAGGAATCAGAGTTACTCAATTCAAAATGACAACTTCTGTAAAAAGCATTGAGAAATGATATCTTGACAACTGTACACAAAACAATTGACCGTCTTCAAATTATACAATTATTGGCAGAAGCAACAAACAGCCAACGTTGCATATTGTTTGGAGTGATAGCACGATTTTAAGAGTTGTCTAACTAGTATCATGCCGCATTCAAAACATTGCTTTCTCGGTCATTCCAACCAACCCTTCTGTACTACCGGGTTGGTAGCCTGGTCGGGCCAGCGTTGGCAGGGCTGGTTGAGTTTCCCAATGCAGCTCAACTCATTTGCCGGTGCAACTGCACTTTACGCGCCGCAATTCGCGATCAGTTACGGTCCGGTGTTTGCACGGAGTGGTTCGGAAAACGCAGCTAAATCAAACAGCACCGTCACGATAGCCTAACGTTAAACACATACGATCGTGCTACAGCAAAAACATTGGTCCAACGCAGGTTGATTTGTGCAGCTTCAGGGTGCAGTTACAGGGCGGCAAAGCACAATGCAAAGTTTACATAACCTCGGCCAAACGCCGTACCAGAGGGCAGACAGTGGGAAACCTTCGGAACCGTCCAGAGCGAGAATGGGACCGCTCAAAGCGTTCAGCTTTGTCGCGTCGGTTGTGCTAGATGTTGTGACATTTTTCGTCCTGCTGGTTCCGATCTTCGTGCAGTACGCCGTCGGTCTCACGCGCAAAGTGTCAAAGAAGAACATTTCCGGCTGGACGGCGCTCGTTACTGGTGGTGCGAACGGACTCGGACGGGACATCTGTCTACAGCTGGCCCAGACCGGCTGTCATATTGCCGTCGTCGACCTGGATGATGTCAATGGAGCACAAACGGTAGCGGACGTTAGGAAGCTGGGCGTGAAAGCGCAATTCTTTAAGGTAAAAGTGCATCGCTTTGTCAAACCCACCACCAATATGGAGTGTGTGTGTGTTTTTTGTTTGTTTGCTTGTTTGTTTTCCTCGCCGTTCGCAGGGCTCACTATTATCTAACGTCGGTTCTCTATACTGCGGAGCTAGCAGTAAAGTATTGAATCACCCCGTTTGCCAGCAGTGATGGTGCATAACCGGCGTAATCAACTGCAACTAGTTTCGCCCGCCGCTTGCCCACGGCTGTACATGGGGTGTGCTTTTGCTGGCCCTAAACGCCGTCCGCCTCACTGAACAAACGAGCTTGCTGCGGGACTAATGGCGTTCGGTTTTTCTTCACTCCTTTGACAGGCCGATGTTTCATCGTTCGAAGCCGTGAGCAACCTGAAAAGGGAGGTTTCCATCAAAATGGGTCCAGTCGATATTCTGGTAAACAATGCAGGCGTTCTGCCACTAATGTCCCTGCGCGAGGGCAATCCGGAAGATCTGAAGAAAGTGATTGAAATCAACCT
>CM032178.1:41243724-41345071 GCA_018908115.1 Anopheles rivulorum
AAACGAGGCCACATCGTGGCGATCGCATCGATAGCCTGTACGTGTCGAGGGAGGAGTACTATTCTCAGCTGGAAACTAAAATGTTGCTCGTCCCTCTTTCCACAGCATACCTGCCAATTGAACGTATAATTACATACGCCGCCTCAAAGTACGGCGTGCGAGGTCTTATGGGTTCGTTTGCCAGCGAACTGCATAACGAGGGTGTTGACGATGTCGTTAAAACCACAACCGTCTACCCGTGCTTCATCAAAACACGACTCGAACTTATGGATGCGCTAAAGCAAATGGGGTAAACATAGTCACGTTATAGGACGGGCATGTTTGGTGCAGGAAATTTCATTCCTTACTACTTTACGCATTTTAATTTGCAGCATTAAACATCGAGTGCCCATCATGCGCAGTGAATCGGTGGCTCGAGCGGTTGTTGGCGGAATTCTCTACAACAAGCAGCACGTCTACATACCGAAAGTTGTTGGACCTTTCGTTGGAGTTTATGAGTAAGACAAATGCCAAAAAAAACGAAAACATATCATATCGAAGGACACGAATAAATGAAATCTCTATTTTAGGAATCTGCCATCATCGGTAGCACATTTGGCAAAACGATGTTTGTTAAAAACGACCATACCGAACGTCATGGAACGATAAAGATGTGGATGCATTCGAGCTGTACATTTCATCCTTTCACATTGCAGCCTGCATGATCTATTTAAATAAAACAAAACTCTACCTTCTTAAGAACATTTAGTGCCACTTACCAGTTTCTCAATAAAAAAAACCCTCTACCTTTCTTAAAAAGTGTCTTGTTGTTTTATTTTAAATCTGAAATTAATGGAGGGTTTCCCACGGACTTTTTATTTAAATCATTGAACTGTTTCTTTTTTTTTATTTGAGTGAGGGTGGTCCAATGTTCTTATACCTTGGTCTTTAACCTTATAAACCAAAGGTTCTTGTAGCAAGGATCTGAACTTTCCAGCTACCCGAAAAGGCTCAGTGGTAAATGCGGTAGTGGCGTTCTTTTCACACAATAGAATCGATACCTATTCGCTACATTGGACTTATTTTTCGTTAAAAGTAAAAAAACAAACTTGATAACCCAAGATAACCTGAGTAGCACCAAAAAAAAGCAAAGAAAATTCAAATTGGTAAACTACTTTAAAATTTTTACTAAAACTGAATCAGAATCTTTTTTTAAAAGAAACATTCTCTAAATAAACGACCAATCCACTCGAAAAATACAGCATATTTAATAATACGGAGACTCGTTATTCCCGGGTAAGCTCGATGAAAAGCAGAGTTGGTTGGCCAAATAACAAATATGAAATCATGCACGTGAAAGTGAGAATCAATCAGCTGTCTACTCACTGCTTTGCTCAACGCAGCAAGCAGCGTGAGTGGATCATCATCATGATGAAAAAAAGCAAACAAATTAACAAAAATTGAGCGTGGTTCTCACCACAACACCTTTTTTTTCTTTGTAGTTTTACTAGAGGTTGTTGATACAGTACAGGGAGTTAAAAAATGAGAGTGAGTGCTTTTGAGAGAAAAAAATCATTAGCGAGAGCTTTTATCCACCACTTCGCATTTCGTTCTCACATTTCGTGAGAATGGATCATTGAAGCATGTTGTGAGTATCATAAGGCCTGTGAGATGTTTGAGGTTTTCACTAAATTTGTTTAAAATATTGTACAACTAATATTTTTTAATATCTTTAATATGCTTTTATAAAGTTATATCGTCGCAGTAATGTTATATTAAATTACATTAAAGTTACTGAATCATTTTGTTCGACATTTCTTTCTAAATTGAATATTAAATAAAAAAAGGAGTTTTGAAAACTAAACAACTGTTTGTAACACTTGTAAAGCTAGGTAGAAAATCTGGAAAGCAGGTAATTTTTGGCAATTGCTTTTATCGAATATTTCTGCCGTGTGAAAAACATGGTCCGTGTGTACACACCCAATGATCCCTACTCTCGCGCTCTCTTGGAAACCAGCAGCGGTAGGTAAACGGCGATCAGGTTCGTGCCCAGGTGTGCACTTTTGCTTTCTGAGTGTACCCGTGATCGGTCGCATCGCGAGCTGTCGTTTCAGTGTAACGCGCGCACCCGTAAACACATCGATCGTGCGTGATCGAGACTGCGTAGTGAGGGGAACCTGTTGTGCACGTTAAGCTTGAAAAAAATATAAAATACAGCAAACGTACTCCCTTTAGTGTATGCTGTGTGGTGGTGAAGTTGGCTATTTTCATTTGCTAAAATTCAACTGTGTCAAGAGGATCTAGATTGTGGCGTTACCAAACCCGTTCGATGGTCGTGCTGGTGGTTGGTCTGGTTCAAGGCGGTTTGGAATCGAACAGCTGCAAACGCAGCCATAATATCGGTAGCGCAAGAAAGAAAAGTGGACGTCGTGACACGATCGTTGCACGCGAGTGGTGAATGTCATATTACTTAACAGCGCTAAGGTGTAAAGTTTCAACCGAAAGCTGTGTGACACGTTAATCTCTGGTGGCATTTCACATCGTACACCATGGAGGTAGCGTGGCGTTTCCGGATCATATTTGTGATGGCCTTCGTAGTGATTATATTCGGTGATCTGCTCGGTTACGGTGGTGCACGGAAAGAGCCCAAAGATAAATCACTCCTATCAGGCTTTACGGAGGTCGAGACGGACTCGGCCAAGATGATACCCACCGGAAAGGAAACCCCATCGAGCGCTCAGACCCGTACCAGTGCCTCCAACGGTGGGTGACAAAATGTGTAGCACGTGTGCTAGTTCCATTTATGAATGTGATTTATCATTCAAAATGTGTGTTTTTCATTTCATTCGCAGAAATCAGCGACAATGTTGATGGTGACTTTGAGCAGGACCAAGAAACGGCCGGTCTCTCGTCGGCAGAGCTGGCGGCACGCAAAGAGAAGCTGAAGAATTCACTACGGGAAGCGTGTCTTCCGAAGCTGCTGTGCGAGATGGCTGCCAAACCAAACTACTCACTAAACGTCCGTGAACGGGATCTACTCTCACTGATAAGGTAGGCAGGATGCTAGCGGCAACTTCCACTCATTTCGTGCGTGCGTGCGTGCGTGCGTGCGTGCGGGTTCGTGAGCTCCCATCGGACGGCTGTGGGTCATTGAAATGGAAACCAGTTTCGACTTCTTCCCAACCGGCGCGTAGGCCCCTTTTCGGAACTGGAAGTGAAAGGGAAGTTGCGCATGCGTGCAGTACCTCGAGCGATCGTTTACACGCCCGAGCAACTGCATCGGAGCGGTTCAATAACATTTCGCTTCCCAAGCGTGGTGCAATTGAGAAGCCGGTTGAGGTCCAGATTTCTCTGCATTGCCATTGGTGCTTTGTTTACGGTGTGAAAATTACTTTTCCACGATCGCCATGTTGAAATTGATCTAGTTACACGGTGCGGAATGCACTACCGGAATTCAATTACCCGTCGGGGGGATCCACTTCAACCACGATCCCCACCGAATGTTACAGTACGTTCGATCGTATCGGGCCGGACGAAAACTGGAATAATCGCCTGTTTTGACGCGTGCTGGAACATTCGAATGCGGAAGCATTCACAATGACGCAGTGAGAACAACAAAAGCACAAATTGATGGTGAACACATCTAGAAGTCTCTCTTACAACTAACTGCCAATGGCCCGTCGATGCACGAAAGTGTTACAAAGAACGCCCGTTTTTCTAGAAGCTTGTGCAACCGAGTTCGCGCGTAGCTCTTCACCGACCACGAATCGAAGGCACGTGTATGGCTAACAGTATGAACGGTGTGGCATTATGTGCGTGGAACACACCGACCATGACGCAGCGATCTGTGGCCGACTCAAAACATACACAACGCTGGTGCTTTCGCTGACTCGCTCCGATCTGCGAATACTTGTCACGCCGTAACCGTAGCCAACGCCGTGACTTGGCGTAGCTGACACTTCCATCCTTCGGTTTGGGATGCTGTGTGTTGCACACTGTTGCCAGCACAGCGTCGTTTCCCTCCGGCTGCCCACTTGACACCGGACACTCGCTGTATTACATCACCATCGCAACCAGACCGAGATACGAGGGTAGAAAGACAACCCAAACAAAGCGTGACAAGTGAAGAACGGGAAAAAGATGAAGTGTTTGGCAACTGTTAAAGTAGGTCCACGCATGCCAGCCATCCTGCCCGGACGATGGATAACGATCAATAATTAAACGCAGCAATACGATCTGTATGCATGCGGCTGTCCCGCCGGTGACCTGCAGACCTTTGTTATTGTTTTTTTTTGTTGTCTGTTTCATAGTAACCTTGAGCGAGGTGAAAGTGAATAATTTCATTGTGATTGTGTCGCGCAAGCGATGATAAAATAGGTCATGGCCATTTTAAATCATCTTTTCAGTGTAACGTTTTCGTTTTCTGTACGAACTGCCAGCATGCATCAAAATATGGGGTTCGTGTCTTAGTGCCCCTGCATGTCGTTCAGGTCACAAATCTTTGCTAATTAATCTCGCAAAAGAGCAATCGCGTACGAATAACATTATTCATCGAAATATCCACACGACACACACACATTGAAACGCTCACATACACCAGCACACCCAGAATTCATACGCTCCGCCGTGTGGGTTTAAACTTCAATCGATCGAGGTCAGCCACTCTACGATCAGCTCGTACGACCGGTGGTGGTGCAGCCAACACCGGTGGGGCCCGCAGGTTGCTTGTTGTTGTTTTGCTAACCCCACCCCATCCCACTCGGCCCACACGTCTCTTTCCCACTGCACGCGCAGCCACAGTCGCGTTGTTACGCATTTCGAGCGACAATTCATCGAACAGTCGGCGGCGAGTGGCTTCACGATTACCGTGCTTTACATTAGAGCTAGAGCTCACTCGTTCACTCACCGGGCGCTTGTGAGGTTTTCGGGGGGATTCGGCCACCACGAATCAACCGCCCGTAATTGAGCGGTTTGTACGCAAAACGTTGTGCCGCGAAAATAAATCCACCCCGTTTGTCGCTACCACCACTGGGTCACTCTTTTCAAATGCGCGCACGGAATGACAATCCGGAATGAGTCTTTAATTTTTTTTTGTAGTTGGCAGTTGGTGCCTTTTGGTGGTGGTCCCAAACCTCCCAAGCTCTTTCGGTGGTCGGTCATCGAAACGAACTCCAAACACCGTGTGGCAATGCAATGTGCGTACATATTTGCAACGGTTGAGTAACACACGGTCAAACTTTCGTTCGACGTTCGACGCAAGCCTTCTTTGCGCTCGCGGTTTCGTTTCCGCTCCAATGGTCAATGGTCGTGTTGCGTAGTTTGCTCTGCGTTTCGAACGAATGCACTTTGACGGATTTGCTAATTATTTTTTCTGTTTGTTCAGTACCCTGTTTCCACTGCAAACAGAAGCTCCACTGTGCCGGAGTGAGCGATGCAAATATTAAATTAAATGAATAAATCGTCCACACGCAGCGCTGGTGAAACACAAAAGCCACAAATAGACACCCAGTGTAGTTTGGGTAACATCAACAAACCTTAACGGTTTGGCGGACAGCCATCGCCCTTTAACTCGGTTTGCAGGGGGCACTTTGGGCGTGATTTCACTGGCAACCAAATGCACTGCTCGATGTCCAACCAGCTTCCACGCGGTACGTTCTACCCGCCGAGCGTTTTCCATCGTTTGCGAGGCTTGTTCACCTTCAGCGATAGCCACGCAAAATGTGTCCAATCAAATGTCACCATGCTTGGCGCGCAGCGGTGTTTGCTGAATTTCGATAAGGCATTAGGCAAGTCGAATGCATTCTCCTGCCGTGCGGTGTCTGTGCTGTTGGTGGGGTATATAATTTTTCTATAATCGATAGTTGACATACTGAAATTTCCATACAGGGTCGGGGCAAGGGTCAGTACAACATTGCGCCTGCGGACGAAACTCCGTTTCGTTGCTATTCTGGGTGAGTGTGTTTCGCAATGGAAGTGTACGCTAAATTTGCACCTCTTTTAACCTTTTTCCCTGCATCCTTGATAAATGTAGAGGAGCGAAATCACATAAACTTCCTACTAAAAAGCATTTGATTTGCAAGTCCTCAAGGAAGCCGGTTCAGGAATTGTTTGTATGTTCTATGTCACTTCTGACATACAAGGATAAAAGTAATGTTATTTACGGCAGATACGGACAGTTTCCTATTACCTGCTAGTGACATAGTATGCAATGTTGCCATAAATTCAATTGAACGAGTAATGGTGAACGAGTAAATTGAATTAGAATCTATTTTACCGTGTACCGAACTGAACTATTAAAATGAAAATAGTATGAATTTGATAATTAAATATTGTATGCTGGAACAAGAACTGATTAGCTTAAAATGCAACAAAAAATTTTACAATTTCATGTACATCGAAAAATGTTTTTTATTGAAACAATTTTACTGTTGACTTAAACTAACCCTGTTTTATAATCGAGACAGTAAACAAATCTTACTGTTAGTTTCATTTGAAGTACTCTCTCAAACCAAATAGTTATACAATTTTATAGAGCCTTGCAAGATCTTGCCTTCCGATATAGGCGCACAAATATCCAAACCACGGAGAGCATCTTTGCCTTGCGCCAAACAATCGTCGTTCGGCGTGCTCCATTGCATAACAATCCGGTTCGTGCCGTTATGGATTCGACGGTGGCAAGAAATCATCTGTTCCCGGGTACGAAACTCGTGTACCGAAACTGTGCCACTTGCCACGTGCATTCGCTCGACGCAATGTCTTGCATGGGGCATTGTTTCAGGGTGGGACTGCCACAGCCACCGATTGCAATCGACTGCCGGCGGGTGGCTCAGCATCGTCTATACAACCCCCGCAAAAGCCACTGTCTTATCGTACGATCAGTACAATTTTGGAGCAGCTTTTTGATCGATAGATATTGTGCAGTATTGGCGTATTAAAAACCGTCCATGGTATGATCCCGAACACTAATCGTTTCGAGTTTCGTTTGTTTCTTCCCTCTGGCAGGTCTACCACCTTATCACTGACGATGGCTGTAAGTCCAACGAAATGGCACTTTGCGGCCCACATGGGACAGCTGCTACGAGACGCTGGCGATGCGCTCGTGACACCGATCGGATGCTCACACCTTTGGCCCAGCTGTCCGTACAGCTCGAAAAAGCTGCTAAAGCTCACGAATGTGGTGCACCTGAAGTAATGGTTATCGATGCGCGTACAAACGTTCGATCATCGATTGCCGCGCGCTTGTTACGTGCCACACACGACACCAAGCGTTATCACAAGCGTTACATCACGTTACGCGTGAGTGAAAGATGAGAGAGAGAGAGAAAGAGAGAGAGAGATAATGGAAAGTGACTGACACCGTCTCACTACTGTCGAGGAGAGTTCGCAAACAAAAGCTACTGCCAAAACCACCGAATCTTCATCGATTTATGGCCACATGACCTTCGAAACGTGTTCGACAGTTGAGGTGTTTTTGGTTGTTGTTACTGGAAGATAGAAAAAGCGAGAATCGTTACCCACGAACGTTCGCAGCACACGTGCTACAATGAGCCCACAACCATCAAAGCTTTCTTCGTCAATGGACCAGAAAATAAAGCTGCGGAACTGATCGTTCTACCAATGGACGGCGTTAGTGCGCGAGGCGACGCGTTCGAGAGTCAATTGTTCGCGGCTAGGAAGTGAATTGGCCGGCAGTCCGTTTATTTTTCGCTTCCAGTAACGTTTTACTTTTTAAACAATGCGCCGTGGATGTGCTCTACGTGGATAGGGCAGTATAGTTAGTGTATGGATGGGGGTGGTGAAGCTAAAGCAAAACAAAAACAACAACAACAACAACAACAATAACAACAAAGGTAGCTGCCTCCCCCCCTTGTTGACCTTATACGGTTGATTAGGTTTAGCAGTGGCTGCTCACGCCGGTTATTACCCATTGCGTTCCACTATTTTACTGCTGTTCGGACCACCTCACTCACTCACGTTGCAAGCATCACCTCACCAACTGCCCTGAAATATGTAACAGTGGGTTCGCTGTTCGCTGCTGAATGAAACAATCCGATGGCGGATGCTCATCTTAAGCCATCGTTGCTGCTTCCTGCTTCCGCGTTGCCAGATGCTGAGCGACTCCGATGAGTTGTGACGAGTTTTAACCGCTTAACGCACCATACGTGCGAATGATTCGATTACACGGACCCACCGTACACGTGCAAAGCTAATTTATGCGTTTATGTGTGAAGGAAAGCGAACACGGCATGGCCCGGCACGGCATGGTACGGGGTAAGGGTGACTGGATAGGGTACAGATGTTACATGAGCGCACTGCACACGTCCACAACAGTGAAACACAGTTCGGTGAACCGTGAAAATGTGATCGATAAACGTTGTCAAGTGTGAAATAATGGCAACACTGTAATAAATCTCTAGCATAGGTAGGTAGGATATGAATAAATTATCGTCCGACGGTAGGAAGAAAACCCCTGGACGCGCCGGGGGACGAGATCAGGTGCAGCATGTGAATGAGAAAACAATAATTAAGTGCACTTAACTTTAGCATAAAGTATGAACGAAAACAAAAACGAAACAACAACAAAACAAAAGCTCGAAATGCTTTTAGGAAAATACGATTCGTGGCAATGAACTGTTGACTGTTGTAAATAAATAAAACCCCCACAATGTTGACCTAGTGTATAATGAAAAATGCTCCCATTCCCGAGACTGTGTGGTAACGAATGTAACGAGCTGCGTTTTAAAATTTTCACTCCATTGAACCTTCATTCGGTCACCTTTTATAAATGCTTTTACATAGTGATACATTCTATCGATACCCTTTAGAAGGTGGCAAAAGCGAGTTTGTTTGTTTTTTTTTATGTTTATTTACAATCATACGCTATCAATAATGCTTTATCGGTGCGAAGAAAACAAGCGGTTTGTTTGTAAACAGAACAAAAAATTGTAACTGTTTAAGTTTGAGCTTCTTTTACTGCGTCGAGTGCCATACGTCTCGCCCAACTTAGTTTGAAATATAGTTTGAAATTAAAATTCTAGTTCCATGTTTGTAATTCAGTTGTAGTAAATAGTGCCATANTCTCTAGCATAGGTAGGTAGGATATGAATAAATTATCGTCCGACGGTAGGAAGAAAACCCCTGGACGCGCCGGGGGACGAGATCAGGTGCAGCATGTGAATGAGAAAACAATAATTAAGTGCACTTAACTTTAGCATAAAGTATGAACGAAAACAAAAACGAAACAACAACAAAACAAAAGCTCGAAATGCTTTTAGGAAAATACGATTCGTGGCAATGAACTGTTGACTGTTGTAAATAAATAAAACCCCCACAATGTTGACCTAGTGTATAATGAAAAATGCTCCCATTCCCGAGACTGTGTGGTAACGAATGTAACGAGCTGCGTTTTAAAATTTTCACTCCATTGAACCTTCATTCGGTCACCTTTTATAAATGCTTTTACATGGTGATACATTCTATCGATACCCTTTAGAAGGTGGCAAAAGCGAGTTTGTTTGTTTTTTTATGTTTATTTACAATCATACGCTATCAATAATGCTTTATCGGTGCGAAGAAAACAAGCGGTTTGTTTGTAAACAGAACAACAAATTGTAACTGTTTAAGTTTGAGCTTCTTTTACTGCGTCGAGTGCCATACGTCTCGCCCAACTTAGTTTGAAATATAGTTTGAAATTAAAATTCAAGTTCCATGTTTGTAATTCAGTTGTAGTAAATAGTGCCATACCTCTACCAGGAAGCGAAAGATTCTGGCATAACACTAGCACACACAAGCAGTGTTTTCTCATTCGGTCAAAAGTATTCACTTTTCATGCATCCGTTTGAACACTGAATCACCAGTTCCAGTTTCCCGTAGCCAAGCGTAGCCGAACGTAGCGAACGCAAAAGTTTTCACCTCGCTAAAGAACCAGCGACCGGCGGAAGATTTATTGCATTCAACAGCTTTCAGCTATGGCATGTGCATGTGTGCTATCTGCGTAAGCCCATTGCCTCTCATTCTCCATGATTCGCCCAAAAATGATTTTTTTTTTTCTCCAGACACCACCAAACTACTGGCCGTTTTGCGCCACTGGGACAGGCATCGTGCTGCTATATCAGCAAAGTGTTCTCCAGCTTTCGTACGGATTTGGGCAGGAAAGCGCGAATAAAATCTTGCCCGATTAAAGCTTCCGGCAAGCGCTTTTCCCTTACGAAGGAACGGCTAGGGACACATTGCTTTAGCTTAGCATGATTTACATGCATTCTCGGCACAACTTTTACGCTCTCTCTCTCTTTCTCTCTCTCTCTCTCTCTCTCTCTCTGTCTCTCTCTCTCTGTCTCTCTGTCTCTCTTTGTTTCTCTCAATGTTTCACATTGCCTTTTGCTGTCCTGTCTGAGATATGGTGCGCTCTGTTCGCAAAATGACAAATCGGACCAATTCGAACCACATACACCCCTTAGTCAACGATGACCCAGATGGTGGTGGATTTTTGCTTGCTTTTCGTATACACCGGTCTCTACCTGGCCACAACCGACGAGCTTGGTCCGTTTGCACGCCGAAAACCAACCATATCTATCCGATTGCTGCAAATCGTTACCCTAATTCTGGATGTACGCGTTGTTTGTGTCTCTGGAACGTACAGAACCGGCAACAAACGGCCATCCTCCAACTTCCAGCATCCAGCGCTGAAGCTTTCTGGCTCTGATTCGAAATGTTTACCATCCGTCTTGTTTTAATCCGGCGCTGCTACACTTTATCTGCTGACTGGCTGGATTACATGCGATTTGGGGCACCGTGCGTCTGGCAACGGGTTCCCTGGTGGCTGTCTCGCCGTGGACAGCTGTAGCAATTCTTTACCCCATGGCATGACACTGCCAGCAGCGATACCTCTCTCTGCCAGCGATTGTGAGAACTTTTTTACTCGCTTTGTTTTCCCAACAATCCTTCCCAACCCGTCCTAGGCTACCCTTGCAGTGAGAAACCAATTCTTCCGGGAGAGACTGTTGCTAATTTGTCAGGCGTTTGAATACGCCGGTGGGAAGTAATTTTTCAGCGGCCAACTAACCCTGAACGCCCAAGATGCAAAAAGGGATGGCGTGATGGGTGGAAGGGAAGGAGAGGGAGGGAGTACTTGAGAGAGATCGGGGGTGTGAAACGGTGGTGTGCAAAGCTATCGAAAAACCGAAAGTGGGGCGACTTACCTTGGCAACTATAGCCATTTTTGTTCAGCTCGAATCCCTCCGAGCAGTCGCACTCGTACATGCCATCGTGCAGCTCGTAGCACAATTGCTCACAAGGACTCCCGTGGCCACAACGTCCTGAAAACATAAATGAACGGATGATTACGTATGAGCGATGACAGAAACGGGAAACGGAAGGTGAGGCGAGAGACGGGACATGTGCGGGACAGTTCAACACAGTCGCATGCTGGGAAGGACGGAAATCAATATCCGGATGGCGTACATACTGGATGGAAACGGTCGACAACAAAATGAAGAGAAGAAAAAATACACAATCGGCAAACAATGAGACAACAACACCGAAAACAGTATGTTTTCACTTGTTGTTTTCTGTTGTTATCATGTGAAAATAATCAAAAACGAAAGAAATTATGATTGATGAGGATGATGCCCTAAAACAACAAACCATTAATGTTATCACCGTTTTACTCGATTCTGCACAATGATTCACTTCATCTTCTTATTATAATGAAATATCTTTTTCAGATAAATTTTTATTGCATCAATTTGGCAATTTATGATAAATATTACAGGATTTCACGCTACCTTCTAACAGTCAAGTTTGAGCGTCATTAAAAGTAGCTCAAAAAATTGGAAGGTTAAAGCATCCGACAATATGTATTGCAATTGCATACTTTCAGGCGTTTTCGTGGTAAAACCCGTGTCGGAATTGATCATGGGTATTCGCATGGTATTGATATTCCCCTGTTATAAAGGTTAACAAATATGTATTACAGCACCCATTACTACAGTGAAGTAGCGACATACATCCGACATGATAACATCTCGCGATGTTGAATTCTCATTTTTATTTTTGAATAACATGCACACCAACAACATTGATTTGCTTGTTAATAACACCAGCCATACGTGCATACGAAGAATTCCAGAACAGAAGAAAAGCAAACTGGAACTTTTGAAAAATATGTCATTTTCTCGTTTTATCGCCACAATTTACCCGATCATCATGGTTACAATTTTCCAACTTTTCCGCTGTGCCACTGCGCCAGCAAGCGCCAGAAACGCACCAAAGTTACGGTTTGCAGAGCAACCAGAGAAGTGAAGACACACACACAAAAAAGACACTTTCAAAACCCAGCCACTATTCACAGCATTCCGCTTCCGAAGGCCGGAAACATTGGAAGGAAAGGCACTTGTCACCAGTATCCTCCCGGGTAGCTCGACAACGGCAGGCACCGTACGAAGGTGCAAAGACAATGAAAAGCAGCCGGGAAACGCCATTAGTTTCATATTACTTCCTCAGTGTCAGTGGTTGAGTTATAAAATTTAATCAAAAACTTGTTGATATGCAATTAGCTGTCTTCGTTCGTATGAACGAATGACAGCGAAAGCATATTTCGGAAAAGTCGGAAAGCTCAGCCTCGCAGACCCCCATTTGGCCCGACAGCCCAACCAACCTAGTCGTTACAGTTTCCGATGCATTGTGCCGGAGCGAGCATAATGTCGAGCAGACGATGGTCGTACGATTATGATGGAAGCCCAACCATTGCCGACGACAGATAGTCGACAAGTATACTTAAAGGAAACTAGACGTACGGTGTATGAACCTGGCTATCAATGTGTTTCTCCCCGTGCGAAGGCAAAATGTAGTGTTCAGTCACTTTTTTATATATTTGCGTTTGCTTCTCCGTTGACTACGATTGGATTTTTTTTTGTTGGAACAAATAATGCTCCAAAAAAGCTTCGCTTAACATTATCCAAAAAAGGCGTTTAATAATGGATCTTCTTTCACATCAAGCTGCAAAGAACAAGATTTTGACATTCAATTCCTACTCCAAACATTTTCTTTTCTCCCTGTGTGTTATATCAGAATCGGAAAAGTCGTACAGCTCTACAAAGACGGAACGACATTGGACAAACCTTCCAAATTCGCCAGTAAACACCTTAGTATACCACCCTCGCTCCAAGAAAAGCGACATTTGTCATGCTGGCACCCGGTGAACGGTTGCGGGATAGCCAAAGGACAACGAAAAGATTAATGCTTCTTCTGAAAACGTCGAATATTGAAAGCATTGACAAATCGACGACCTTAATTTTGCTAGATTATGTGCACGAGGATGTCCGTGTGCCGTGAGCGTGTCGATGTACGCGTATACGCTGGGATATAAGAAATCATCCAAAGAAAGCAATATAAGCGCATTGAGGTTTGGTTTTTTGTTTCCTTGGTTCGATAGAAAACAAATTGATTTCATGATTCCGCACGCTGCAGTGATGTGTTTGTCATTATTTGACGATTATTTGACGCTAGATAGCCACAATCAATCACTGCACTTGCGCATTAGTGTTAAATAATATCATCGCATCGATTAGAGAACTATTAACAAGAGTACATCGTTTTAACAGTGCGTAGTTTAATATGAAACTGTTTAGAAATAATTCGAATAAAATTAGACAACTAATGTATCAAACTACTAGCAAGAGAAAACATGGGAATAAAACTGCATAAAACAACAAAGCGAACAGCTATATTATACGAATAATCCGCCCTTGACTCACAAATGTCTCCTTTTTCCTTATTTCACTGCTCATGCTACTGCTACTTAAGTCGCTCTTGTTTATTTACGAGATTTCCCTTTCCAGCACGGTCATTTTTTCCTATCTGTTTTTCTTGCTCTCGGTTGAATCATAGAAGAAATCTTCGAAAAACAGCATGGGAGACCTACGCTCCCAAGATTAGATGCACCATTTTGTATCCCTATCTTTGACATGTGTTTGTAGGTGTAGTCTGTCCCACGTGTGGCTTTTTTTCCTCATCTCGAACCATCCCGTTTGGCGCTTGCTTCAATTTTTAAGATATTAGACAAACATTTTCTTCGCTACTTTCGTTTTGGTTCAAACGCGCGTTTTGGTTCAAACGAAAGGAAAGCGGTTAGCTTCACGAATCGCGGACTCGGCTAAATCGGCCAGCGAGCCTCGCTGCTCGCAGCACAGCGCATAATTCATCCATAATTCATGACATCCCTTTCATTTTGCTGCCGTTGTAGCTCTTCGTTATCAGCATTGCAATGTTTGACGAAACGGAAACGAGAAAGCTGCGCCACGCTATGGTTGTTTCACCCGCTCCGGGTGATTACTATTTCCTTCAACTCTGACTTTTTGCTGCAACATTCTAACCCGATGCCGAGGGGACAATGTTTGGTCGTTTTTATTTTTTTCCTTATTTCTTTCTTATGCCTCGCAAAAGTAGCGCTCTGTTCAAAGTCTTTTGATTCGCGCCACTGGCAGCCTTCTTTCTCTTTCGCTTTATAAACCCTATTCAGGGTGTTACAGATAGTGATGAAGAGACTCCCCGGCAAATGGGATAGAACACGAGCTAAAGGGGCAAAATCTTGCGCGCCACTAGACGACGTAAGGATGGCATTTTTTAAAAAAGATTCTGCAGGGCATGGGCAGGATGGGCAAAAATAAAAACCCCCTTAATAGGGAAAGGTACAAGGCATCATGAGATAAAATTGAACTAGATGTAACGTTGGAGGGGTTTTGCTGTAGCCCCGAAGCCGGCCGTAAAGTCAGTATGCCATTTTGTGCCGTGCGAGTACTCTCCCAAACCAACCCAACGCGTCGTCTCCTTCACGGCGAATGGGATGAAATCATACAGACGTGCACATAAATCATCATTCACAGTGTGTTCGGCGACGACTTTTTGCCCGTTTTGACACGAGATATATGTGTGTCGCTTCGGTACACGAACAGGCGTTGCCTGACTTACAACCGGGGCAGCTACTCTCACTCTATCTCTCTCTCTCTCTCTCTCTTTCCCAAACAGCTTGGGAACTCCGTAAGAACACACCGACCGAACAAGGTGATGGTGAAACCTTTACGTGCGAAGAGTTCGTGTCGTGCTGACGTGTTTTTTTTCCCGGTGACGGTGACGGTGGAATCAAAAGTGAGGAATCCTATTAGTGCCGGATTCCTAGTTTTCTTTCTACACGGTTGTAAGGAGTTGAAGATTTGTTTTTCCTACTTTTCTTTTGTGCCAGCAATTGCGAACAAAATAAGCTTTTCATCACGAGCGGGATGTGTTTGGCGTGTGTAAAAACCAGCGGACCACGGACAAAAACAATCTTCAAATTCAACCTACATTTCGCAACCTGCCGCGAGAAGGACTTGCTGGAGAAAAGGACTTCCTAATTGTCCCTCGGTGCGGTCGATAAGTAAAACAGCGAGCTGTTCGTGTGGTGTACTCTCTTCGTTTCCATTTCGATGCGCACAGATGTACAAGAAAATGAGCTTTCGGTTTTTCTTCCGCTCGCTCGGCTCATCGATCCGTGGGATCATCTCTGATGTCACTACCGAATTACCCTTCTATTTATCATGATTTTATCTGTAGTCAACCTTGACTTTGCTGCGGAAGAGCTATGTGTTGTGCGGGAAAATTCCATGCATGGTTCATGGTATTTACAATTTTCGAGCGAGCGAAAGAAATAAAAGCCGACTAAGGGCAAGAAAGAAAAAAAAACATACATCCAGATCGAACTCACTGAATAGAGGATAAGATGGTCATAGACAGGATAGGATGGTTGCGTTTGGGAAGTTTCGGTCCAATTTCAGGCCGCATTGCCATTGGTTTAGGGGCGAGTAGGCAATACACGGATCCCGGCACAAGCGCTGGCACAATTCCAGCGAAACGAGCATTCCACTTGCCGCTCGCTGCCGGTCGCTGTTGGCCGGATGATCATTATGAATAAATAAATGTTAAGCACCGAAAATTGCATTAAATATTAAGCCTACGGTACGATTGGGGGCGTTCCGAAGGCAACAAAACTCGCACTCGCGCGTTCGCCCGCGCTCAAAACGATAAGAGATCGGCTTCCGGTGAGTCGAGTGGGTCGGGAAGGCGATTTAGCCCACAATGCGTGTACGGGCTAGCTGTGTAGAAAATGTTAGACAGCACAAGCAGCCAAAAAGAAAACGCTGCAAATATGAGATCCTTTTTTTCCTCCCTTCAAACGATGCTTTATCGTTCACAGAGCCGTATTCTTCAATGCTCTCGCGGTACGCCATGGTGATGCCGAAGCAGATGATGATGATGAGGGTGACGCTGAATACACGCAACACAGCGAGGCCGCTATCGTGAGCCACAAAGATACGTAGAAAATCATAAACCAGATTATCATTTGATCGTTTTGACGATGAGATAAACCTCCTAATTGAACATGTTGCCCACGGGCAAACGGGCAAAGAGTATCCAAACAAACATACAACAAACATTCTACCATGCCATAGAATCACCATTGCTTGCTTTTAGTAGTTCAGAGACTTTTTGGATATATAATGTACACATGTGTGCTAGCTGTCTGTTTGCATAATAGTATTTTGTGAGTAAAATCCTTTTGATACAGTATTTATTTGGTGATGCATTAATACTTGTTATAGAGTAGCATAAAAGTGTATCACTCATATCGATGTCTCCAATTGCTTTAATTTACCAGATTATTTCTCAAAATCGTTTAGTTAGTGTTTGCAAAAGTTAGTTAGTGTTTAGCTTACTGTGTAGCAATTCAATATTTACAAAACGTCGTACAATAAGTAGTTGTCAAACAAAACTTTTTAAACAAAACATAATTAAATTAATTCAGGCAATACAAAGAGATCAATTGAGGACTGCAGATTCATCATGCATTGAATAATTTGACAGTCATATCACCACGAGCTTCAAGCAAAATTCTATTACTATGACTTATGAAGAAAACATTTTAATCTGTGTTTTATCTTGTCCATTTAAACTTTAACGAGAGCCATAAAAATATGACAACGCTTAAAGTTTGACTGTTACATGACATGTTTTTTAATAATCTATATAATCTATTTTTAAATGTTTCTATCAAACATTACGTTTAACGTTTTTGTTGATTTCGAATTTCTTTGTCTGATTTCAATGTTTTTAGACCAAAACAGTTGATTTTGCGCGGTGTTATGTGGTACGTTATTTAACTGGGTCGTAGACTTTCCGCTTCTATAATTAAGGATTGGCTTTTAATTGCATTCGAACGTAATTGTTTCATCATTACTTTACAACAATTTATTTGCCAGATCAGGAAAAGTCATCGAACGACCCAGATTTTATCGTTCGTCTTTTAAGCACTCCATGGTATATAAGACTATGTAACAGACTCTGCCTAGACTGAAAAAGTAAGATGGTCTATAAATAGAGACATTTCAATCATATATTTCGGTCTTCGGTTTACAAAGCATTCTTACTCAAGATCCATTCCAGCTCCATAATCCGAGCGATTCTGGATTTTGGTTTCAAAATTATGAAGATATAGGATATAGGTTACCTTTTGTAATGCCTGCATGTTCATTGTACGGTAGCCACGACAAAGAGAAAAAAATATTGTAAGTTATACAATAGCATACACAATCAATTCTCACGTTAAACTAAACATCAACCCTTAGTACAAGTTTGTTGCTACACAGTTAATTTACTTTCGCAAAATAAGCAATATGTACAGAAGGTTGCTTATAATTAATAAATATGTAAATAAAATAAATAAGTAAATAAAGAGACACCTTAAGATTACACGCTGTACAAAACCTATACAAAATTAACCGTAAAAAGTAAAGCAAAATTTCATTCCATTCCTTATCAAAAGCGCCAGCGCGTCTACAAACCAACGTGTGTCTTAAGCTAAGTAAAAAGAAAACATCAAAGCCCAAAAAATGTATAAACACTGCACACCAAGAGCGATTTGCTCTGGGCGCGTTCCATTCCCTCCCTGGAGTATGTCGAAGACGAACGTTTGTTATTCATAGAATACCACGGAAATGTTTTCTAATTTGCCCACATATCCATTGTAAAGCATCGCGGTACAAACCTCCTAATGCACATACATACAAGCCTGCGGTGATCCACCATGCTTCGGTACGCAACGGTCCAGAAAGAGCCGACGAAAGGGTTCTTGTTCGTTTGCCATTTTATGTTGTTTTTTTCTGTCTTTTCACCACATTTTAACTCCTACACGTTCTCCGAGGGCTCAATTGACATTTGAACCTCAGCAGCCGACAAGTTGTGCAAGAGTAGCCGGCAAGTTTGATATCGTGGCCCCCATTCGGTGAAAGTGTTTACTGTGTTTCAGCTTTAAAGGAAAAAAAAAACAGAAGTTGCAAAAGAGTTCGAAAAGTGGACAAAACAGTGAAAGAAGAGAAAAGAATTTAGCTAGGCAAAAGGCACGACGAACGGAAAAAAGTGCGCCCAAAAGGCACTCGCTGGGTAGTGAGAATTGCGCAACATGTACATGCACAAGCACACGAGGGAATTACCATAGATCAAAGGGTACGAAGCTCATGAATAAGAAGGATATGCAAAGGACTTTGCACCGTACCAAGACCCCACTCACGGTGATGCTTATTGTTCGTTTCGGGTGAATTTTTTTTTCTCTTCCTTTCTTTTCTTTGTCGCTGTTCAACCCACATTGCATAGTATCGATGAAGCGTAACGAATGATGTGCCAGGAACAACTTACCTTCGTTTTGCAACCGTTGGACACCTTCTTCGTAATTTAACAAGTGTCATAATAGAGCAGTCTTTAGAAGCGTCACGGATTGAGTGAAACATAACAGGCTTAGTTTATCGTTTGCTGCTGCGCGACGAACGAAACACTCAATACAAAGTTGCTGCCAAACTGACAGGAAGAATGCGACATATTGAGCAGCATTACGCACACCAGACACACTACACTGCCAAGCCTACGATAAGCTTTTGTCCACGTGAAAGCTCGGTACTGTCACAACCAGAATGGCGACAACTCTACCCAGTGGAGTCTGTGAACTGTGAATGGAGTCACATTGTGTGGTGTAGCATGCTCGGTACACACTATTGCTTTGGCCCTTTAAACTAAGCGAACGCCGGTCGCGGTTCCGTTTCATAACACCCATTATGCACCATAATGTATGATGCAGTCGTTTCGCGCAGCTTTCTGTTGTTTGTTACCGGCCCTACCGGTACCGGTGACGAATGAAAAATCCCCAACGCCAATTTTTACGCAAACCGTTCACCACACTTGCACGCTTGCATCAAAGTCGCTCGTCGTACAATCCCGGCTGTCCTAACCACCCGAGCACACCGATCGCGAAAGTTAAATCTTTTCTGCATGCTGTGAAAAGCCCAACACCGACAGTATAGGCTGAAATGTGTTTATCTCCATGTGGGGATGTGTTTTTTTCTTTTTTCGTTTATTTGTAGCTCAGTTTGACGTACTTCCATCTTGAGGCCACTTTATCAAACTGAAAGCCGGTGAGTGAGATTGGAGCTAGCGACAAACAACAAGGGGGTGGAACAAACAAACAAAAAAAGCCGACAGCCGACTGTGCCTTTGCGACAGATGTCGCAGCGTAGGACGGGAAAAGGCAAACTTTGGCCACCCAACTGCAGAAGCATTTTTCCCGATTCAATATTTAGACGCAGCGCTTTTTGTGTGCATGCAAGTTGCAGGAGCGTGAAGCATACTAAACATATATACACACAACAACAAAAAACACAATGCCGGCGAGAATCTGACGAGCATTTTCCATCGTACCGTGCAACCGAACGTGTACAAGAGGAACTCGATTTCCAACCATTTCCTTTTGCTAACTTGCTGGATTATTTATTTTGTCCCTGGTCGTTGGCATAAGCCTGCAGTTAGACAAATTCCTCGAAAACGGAACGACTTCGCGAACTCGCAGGGCTCGAGGATGCTCAATCGAGGCTGCCCGGCCCATGCCGTGACGCTAGTGGATGGAATTTAGTTTTCGGGAAAAGTGTCTCGAGTGCGACAGATGTTGGCATCGTTACATCGTCGTACGCGGCTTTTCGCGCTGTGCCTGAAGGCACATTCCTTGGTGTCCGTAAGCGACGACGATATCGCTACCCTTTTCCCCGTTGCTACACCGTTCGCTTGTCGAAACTTTAGCAAACCCTCGCCCATCCCGGCCGTGTGCCGGAATCGGGGCGTATCCGAATGATACGGTGCAATCAAAGACAGCTGTGATGCAATCACAACTGTGCCGCTTAACGTGTTATTGTTCTTGTGCTCTGTACAGCGACAACAGTTAATGTGGGACGCCCTGGACGTGATCATGAGTTTCATAAGCTTGCCAACTGACACGAACCGTATCGGTTGAATCGAAAGTGTGGAACACATTTGAATAAGGACGATTTTGTGCAAAAGTTTGTAACAATGGGTGGCGTTGGTGCTATCAGCTTAAAAAAACCGGACGTACGTGCAGAGCATGTAATGATATAATTTCATTTAAAGATATCCAATTAAACTGCGCATTGATAACAGCACCCTGCAACTGATGTGAAATGTTCGATCATCAAAATTAAGCTATTAGTACAATAGTACGTGCCAGTCGGATCATTCGCTCGCCCTACTGCTTTTGCTATTTATTTCTACTCATTGATTTTTATGATGACAAATAAACACATACCCACAAAGGCGTGCGCTGGCCAGATAAATTTTGATACTTTCAGTGCAATCGTAAGCGCAAAGTTAAACTTAAGTAACTCACGTCGAGCGCTGGTATGATTTCCAATGCATCAGGGAGCACGGCACAGCGTTCGTTAATCAAGCACGTGCTTTTTGGTCAGAGGCAGAAATGTTTGCCCCGAAGCATCTTAGCCCCTTAGTACGGTACGGAACGGTCACCATCTGGTCAGAACTTGAACTTTATCTGCCAGCTGTTGTGCATGGTTGGCGTTTGGTTCGCTAGCATCCGAGCAGCCCTTTCTGCCTAAGCTGTAACTACGTCTTAACTTTTATAGCGCGTACGTGTGTATCGGCCAAAAGAAAAAAAAAACACACACAAACACACACATTCAGGTCTCCCAGAACCTCAAATGGCAGTGGCACGAACTGTGGCATCCGACCGGGCACGGTTGCTGAAATCAAACCGGTTGTTCGGATGACTTATTATTTCTGTCCCAAGATAACCGAAATACGTTTCGGTCGATATACGTGCATCATCCCGTTAGTCCGCCCACTCACGCTGCTGGAGTCCCTTCGCTAGCAGCAGCAGCAGCAACATATCATAAAACTCGATGTCCCATCGAAAACGATACAATTCGCATGACAACGTGAAGCCACAGCAGTCGTAAACCGGGCAATGAGCAACGAATTCACCTCCTGACGGTATGCCGTGTCAGATGGTCACCATTTCTAAGGTGCTATTGCTGGGACGCTTGGCCACACACTCACACACATACAGGAGTTTTCCGGATCCTGTCATGTCCGGTCGGACCGATTGGAGTGCCATCTTTGGTTTTCCAAAGGGCTTCGGTCACATACCACGCGGGTGGCATTGGGGGTGGCGGGAAACGAAATAAAAAAAATACAACCTTCATCAACCGAAAAATCGGAAAATCAGACATCATAGAACAGATCTGTCGTACAGCGTTTCCGGACCATCGGCATTCAGCAAAAGGACGCAAGCGAGAGATGATTCAAGCGATTCCGACAGATCTGTCCGACCTGGTGGTCGGCTTTCCTTTTTTTTTCTTGGATTAGGATATCTTCATCCCTGAGCCCGGTGCGAGCTTTTTTGTGTGAGCCGACACACACATAGCATGTCTCGTCTTTGCCGTTATGCGAAAGGTCCCCAGATCTTCGCATCACACTTGGATGCTTTTCGACGAGTGGTCGAAACCGAAATAAGCGAAATGAAAAGACGCAGAGCACGATACGATGCATGAAAAATGTATGATTCGTGGTCACCTGACATGGATGGACATTGGTGCTCCGTGGTGCATGTGGGATTGGCAAGCTGGGGAATTTATCTTCTTTTTTTTTCTTCCTTCCCTTCCAGGATTGGGATTTTGTACACCAATAGACCATCGGTGTCGTACGCTTTTAACTATCAATCCATCCGTCCATGGTGTTGTCCCATCCCGCACTGCCAAATGATGGAAATTACACGGACTCAAAGCCATGGACGATAACTCGATCCGGCACATATCGTAATGCTATGTGGGTGTGGAACACTGTGTACGGCGTGCTCAATATGATTAAGTTATCCAATTGCTGCCCCATTGCACTATGCATGCAGTGTAAGTGAACCATTTTCCAAGAACAGGAGTTTCAATTACACCCAGAGAAACTATTTATTGCACCATGAAGAGCACTCAATTAATGCTGGGGATATGAATCGCTTCCCCTTTTTTTTGTATTGCACTTATGCAACACGTGCGTTATTCCCTTGGGGGCTCCAGGATTTCTGTGTGGTTGCTTTTAAATCAGGACACTCCATTTTCCACACCGGTCCGGTCCATGGCCGCACAGTGGAAGAAGTACATTCGAAGGCGCTTTGTTTCATCATTACCTTCCGCTTTTCATCCCATGTCGTGACTCTGGCAAACGGAAACCTGGGCTTCCTTTCATCTTTAAATGAACAACAAAATGGCTTCGACTGAGATGCTGCCAAACCAGACCGGACCAGAGAGAGAAAGAGAGAGAAAGAGAGAGAGAGAGAGAGAAGGAGAGAGAAGCTTTGTGCCGTAATGGAATAAATCATGACCTGTAATTATATCATCTTTCTGATAGTTTTGTTGCCCTTGCCCCTGTGAGGAAAGACACAGCAGCTGGACAATACAGGCGAGGTTTGCATTTGTTGATGCAACATTGTGGGATGAAAAGTACGGTAACTAAGAGATCGTTTGATGTTTTCCTAAGCTACCAAATGCTTGAACGCCATGCTAACCTAGAACGTTTCCTAGAATTCATAATGCAATGGTGGTGATTGTTGAGCGATATATTCATTTGCAACAAAAGAGTTTGCACTGTAATCGGATGGTTTACCAACTCTGGACTATAAAACCAATGTAATTAACAATGTGTAGAATGCTTTGCTAAAGGTATGTCAAAACCGACGTCAATTTAAAACTCTCCGAAATTGCATCAGAACTCAACAACAGTCAACTAAAGTACTTTTCATTATACTTATTGGCTACTTATCATTATGTCCTTATGTTTCCAGTTTTGTAGTGGCATAAGTGACATCGTAACACCGAATATTGATCGACCTTCCTGTGGCAATAGGACTCACACATTGAAATATTTGAAGTAGTTTCCATTAACATACCTGGAAAAGAAAGAAAGACAACAATTAGTAAATCCGTCAGTAAAGCAAATCGAAAAAAAAGTAGTTGTCTAAGAACAAATTACTTAATACGAATTTAATTATAAAACGAAAAGTGCGACTTCAATAAGGTATAGTAGTTCTTATTGTAGGGCGGCTCGGTGGTGTATTTGAAAACGGCGCTAGTCCCTAACACGACCGGACCGGGTTCAAATCCCATTCGGACCGTCCCCCCGTAGTGAGCACTGACTATGCAACTACGTG
The DNA here is from genome assembly GCA_018908115.1 of Anopheles rivulorum. NCBI lineage: Eukaryota > Metazoa > Arthropoda > Insecta > Diptera > Culicidae > Anopheles > Anopheles rivulorum. The sequence goes on from CM032178.1 coordinate 41,267,282, forward strand.
GTATTTAATAGTCTAGTAAGCCATTTGATGGCCGGCATGACCGAGTAGGTCGTTAAGCCAAAGGGAGAGAGAGTTCTTATTGTAAACTATACTGGTTTTATAATTAATAAATTATCGTATTTATCAGCCTGTTTTTATTGAAAGGTTTTGTCGCATCAATCAATACGCATAATAAATATGCATTAAGAACCAAATTAAATGTCGGCTAGACAGTTATTGTTCCTAAGCTTGTTATGATCACATAGCCGGCGTGTGTATTTCATTCAAAAATCAATACCGTACAAGGTTTTCACGCCGGTGCTCGATCAGTGAGAAAGCGCACTTGCACTAGTTCGTATAATGTATAACCATTAGAGTGATCCATACACCCTACTTCCTGCCAAATCAACTGTAGAAGCGTTGATTGCGAAACAAGATAAACAAAATCAACCACGTGCTGCCGCAACACAAACAAATTGAGTCGGAGAACTGGAGAGGAACCAATCAATGCGTTCGTGTTTTTCTTTCTTCGGAAGAGTAAAAGCAAAAGGAAGAAACAAAAAAGTCGACAGTGTTGATAAAGATGCAAACGAGGGACATGATGTTGCGAAAGAGTTTCATGCTCAAAGGCATGATTGAGCTGAACGAGTGTCCCTTCCGATTGATGCATGCATTGCTGGAAGCATTCTTTTTCTACAGCTGCATATGACAATGGTTGCATATTTCATATTTTTTGCACAGCGAATTTTGCATTTTAAACATCTTGTACAATTTTTTAGTACATTTTATTATCGTCTATTCTTTGAAAAATTCAACTGAATATCTTTTGACCAATAAACTCTAATAACAAATGTTATTTCGCTCGTTTCCGCCCCATTTCGAGAAGAATTTTATTTCCCATCGGTCGTATCGTATTTCAAAGATGGTTTTAAATGTTTAATTCTACACCTTTGCTTGCTCATTATGCTTTGCTGACACCGTCCGCCATGGGCTGCATGTAAACAGAACACATTCAACCGAGCAGCGAGCGATAATGTGGACGGGTTAATTGTTTTTCCGTATTTTCAATTTCCTTCCGCGTACTTCGTATCGGGAAGGAGAACACCAGTGTGTATCATTAATTTGGCACACGTACGTAGCTGTCCCGAATGCTGCTGTAGCAAACCGCAGGCCACACCGCACACACAATAGGCTGAACGTGTACAAAGCGGAAGGATATGGTACAATTAAACAATTTAAAATATTTCTTTGAAAAACCGACGATGGTGTCGATGTGCAGCAAGGGCAGCAACATAAGTACGCTACGTACACGGTAAAGCACAACTCAACCAGCTCGCTGTGTCGCACCGTAACAGTCGGCAGCGTCAGCCGCACTGGGTGGCTTCTGATATCTTAGTTTTTGCTGGGCAAGTGGCATAAAACACACAAAACCAACCATTTCTTTGTTCTAGCGCTCAAGCGATGGTTGTTCATGCACCGTTTAGCCAGCAGTGTACGTGCCCAAACGAACTGAGCGCACGCTCGTTCCTGTGTCCCGTGTGCGAATATGTGTCTGGTAAGCTCCGGTTTCTACTCGGTGGGTCCGTCCCACGAGCACAACGAAAATCCCGGCTCGTGGAGACGGTGATCCTATGGACGATCTCCACGTACGAGAGTTTCTCCACACTCATACACACACACACACGCGTCTTACCATACCTAACAAGGCTCACACCAAGGATCTAGTAAAACGACTCCAAGAAGAACATACTCCAACACTAGACGACGAGTGGCACGGTTGCACGGTTGCACGGTTGCACGGCACGGGGTTGAATCGGAAGAAAATTGAGTTTTCAGAATATCATTATTATGTTTACGTATTCTGTGCACCTTAAGCACGAGCGCATAGCAAAGGGAGTGTACATTGGCGTGCTGCGGCGTGAAGTTGCGAAGGTGGGCACGGTCGGGATGTAAGTGTATCCCCGTGTGGTATATGTGTATATGGCGTGTTTGGTCAGGAATGTATAAGTCTTTCACGTTCTCGGTGGTGGCACAGCACTATGTGCCTTGAAATCAAAGTGGCAAAAATGGACGTACGAAAGATAACAGTTTCGAAACCCGAAACCTTTGTTTTATGGCAATTGTAATTATTTTTCGAACTGGGGATTCTTATACTGCGATAATACAGATATCAGATCGAGTTCCACTGAACAATAGCAACGAAAACCAAACAATGAAGTATTATTAACAAATATGATTAAACACATCTCAAACACTTTAAAATCTTTTTGCGACATCTCAAAAGATACTTCACAATCATTCTTATAGCACTTGTCAATTTTCTATTTGATTTATTACCTTTATTCATCATTTTAATTAAAATAAAGTTATTTGTTTAATTATTATAAAGTTGATTTATTTCTCCTAAATATATATCTATCACTGTGTGCATACTGCTGCAAACCATCTCACGCTAAGAGCCTAAATCCCACAACATTCTTCCAACGGTTGAACCATAGTCGGAATGTGCGAGGGCGAGAAGCACGACATTTCAAGGATATGGTACCAAGGATATATACCATCCCTGGTTGAGAACACCGCTGCACGTAAGAAACGAAACCAACCATAACCATAGCATAGAACGCCTGAAGCAGCCGAGTCGGCCGCCGAATCTACTACAGGAGACGCAATCGCACACCACGGCCACGGAGTCACCGTGGAGCACTCACCTGCAGGAGGTCGTCTAAACGTGAGTAAGACCGACCATAGCCCGGGTTGAGGCACAGGTAGCGTCGAAAAGACGGCTCTAATGCTTCACCGGGAAAAGGTGAAATTGCATCGCATGCAACGGAGTAATAAAAAATCAACATTATCGTCCGGGATTATAAAAATAATTCCCAACAACGACCGGCAACAGTGCAATCGATGCCTCCACATCCACCCGCTAGCTGTCTAGCGAGAGAGTGGCTTTCCTTGGCTGACGAAAACCAGGTTTATAAGTATATTTTCTTCCGACGAAATGGGGCCAGCCGGAATGCTGAATGTTTCGAGTCTCCATGAGCTCCGACAGTCGTCTTCTAAGGGCGACCTACTCGAGCAACGTCCCACTGGCAGTAGCAGGACCCACTTTCACGAGCACTTCACACAGGGACTCCCGTTTGCAGGCGCAATATCAACTTTTTCTCTTAAGCACCCGCACCCGCACTATGCAAGCGATCCTCCAAGGGTCACAGTCCGCTATGCTACGGTGCGCGCCAGCGTGACACATTGCTTTTCTTCCAGGATATTGCTCTAGTTTCGTTTTATGTGTTTTCTTTAAAATCTAATTTCTTCTTACGGCACACTTGGGAGCGCGACTGAAACGCGCCTGGTCGTCGTCGTGGTGGTGCCGGTTCGTGCGTTACATTTGATTTTCCTTTACTGGCCGCTTGCAGCACCGACATCCCAACCGTGAACTAGGAAATATAAATCCCGTGTGCTACTTACTTTGACGCGCAATACATCTATACTTCCTCAATTGCACCTTGGTCACTGTGGCGTCAGCGAAAAAGGGACTTCAGTATTGCAATACAAACAAACCCTTCGAAACGAGGGCAATTTAAAATTTATTAACCACGCTTCTACGGTTGGTGCTTTTTTACGAGAAAAATAAAATAGTCGTCAAAACACAACAACGAAAGCTGCTTTTAAAGTTTCTCTAACTGGCCCTTGGTAGTTCCGAAGAAAGTTCGAGAATGTCATGTTTCAATACCCGTTTGCACGAAACTACGAAACAGGGTACGTCTTCTAGCTTTCACGTTAAAAGGATGAGACACAACTTTCGCTAAGTAATTTCCAGATGAAGTGTAACAGATGAGGGTTCTGTTTTATGATATCGATTACCTCCAAACCATCGCTGGGATAAGGGTTGGCCAAATACAACCATCCCATTCGTTTCTCAACCTGTAACCACATCAACCATTCTGATGGATCTAAAAATATCAAACTAGGTCGCAGACAGCTACTAATATCTGTCCATGGATCAGTGGCAGGTGAATGTTTTATGTTTGCAGCGTCTGTTTATGGCGCTCAGCGTAACAAACTCATACCGAGCTCAACAGATTTCGTCTGACATAAACACTATGAAGGTATACTTAGATATGAGTAGCAGGTCGATGCTCACGAAATGTTTCACAATAGATGAACATTGGACGAATAAAACATAGAATCCTTTTACAATACAGATGGACATACACTTCCAAATGTATTTTATATTAACATATAATTTTAATAAAACATTATTTGCCATAGAAACAATCCATTTTATGTACTTATGTTTAATGTTTTGTTGGTTTTGATTAAACAGCGATGTTTCGTAATGTTAAGTTAAGTTAAAAGTTATATAAAGAAATTAAAATGTTTATACTCAGTTACTTAACACCCGATTTAGCAAGTATCTAGAAATAGACACTTGTTCATAATTATCTTGTAAGCAATTCAAGAAAACAAAACAAAACACTAGCGAAGCATTCGACTGCAGCAATTTGTCATTTGAAGCAAACAAAGATAAATATGTAATGCGCGATACCCTTTTCGAAGTTTCGCTCGTGAGATAGCAGCCGGGCTATCGATTTTCAATTCAGTGATTTAAACTTGATCTCGTTTGCCATTTTTCTTGTTTCGTTTCGTTTACCTTCCGCATGCTCGTAACACTTAGTACTACGATTTATATAATCTCTCGTTTCTTATCCTCCTTTCCCCACGTATCTACCCTTAAATCGGTGTATGTAGTGGCCTTCCACCAAAATGGAAGAAAACCCTTTCCCACATCTTCTTTCATCTTGCGCAAGAAATTTCATCACAAAATCGAATCCTTTGCTTCTTCGCTGTACCAACTGGTCGTTGCGTTAGATGGAAAACTGATCGAAAAAAGGGGATACACCGTTAGCAAATCATTGCATTCTGAAGATGCCTTCTGCAACCCTACATTACTCGCCTGACTGTGTGAGTATGCGTGCGTCTCTGTATGAAGGTACTCTAGACACAAGCCTTCCTTCCTTTCTTTCTTCCATTTTTTTTCGCTTAAATCGATTCTTCTTCCACCCGATGTCTGATCCCATCTTCAACGCGCTACCGTGTTTAGTTCTGTTGTGTAATCTTTGTCTGCCCTCGTCGGTTCCATTCCATTATTCTTTACTCCCTCTTGCTTTCTCTCACCACCACAACCCCTTTGTCCAGGTGGTGAGAAAGTGGAAGGGAGGGTATGACTGTAGCGAGGACACAAATCGTTGCACGAACACTGACGAGGTGATGGGGTTTTTTTTTTTATTTCTTTTGCGCCAGTGTTCAGGTCTTCTCCAACACCGTAGACCCTGGCGGACGGAAACACCGCTGGAAGCCTTACTTTACTTTTGCCAGTAAATCTCAATTTGCTCACCATCTACGGACAGAAAACAGAAGGCATTCAAAATGGAAGAGCTTCGAGGTTTAGCAGGGATGAACGGAAGAAGAAAAAACTACGCCGCATAAAACGGGACATGAACGGTATGAAAAATTCCAAAGGGAGCAAGTCACCCAGACTTGTGAGCCGATGGGAAAGAAACCCCTTACTTTGTTGCAACAACTACAACAACTACGAAGAAAAAACGCCTACCGCACACCCCCGGGAGGAAAAATAGATGAGATTATTTCCTTCCGGCCCACCACTCGGCAGGAAGTACGGGGAAGCACTACGGAAGTTCCGGAATGCAGGTCGGTTTAGTGAATGCGGCTGAGTGCAGAAGTGTGTAGACAATAACAAACCCACAGCAGGATTGATCCCAAACCCGGCGCACTCACTGTTCAATGCAAACCAAATCCATACACACAGACACACCACGAAAAAGGGGCAATGTTTTGTCAACCCAACCGGCGACTGCTTACTAGCAAGCATAAACGGACACGGCAAGTTCAGCGAATAGTCCCACCAGGAATGAAAAAAAGGCTGACTTGCCGAGTTGCACTTATAATATCCTTCATTTTTCTCCATTTTCGTGTGGTTTCCACATAGGGAAAGAAATGAATTGAAGCATATAATTTGAATGCTCTTTTACGATCACTTTCCCTATTTACTTTTACACTGTTCTTTTCGTTGTTATTTCTACATCTCGCGACATGCATAACCGAATCAATGCGAAACGCGGATTTTTGCTTCAGTAATTTCTATTTTCCATTTCTTCCCTTCATTCGTGGTCGTTCAGCTATAGTGCGGCAAGGAGCTAAGCAAAAAAAGAAACGAATATCGTTAATACTTCAGCAAGTAATCAAATGCTGATTGCATTCATCTATATGTCCCTCGCTGTGCTAGCTGCGACTCGACGAAGCTATTGAAAGGTTTTGAATGTCTCGCTGGAAACACTAATTCCGTTCTTTTTGCTATATTCTTCAAAGCGATGGCCACTAACTTTTGACCATTTTTTCCTGGTTCCCACAGAACTGCACTGTTTTTGTAGGTGTGTGTGTGTGTGTTTTCATTTTCTTTTTATGTTCTTTTTCGAGCGTACACTACACTCACGTAACGGGGGAAAAATGGTTATTTTGGTAAAGGCGAGAAATAGTAATTAATTTTCATTACTCTCGAAGCATTGTGCTTGCGGGTGTTTGAGATTTTTATTCTTTTCCCTCAGCGTTTCCGTTGCTTCTATGCGCGGCTATAAATTATAACGTTTTACTGCCATCGGTCGTTTTATTTATTCATAAGTAGAACATGTTTTGCGTTCCTGTTTTCATATAGCCATATTGGCTATTATTATTCAAAACCGATTGGTATATTGGTATACAAGGAAGCTAAAAGCTTTTAGATTTGTTTGATTTTTATTATAAGCTGTATAAAATAAGCTTGTTAAAACGAATAATCAGCAAATATGACATCTTAAGAGATCAAAACAAGCAAAAGCTTTTATCTTTTAAATAACTTTTGCTAAATTCCATTAAACATGTTATTCAATATTTGACGAACTGTTTGACGTTTATGCTTTGGGAAACATTTGGTCACATTATTATGCACGTCAAGGTTATCAAAACCACTCGGAACTAGAGATGAATGTTAATGACTATTGGAATCGCTTTGGTGATGTTCGGTGCTCATTATTCCAGCGACGTAATGCTACCCATGGATGACAATTTCGCACGGCACAAAACGAAACACTAATCACATAAACAGCCACGCTTTGTCTTATCGCGTGGAGGAAAAGTTTTAACGCCGACCGCGCACAAGATTATCACTCGTCCCTAAAGAAGCAGCAAACTCCCCCGTTTGTGTTATTTAAATTCAATGAAAACACTTTGCTAATTTAATGACAAGACAGTTAGGCATCAAACGAAAGCTATGGGGAAAAACGCAGCACAAAACATCAGGGACAATTAGCACGTGGCATGGGGATACAATCGCGCACCCAAACCCAACACAGCTGACAGATGGGGAAGGCCTACAGGCAACGTCGAGATTCGTTGTACGAAGCATTTGCTGGTGGAAATGAGCAAAAGTGAGAACCATAATTTCCGCGTAAGAAAAATAAACATTCCAAAATGTGTTGTGCCTAAGGGCTGAAACTAAGCTGGTGTGTGCCCCATCTTGATTCAGTTAGTTAACCCTCCCAAAACACCAAATAAGCATGCGCGTTTAGACAACAGTAAAGTGCTGGTCGTATATTTAATAAAATACATGATAAAAAATGTATTTTAATAACATAACGAGAAATAAGCTAATGAAAGATTCTTAAAGTGAGCGACTGTGATAACTGTATTATAGCAATATCAAAGAATTTAAACCAATTTGACTGGTTAATATAGTTTTCTTACGTTTCGAAAATATTGCGCTGAATTGCACAACACTCGGTTCATACCAATAATGCTCTCCGAGAAAATCGATAAAATGTCATACAACTGGGATGGTGGGTAACATCAATTGATACCGACTGTAGTGTTGGCAGCCTTTGTTCGGTGCACAACAGATAAAACGGATTATAAAAGACAATTCTTTTCTCCAGTTGCAGTTTTTGCTCTTGAGCGCTTCTGCGTAGCGTCCGCGACTTACTGACTGCGAAAAGGGATAAAGCCCATTGTCAAGCGAACAACGGAAACGCATAACAACCACCGAAAGCATTGATGGCAGAAAGGAGCAAATACAGCGAATAGACGAAGCTGGCGACAAAAAACAGAACCAGGATTCGTCCGTACCAGCATGATGTTGTCTGTCGCGTCTGACTATATGATTCCTTGCCGGGAGTCTGCCTGCCAGATTTCTATGTGCCACCCATGCGGTCTCCACCCAGGAAGCCGCTGTTTCAACAGAACATTGCGACTGTCCTTTGAGTGCCATCCTTCTAACAGGAAACACATCAAAGACCAATGTTTTTGTTTGTTCTCGGTCGCTGGGTTGCAAAAGGGTCACGCTAGAGCCCACCAGGTTCTCCCCAAGCGCGTGCGACTATGTCTTGTGCGAGTGAGCAAAGACGAAAGGCAGCACGACCATGAGACAGGGCAAGGAAACAAATGGCATGAAACCGTAACAAATAAAAAAAAAACTTAAAGCAGGTCATCATACTATGAATGCAGAGCGCATAAATGGACCGTAATAGTAGGTCAGAGTCGGATGGAAACCAGTTTACTTTGCACAGTTCCAACCAACGAGCGAACGAGCGAACGAGCGAAGCTCGAACCAGCAGACAACAACAGCAAAAATGCGTTTGTCCTCCCTGGAAAAGCTTCATTAATTTTCATTTGTTTAATGAAGGAAATCAGCTGCAATCCGCTCTATCACCAAGGAACGCTGGTTTTGTTTTGGACGTCGGGGAACTTCGAATTCTTCGATATCGCCTCCCACCGTGATGCTTATTTTAAAAGCATACTAAAAAGACATCAACATCAACACAGAATGCTCGACAAGAACACAAAAAACGAGACAAAAAGCAGTACCAAAACGAAAGAAAAGCTTCACTCGCTCGATATAAAAGGATTATTCGGTAAGCCGCTGTTCGCATTTATTTCATTTTCTTGATGGGGTATTAGCGGAACGTTACTCTCCTGGTGATCAATGCAACGATCACCACGCTTGACGCTGAAACAGAGCTGAATTTGGAGCTCCACGAAAGTTTATGCGAGATTATTGACCGAACTACGGACTAGGTTTATTAGGAGGAGGTTTCTTAAACTCCCAGTTCAAGGCAAATAGCTTGCTTAACGAAGCAAACGAATGCTGTAGCTGGAGCAATATAGGATAAATCATTCAATTGGAATAATTAAATAAAGTTTTCCAAAGTCTTGTCCAGCATTTTCATTAAGTTAAAATCAATTTCAGGATTTATTGTAATGTTCTGTACTTTATTGAAATACTATGTATTTTGCTACTTTTTTCACTTATCTACATTGACCGATTAAAGTGAAATAAATCAATTCACCGTCATACAAACATACCTGCGTGCCTTTTCTTATGACGTTCGAGCCATTAACGTTCCACATCTTAATGTACGAAACCCTTTTTCGAATCTTTGCCGATTAAAACCCCCAGGCAAATTAACATTTCTTCATTGGGATGTAAAAATAACCACAACACCGCGGGAGTTAATGAAAAGATTTCACCGGCGTACTGACCGGCAAAACAGTGGCAAACAGCGGCCAATCATCAGACTCAGCGGTGTTTGGAAAGGATGTAAATGGTTCCACTAACCACAATATTTCGATAAAAGCCCAAGCCGTTCCTACCGGCATTACAGTGGCAATATAAAGAACAGCAAAGCTTAGTGGGTGGAAAATCCTTCCCTCGCCCCACCCTTTCCCCGGTTCCCCGTTACTTTCTTTTCCAACCCAAAATTGCATAATTTATTATTGAGATATAATGCAAACAATCACAAAAGTATTGAACAAAGTCAAAGCACCGGCTTAGGGAGCCGATCGCGTTCGCGTTGCAAATTGTAACGGATACAAAAAACCCAAAGAAAAAAGAAAATCAGCAAGGAGGTAGCAAGGGACGCAAAATTTTCTCCAACCCACCCCAAAAAGCCTATAATTTGCCTTTTCCTTCTTTAGGGGATGTTTTCCACCATTTTCATTCCCATTGCTTACCGTGTGTGGGAGGGACCAGGATGCCAGGGTGGGGATGGTATGCCGGAGGGCATGTTCGGTCATGCTGTGCACAACTTCAAAGTCATGGGGTACGGAAAACCGTTTCCTGTACTGTTGTTGCTTTTTTTTGTAATCTTTGTTTCTACCACCCTCGTGGCTCACGTCAGGGGAGCGATTTTGCACAGGAAGCACCGTGGATGTATGCGTAGTAGCAGTAAAGCCAACAAACATTTCCGCTTGAAAGCGGTCCTAGGTATGCCGCCTCACACAGCCCACTACGTAAGCAGGCTTTATCCTTCTGGCTTCGTTTCTTGTTTCGCCATTTCTATCTGGCTCTGGCTCCAAGAATCGTTTCTAGGCGTAAGAAATATTGACGTAAAACCAAGATTGGATCGATCCGGATTCGGTGCACATTATTCGGTTTTATTTTAGCTTTTCGATTTCCCACCATCCCATCCAACAATTTTCTAGTCTTTTGGCTCGATTGGCTCCATATGAAACATCATCGAGCAGCAGCAGCGGCAGCGGCTTTTAAAAGTAAAAGCAAAACAAAAGGAACAGACGGATAGGAAATAAAACCGACCATCCCCTTCAATAATGTTGCACCACAAAACCTCAAACCAATCGAAACATGAATGAACACGGAATGTATCGATGGTGAGAAGATGCTCCGGAGGAAATGTTTTTTCTTTGGTGTGTGAGAGAAGGGCAAATTGGAGTTTCATTTTCCGTACGAAAACAATTACTGCCGGGTTTAGTAGCGGTTTTTTCCCACCCGAATCATGTGGTCCGTGCGTAAAACCCAAGCATGGCGTAATGTTTGACCAACCCGATATCCCACACATTCATTTTTTCAAAGGAAAGGCAATAAATAATGGCTGTTACTTGTGATGTTCTGTGATGACAAAAAATACTAAAAAAGAGACCCATTGAAACATTTCAATCGTTTTTCATGTTAGAACTCCACCTGCACCATCAGGAGTAATTTTTCATTGCCATTTAACGACATCATACCGTGATGGTGTGCGATCTATTTCAATATTGGCATAATTTACCAGCACAAAACGATGTCATAAATATTGAAACAAAAATTGAGTTAATCATTCCACCTATCATTCCATCATCGTTCGCATCGCACGCTCTGCCCTTGTAATATGCTCTTAACAGCATTAGTGCGTTAAATTTCACTTCGAACAAGAGTGTCATCCCGTACCGGGGTGGCACTGCGAACGGCGCGTAGGGAAATCATTTCCGAATTATGCATAATTCAGCAGGCAGGCTGTGGCCCCCAAACGCACAGGCCGATTCCGAAAAGGCACACAATACATTCTGCAACCGGCAGGCGCTGGCAGGCGATGCCAGTCGCCTCAGCACTGCATCCAATTATGCAAATAACACTCACCGGAGACATTATGCTGAAAGGGATCAACCCGAACCTTATCGTCACTTTCAGCTTCTCACGGGGAAACCATCAAACACTCAATATTTTCTTCACGCTCACACTCAAACACCAACAGCGTTCCGTTTTCTGGGTTGGTTCATCTTCACCGGAAGCTGCTTAATGTTTCGGCCCCACTGCACCGCAGTGCTGATAATGTCACTGACGATAGCGCCACCACCGAATGGAAGCAGTGAACAAGTCAAACCTTAATGTGGGCGAATCGAACCCCAAACATGAGATGGCACCTTTTTCTTGGTCAGTGGCATTGAAAGGGACAACTAACTGGGTGGATAGCCGCTCGCAACACCTAAACCAGTGTAGGCGAAACAACCGGCAGCAGATGATTAATCATGGCCACCACAAACCGAACCACACTGTCACCGGAAATGGGGAAGGACAGCTATTGCAAACACTGTCCACAAAAGGCCCCACACAAAACTCCCGGGCTCTGGGTGTGTTTGGGTGTCAAAAAAAAACGACCACACGCGTATACAACCAGCAAAAGGGAAATTAGCTGTACATCAGGAGGGTTTCACGATTGTCCACATTCACCCACGCGGTATGACGCCGATAACTACCAGAAGCTGCTCGGTCTTTCGGCTGTACCGGCCCAGACGTATTCTCCTGGGACTGGTACGTCACTTTTTTGTTGTTGTTTTGGTTTGTTACAGTTTCTTTCTTTTGCTTTATGGAAGCGAAGGAAAAAAATCTATCACACCTTCTCGGCTATCAGGTGCAGATAATGTTCCAGCATTCGGGTGGGGACAACAACAAAAAAACACAAATAATCTGATAAACGAAAAGAGTCATTGCTTCTCTATCTCTATCTTGCTTGTGCCGAAGGAAAATCATTCCAGCGTTGGTTGTCCTTGAAAGTTTAGCCACATCAGCCAAGGGAGTTTGCTCTGTGCCTGACAAAAGTGAGAATGATAAGCACAAAGCAAAAAATATCCCCAACACGAGTGAAACAAACAGAAAAAAGCAGCAGAAAAAGACAGCTTCCATCTTCACACGGCCTGGTTGAAAGAGGGACACTTTCCTCACATGTTTCAACTTCCACGAACGAACCGAATGGAGATCTGTCAGAAACAGTTTTGCTCGAGCGAAACAAAACGAATGCTACTAACACTCGCAATGAGCAGGCAAAAAGCCCTGCGATAAAATTTAAGATACACACCAAATCTACCCGGACATTGATCCTCTTTTGCCTCACCCGTAAGGCCCGTGCTCGGGAATCAACCTAGCTCGTTCCTAATGAGGCGAGTTTAGTGAAGGTCGCAACCGGCGAGCGAACGCCCCGGCCTATCTCCATTTGTGTCTGAACGCTGCACAAATTATTCCACGTATTCCGTCGGATCCCGCTTTCTTTCCATGCAGTAATTCAAGGCGTTTCTCTCACACTTTTTTGTTATACGCTCATTCCACCCGAAATCCTAGAAACATGGCCCAGGCTGGCAAAACCTGACACTGTACGAAAGGTGAACGAAAACCTTCTCCATCAACATACCACACAGCCAGCACAGTAGGCACGTACAGCGTAGCATAGTCTCAGAGGCCGTAGCCACAGCCACTGGAGCCTGGGGCGAAGCGTCTGCGGTAGGAATTTTCCATGGCTGGTGAGTCATTTCGTCTCCTGTGTTACACCTCTCGCAATACGAACCCTAACTAGCTGGTATGTTGAATTTTCGCTTCCATTCCAATCGAACTTCTGGACTTCTTGTGCTGGTGCGCTGGTCTGGTCGAAAGCGCCAATGTTTGTCGGTGTGTCTAATTTCCAAATCCTATTAACTTCATTTTGTTTTGGTGTAACATTCACCTTCCATACGCCCGTAAATCCTGCGTGCCAACCTGGCACGATCGAAATGGATGTGAATGGTGTGCTGTGCCTGTTTCGGTTATTTTTTCCTACTCAATGGACAATGTGTGTGCATTTCGTCGGTTCTAACAAAAGGGCTCTAGGAATCGGGTTATAGTCTCTAGTGTGACGTATTTCCTCGGGCTGGTAGAGTAGGAGCAATCGAGCAACAAAGCAAAACAATACAGCAACTTCGCCCTACAACAATGGCAAAACGATAAAGGATAAACAAGAGAAGCAGCTTTACGGGTGGACCTGTATCATTTGTACCTGCTTAGCAGAACCGACGCTGGTGTCGTTTCCGGTTCCGTTCATTTTGACAATGATGAACAATGATTGTCTTTCTATTTCGTGCACACTTTTATCTCTCCTTCTAATGATTTACTTGTAAAACCAAGCAAGAATGTTGTGTAGCGAATAGTAATAATGCGTAACAAAATATTTTCTGCAAAATGTTTTAAAAGTAGAACCAAAATGCGTTCCTTACTAACTTTAGTGCAATACAAAACACACTTATTTAACATAGTACTAGTAAGAAGGCTTAAACCGAAAGCAAATATCATAGCTTTTTTTATCAATACATTTGTTGCAAAATTTCGGATCGGAATTTCGCATGGAAAAATGGCCCACGCTTGGGCCCCACACCATACAATAATTTGGGGTATCGTTTCTCCGACAACGAACCTTACCGCCGTAGGGCTTCGTACTAAATTCGATAGCTTTTCATCGGAACGCAGAGGAAACATTTTTCCTACGCACCGATCTTCCGACAAATAACAAAAACTCTACAACAAAAGAGAATATGATACGAATAGCTAGGCGTTACTGTAGTGTTTTGTTTCCGCATTGTATCGGTAGATATCCATCGGATTGAGCCCGTTTTCCATCGTCTGTGTTGATTGTTTCAATCAACATAAAATACTGAACGGCCGATTTTTAAAGGATTTGTTAAGATGAAAAAATGATTCGATTCGAAAAGGGCTTCCATCACAACGACAAACCGTGCCGGATTCTTTATTTTGGGCTCGTAACAATACGACTATCGGAAATTTCGTAGAACAATCCCGGATAAGCGAAAGTGTGCATTGCAATATAATTTACAAACTGAATTTTTAAGTAATTTGCATATTGTAATATGATTAATAAAAATAACATTGTCCCACCATTCCTACTCGAAAAACTACAAACGACTAGGCGTCTCCATGATATATGAATCATATTTTTAGAACAATTACCAAGCGTCTCCATTCTGGAATACTGCAAACGTTGCCAGAAAACCTCTCCATCTTCTTATGCTTGATGTTTCACAAAATCTATGTATGAATCAAACCACACGAAACATAATATTTTAAACACACTTACACTTAACGCACACGTGCGCGAGTGTGTTCCGAGAAAGCCAAACATTTCTAACCCGCCGGCATGAACGAAAAACAGTTCCAGGAAAAGATCTTTTAGCTAAGCGCCAGGAAAAAAGATTAGCAACTTCCTCACCATGAAAAACTTGCCAACCTTCGAGTCCTTCACACTCGTTTGCTGTACCACGCTTTCATCGCTTGCCACTGGTACAGCAGCGTGCGTTTGTACGCCCACATAATCTTTACCGAGCGGCATGATATCAAGCATGAAGATAAAACACGTGAAGACGATCACGCCAGCTACCAAACTTCTCGGTGGTTCCATTCTTGCATCCACATCAAATACGTCAAAAATTGAAACGATTACTCAACAAACAGCAGCATTTCATTCATCCGTAGGCCCTCACATAATCTGCCAACCAGAGCAGCGTCGGTGGCTGCTCACCCACGACCAACGTACCATGTTTTTTTTTCCGCGGGATTTTATTGTTACATACACAGCTACGCAGTGAGCACACAAGACACAAATTACGTGCTCCCAATTTGCGTGTCCCGTTTTCCGGCAGTTGGGCCAGGTTTAATGGGGGAGGTGGACGCGAGGTGTAATGCGATGGTGACGGTACTATCCAAACATGGATAATTAGTTTTTTCATTCATTTTTGCAGCTCCACAACTGCTCCCGCATTATTCCCACAAAATCTCCATTTCGTGAAACGGTGAAAGATCTTGAACCATCGCATACAGCTCACTAGACGTCGCATGTTTCCGACGAGACCTTTTCCGTTTTCATCGCTGTGCATCGTTCGCTCCCCGGTGTTTCTGCAATGCTTCGGCATTCATCAAACACTCCCGCATCATGCGAAGCGCGTTTAAGTAATCGCTTCTGGCATCACTTTTCTACGGTTTGGGTATTTTTTTTTCTTCTCTTTCGTGAAAAACTTTTCCTTCGCAACAACGAAGTGCTGATGAATACGCAAGAAATTTTTGTCATGTCGCTTAAGAATTTCAATTACGCTCGAAGCTGCTGTGCTAGGGGCGAGTGCGAAAAATCGACCGTTTCTCTAGTCATTGGAAAATAGTGAAGAAGCTTTCAAACACAATTGTAATATAACTTTCCTTCAAATCAAACAGCCAGTTCTGTTTCCCTAGCAGAAGCGATTTATTCGTTTCAACAGTCAATATGACTCTAGCAATACTTTACTTTATGTTACCGAGAATTTTGATGAAACACATCCCAACCTACCTTCAAAACGCAAAGCAATAGTACTGTGCTGCTCGACCTTTAATTTATGCCACCATTACTTGTCCAGCCGGCTTTCAAGTTCCTGCAACCAATCCATTTTGTGTCCCCTAGCAAAAAGAAAAACAGTCCAAAATGGCAGCATACTCCCTACGCATAGAACGGAGGCGTTTGATGGCAGTGTGCCGTCGGAACCATTAGCAGTGCCCGGAGTGAAAGATATCCCGGCTGAAGCACTCCGTCACTGCTGGATGTAGCGCACGTTTTGCAAAAGATAATTACGAAGAATAATTGATTTACTTCGTCATCGCATAATTTATGCATGAGGATGAGGGATTAAATTAATTAGACGCAACGCCTAACTGCCGAGGTCATCAAGAGGACGAAACTCGGCTGCTGCTACGAAGCTGTACGTATGCGTGCATATGCGCTGTATATGTGTGTGTGTGTGAAAGTGTGTGCGTGAATGTGTATGTACGAACGTTAAAGAAAATATCAATTCTACTTCAAAGATCACAGCGCAGCACAGAGAGCGAACAGCAGCGCTACGCTAAACGCCAATAAACCGCAACATATTGCTTGCCTCTTCAATACGCACACAACAGCAACTGCTGTAGTCGAGTGGCTTTTGTTGCAGGTGAAAGCTTCCCCGTAACCAGCATCCCATCCGTCCCATCATCAGCCGGTGCTGACCCGGTTCCGGTGGTAGCACCAATTATCTTTCGTAGTGAGAGCGTAGTGCGCAGTTTTCGGGTAAACTCCATGAAGCTGAGAGAAGCTATGCAAAACCACAGCGACCATCGCCAACCTTGTGGTGTGGGGCAACATCGAATCGGCAGCGGCAGCACAGACACAATCACTATCGGAAGTTTCGGTGCCCGATTGAGCACAGAAACTGAACCAGCAATCACCGGGCAAGCAACGGCTGGTGCGGTGAAACATGTGTAAATTTCAATAATGAATACTGTCACGTACCGAAACAGGATGCTCATACTTCAGGCCGGCGGGCAGAATGATCACGGGAGGACAATGATATGTATCGACAGTGAAAGGTAGGCATGCTTTTCCCACTACTAGCATGGCAAGAAGTGTAAAAGGTGGCATTTCGTAAGAGCCGACGATTGTTTGCTTCGTCAGCGAGTTCGTTGAGTGTGTGAATTGCTTGCGTTCCGGTAGTGGTAGTGAAGATGCTCAATAGCTAGAAACAATTACTGCGCCTCTTGTCACCAATTACATATTACATCTATACCGTGCGTTTATGTAAAGATTGTTGCCATTGCATCATGCTACACGTTCCAGGAAAGATGGCGATGCGTTTAAAGTAATAGAAGGGATGAAACTTTTCAAGCCTCTTCACTTGCCACTTTGTTCAATATTTAAGCTTCATTTCCCTTCCAATTTTCTCTCAATACCAGCAAATTACTATATGATAGCACTTAGTCTAGCATCTTATATAATTGCAAAATATGCCCATGATATAACATGATATAACATGATATAATTAGTTTTGCTATATTTAACATTGACACCAGAAATATACAATCGTGGCAATCAGCAAATGATGTGGCAATGTATTATTATTATAATTTAAATTATCAATCCTCAGCAAACACCACCAATTTACTACTGTGGTTTAAACAATATTAATTTCAAATAGCAACACAAACTCAAACGGAAACTTTTCCAATCGAGATATGCACAAAATAATGGTATTAAAATTTAAATTGCTTTTTCTTGTTGCAGTTAATCCCTTTCACACCTTGCATTGGCCATTTTTCCAATGTTCAAAAAAAAACACACTCACTCAAAACTCGCCCGTACCATAATTCCAATCCACAATCCAATTTTGTAGCAAATTATCCAATTTAGGATTAATTTTCACTCCCTTTAATATATGGCGCATTTTTCCACGGGTGCGTTGATTGCCAATAACGCCTGCGAAAAAAAAAGTGTTTGTGTGTGGCGTCTCGCTCGACTCACCATACTTTTTGTTGTTGTTGTTGTTGCTGTGGGCCCACATTTTCCAGGAAGGCGAAAAACGGAAACCACCACCAACGGTATGGTTTAACTTTTATAATTCCTATACTTTCTTCAACCGAACCATTCGTCATTCCTTAATGGGTGGAAAATAACGCTTTTTCCGTGTGCCCTTCGTGGTTGGTTATTGTATAAACATTGTTGCTTTTGTTTTACTTCGTTTTGTTCCATTTGCGGATGATGAAGCTAATAAAAACTTGCACACACAAAACCGTACCACAAGTACACAAACAAGTTTCGTGTTTTTGGGCAAACCATTCAGAAACGTAGCAAGCAGAAACAACAACAACCTTTGTGTAAATTGTAACAATTCGAAGAATTGAAATGGTATGCAAAAATGATGAAATGTGCTTTTCATTTTATTTAGAACATTAAAGCTCAACCAGTGCGGATGCGAGGATGAAAAAAATAACAACATTCGGTGGCAATCAAAGGATTAAATATAAATAATCGTCTAACAAAGCTAAGTTTGAGTTGCAATCAATTATTTTAAAAAAAGAATTAAAGGCGGGAATCTTAAATTTCAGTGCAGCCGACATTGCTTCGAAATTCGTTTCACTCGAAAGACCATCAAGAAAACAGTTTGGATTCTGTGCACACAGCAAAATATTTTTTTCCTACACTGAACACAGGTCAATTGGTAAAAAGCTTAGGGTAACTGGTCAACAAGTATCATATTACTGAGCAATTTTTTTCTGCCTTTCTGCGTTCACAGCGTAATGTGACCTATATGAGTGTTCCGTGTTAGGTTGTTATTTCGCGTTATGTTCTGCCAATAAAACCATCTAAACTACCTGTTCTCGTACCACAATTAAAGGTACTTAGTTGGAACACAGCTCAGCGCTTACTGATGTCATTGAAGTTTCTTGTAACAGTATGGTTGTCCGCTTCGGATGTGAAATTTGAGTAATAATGGCAAATACTTACCGTTTACGTACGGGCGGCTCGGTGGTGTATTTGGAAACGGCGCTAGTCCCTACCACGACCGGACCGGGTTCAAATCCCATCCGGACCGTTTCCCCGTAGTGAGCACTGACTATGCAACTACGTGGTATCTAATAGTCTAGTAAGCCATTTGGTGGCCGGCATGACCTGGTAGGTCGTTAAGCCAAAGAGAGAGAGAGACTTACCGTTTCGAAAGAACTAAAGTCTTGCTCTAATTTCAGAAACACAAGAAAACGTACAAATGTTTGAATCGATTTAAAGTATTTACTTCCAATGCAACACTAGTTTCGAATATATTGTTTCCCATTTCTCTAGTTTCTAGAATAATACAAATTGTTCGTTTAAAAAGAAAATACATCTTAAGAGCATTACAGCACACAAAACAAACTAGAACTTCAGTTGTTGGTTTTAGTTTTCATAATCTCTTTTCATTCTAACTATTACGAAACCTTTGCTCTATCTCTGGATTCATTTTCATGTACCAAACCTGATTGGAAGGTTCCATTTTCATAAAGTAAGTTAATTCCCCCAAATTGGAAACCACAGCAATCATAAAAAACTACCAGTAAAACGCTTGACCAACCCAAAAATAACTTCAACACACGGAAGCGGTCGCGAAACGCGCGTACACGCTAGCATTAATTATTCAACTCGGCTTTTCTTTTATTCAGCTTTTCGTCGGCTTTTTGATTGCCGTGTTCAATTTTCTCACTTTTCCCCCAACACGAGTTTTGTTTTTTCACGAAGTACTTTTTATTTAACGCTTATGCTTGTAGTCTTATTCATCATCTCCATTTTGTACTGTGCTGATAGATTATTTTATTTATTTTCGTTGGAAAATTTTCATTCATCGTTAATTTCCTCGTGTTTAATTAGCTGTATAAATTGGAAACACCAGAATTAATCACACTGCTTACGAAATACCTCCGGTGTTTATTGACCAAGCGAATCTTTGCGCACCGTTTGATACAAAGCAAACAACTGTACAAGCAAAATGTGACTGTACTGTGCGGATTTACTTCCATAATCCCTATAAAATAGCAACAAGATACCATATAAAGTATTAGGAAACGGAATACAATATCCTGATGTGAACCACCTAATTGAATTAAATGACTTGTACTTTTGTAGTACGAAATCCAAGCGCCACATACACACCAACATTGGAAATGGTCCATGTTTTATCGTCTGTCTCCAACCTACCTTCTCCCCATCGCCATCTTTCGCCATTCTACTTGATTGAAATAGGCTCAAGGTAATCAAATTTACGGCATAAAGTTTTCTGACGGCCAATCGGTGCCATTCGGTGCGGTGCGGACACACACGAACCGGATACAGGTGAATCGGTCAACGTTGGCCATAGGCCAGCCCGATGATGCTGGAAATAAAATAAATACAGATTCGTTCCCAAATCCATGCCGCAACATTCCATCGGAAAACAATAGCCAACTGCCCGTGCCGAACAGCCGTGTGCCTATCAAAATGAAATTAAAATCATCGCCCGTACAGCAAAAACCCGTACAGCAAAGCACTCACTGGCGTATTCTCATAAATATTGGCCCTCGATTAATATTCAATATAGTTCTTGGCACCGAGTCAGCACCCAACAGCTGCCAGACCGACCAGGAGACAAACCAGTCCCAACATCTTGCCAACCATGCAAACGCACACCGAAAGGGCCTTTCTAGCGTGACGCCGAAGAAACCTTCGACTCACCCCTGGGTGAGTGAAACGATTTTCTTCGACCAAACGATTGCAGAAAGCCAGCGCAAAAGTGCAGTCGTTCCACTGTGGCGTTTGGTATGTGCCAAAGGGATCGTGGTGGCTGTGTTTGTTATTGCAGCATGCCGTAGAGCTGCAACGCTCGTGTCGACATGGGATTTCAGTATGTCTGATGCAGCGGCCAGCAGGGAACGAAGCGTACAGTATGGTCGCCATAATATAGGGATGGTGTACGATATCGACGATACCGACCATACAGTGGCACACTTTTCTTAACATTATTTATGGGGTCGAGGATTATGGTGCACACACAGTTTGATTAAAATATGGAACCTAATTTTTATTGCCTTTCCTCCAAAGAAAACATTGATCAACCAGGAAGTATATTAACCGATGTCTTCAATTTTGAAACCTTTAATTTCGAGAAAGTACATCGATTAAGTTATAAAATATATCAAAAATCAAAAAAACAGTCTTACGTTAGCTGATACTTACGAGTCTATTGTTAGCTAAAAGATTATGCTCATTTGACAACAACATTTGAAAAGCCATTTAAAGAGTCATTCTATAGCAAAGTTACAATAAATCTGTAAAATAGAGCATCTATATTTCGATATGGCCGAAATGATTCATATTTGAACACAGGGCAATTCCATAGTGACTACAATCGGGATATTTTTCAAATCTCATCCAAATTATTCCCCTTTTACGCAAGATTCGTTTTCCAGAGAAAGGTAATTCAAGTTGTTATGTAAATACAACGGAAGTACTGGACCTGCTTTTGGGAAAATCATCGTTTCAAAATTTCACAGTGCCGCTATCATCTTCTGTATCTAACAAGCAAAACCCTCAATCTTTCTTGCCACCAGAATGCCAACATTATGTTGTTAGAACTATTCGTTGCCCTAAGAAATACGCACATATTTTCTGCCCAAAAGTCAACGATAATTGTATTAATCGTATTAATAAACCTGTCAACATTTGGCGAACGGGCACAAAATCAAAGCAAACACGAGTTTCGCTTACCTTGAAATGCTGCTTCCACCGAAATGTCCGCCTCCGTACACTTGGCAGCGCACACGATGACGATCAATAAAAATCCAAACAGCCACATCGTTAACTGGATTGGATTTTCTCTTCGAAAGCACTGCTATAATCTGCTACCAGCGTGCACGCACATTAATTATTAACAGATCTTCTATTCCCAGATCTCACTTTTGCACACTTTTTCTATGGAAACGAACACACACACATGCACATACAACCTCACTCACTAATGCACAGGAACACACACAGTAAGTGGAAAATGTGGCACTCCCCGATCGCTTTTCTTGACTCGAAGCTTGCACTTGTATGCAAATCACCACACTTTAGCACTATTTATTTTTCCTTCTTTTTTCACTTCTCTTTATAAATTTACGTTTTCCAGTTGTTTTTCGGTAATTTAAAACATATTCACAGTTTAAACATCATTCCAATCCTATGCTTCGCGCAATGGGTTATTATTCACCTGATCTCCTGAAGATGCTAATAATTTTGTGTTGTAAAACAATTTCCGCCGTTGACCGATCTACTAAAACAAATGGAAATTTTCCTTTAAAGACAATGGTTTCCAACAACCACAGCAACAACAAACATTCTACAACTCTTAAAAAGAAAATCTAGATTAGCAACAGATAATTAATGAAAACCGGCTTAAAAGGTTTATTAGCGTAATCCCCCCCTATCCAAACCCTCGTTGCATTGTGAGGGTGGTTGTTTACGGTTGGCGTTATTGTGATGGCTTGTTATTGCCTATTTGTCGTGAAGGATTATTCGAGTCGAGCACCGCCATTACTTGACAGTGTGTATGTGAAGCTACCACCATGAGCGCCGTTTTCCTTCCCTTCATTTTTGGCGTGTTTATGTAAGCGCAAGAAAGAGAGATTCCAGGGACGGGAAAAATTAAGGCACAATTTTTAAGAGCTATGGAAAAAAGAGTAAACCGATGCAAATAAATGATAAAATTAAAAAAACACCCCAACGGAAAAGATTTTTCCCCCTCGGTGGTTTCTGTCGCGACAGGACAGATAAAAAATCAGCAAGCTCCAGTAAAGCACAAAACGAAAATTTCACTGTATTTGAACGATTGTGTTTTGTTTTTTCTGCTGTTGTCTTTTCGCTTGTTTTTTCCTTGTTCTGCTTTCAACTTCTTACACATTCTCGCTTCTTGTGTACGGTCGGTGGTCGGTGTGTACCGTTTCGTTCTGCTGTTTCATAAGTACACTTTGAGTATTGTTTCCATCTCCATTCTCTTCTGTCAGACCGGTTTCCACTCATTTTCCGACACGCTTATGCGCTGTGGGGTCGTGGCTGATCTTTTTTTTTGCTTTCCACTTCAAACCATTGTCTGTTTTTTTCTTATATTTTATTCTCCTTTCTAGCGTTGTCGAGACCCTCCACACCAGGCTGGTACTATCCGCTATTAGCAGTAATCGGAATTTTTCTTCTCTCGAGTAGATGTACTGCTGTTGCCGTATTTATTTTGCTTGGCGAGCCTTCACGAACACTCGCTCGTTGTTTTTTGTTCGCTCTCACTTTCTCAGCCACCGACACCGGGCCGAAAGGATGTGGTCTTGTGGATGATGGCTGCCAGAGGCTTGGCACGTCCTGAATGCTCCTGTTGGGAGAGGAAGAAAATAAACACAAATCGTGAGAAGGCGAACGAAAGTACAAAAACAACACAATGAGTCATCGAGCATCGCGGCAACAGAGTGAAGAAAACAAAACAAAAAAAAAACAACATACAACATAACATCCAAAAGGAGCAAAGCACCAGGAAGGAAATATGCACCGAGGAACCGCACAGCGCACAATGAGCACATTAAATTAATGATGGACTGTGTTGTTTGCGATTGCACGAACCGAAAGCGGTTGCGCCATTTTATGGGAGGCCCAACCAAGGGTGGTGTTGTTTTTTCTTTTCTTCCTCTATTTTCTGTGTAAGCTGCACGCGAAGGTTCAGCAGCAGGAAATCGGCAAGATGGTATTCAATTTTTACGGCCAGTTTGCTTACGGGTGCAGAAAATTTACCACCATTCTAAAGCGGCAGCACCATTTTACCCGAGCCCGGTTTACGACCGTTGCCAGGGACTTCGGGGTCCGTGTCCGGGCCTCTACAAAGGATAGTATTACAATAACAGCTACAGCTTAAAAAAGATTTTCATGTTACCCATTCGGTTATTTACTCCCCTTTCGAACAACGATGGGAGCGTTGAGCATCAAATTTCGGCCAAGCAGCGAGTCGAGACGGACTGTGTACTAAAAGTGTCTTACCGTTCTGCAATGAATAGGCAGCATGGTAAAGAAAGTTTTGTTTTATTATGTCCTTCGATCGTTTTGAAGTTTAAAACGCGTTTCGATTTAACCTTAACATTTTTAAACGATTTTAGAAGAAGAACAAATAATTTGAATTTTGAATCAAGTTCAATTTCATTATCTCATTGACCCTTCTTATACATTCTAAAACACACTTCTTTAACTTGGTACATTCATACGAAATTGTCCAAGTTTTCTTCGTCATGGCTTAAATCACACGGAAAGTACTTAAATATGCTATAATTTTCCTGGCGCTCTTAAGCTCACCGCACCAATGGAAAACAAACACTCTGTGGACCATGTCTTGCTTAACAGGAAATCGAAAGAAAACAATGCTGCCACCCGCACCGACGCGCCACCCGAGCATCCGAGTGTTGTCGTGAGTAGCATAAATTCTTTCCAATCCCGGCGCTCGGGGACAATATTTTGTTTATCACTTTGTTGTGTTGGTATCGTACCGTTCTCAACACGTGTCTATATTTTAGCCCTGACAAGATCGGATCGGTCGGGTGGTAGGTGGAATTAGGGAAAATGTGTTTTTTACCTCTCTCTCTCTCTCTTTCTTCTTCTTCTTCATCATCTTCGTTGTGTCATAGCCCTAAACGGACCTCGTATCATTTGCGACCACAAGCACCACGGTACGGTACGGGAAGGCAAATAGTTAGAAATCCTAAATCTGGTTTTGTCCACCAAAAAACAAAAACGTTCATTCGCCAAAAGGTAACAGGTGTACGACATTGCACACGCAAAGTGCCCGCAGCCAAGTACAGATGCTTTGCTCCATCGCAACGCAGACAGGATGGAATGTTACCATCCATCCCTGGTCTTGCATTCTCGTACGAACACAACCGTCGCTCACTGCCAGTGCGTTTCCTTTGAAAGCTACACGCAGAAAAGGACGCCAAATAAGACTCGATCTTTGACGCTTTCGCGTCTCTGCATCACACATCACTTGAGGGTATATGAGTGGATATATGAGTGTGCGTCTAGTCTATCCGGCATCTACTGCCTCGAATGCAGGACAAAAGCAGTTGAAGCTACCCCGGTGCAAACCGACATGCAAATACGCTCCGATACAAGCACAATCGCTCGCAGGCTTTTTCCTAGCGTGGAGTTCGATGTCCTTCTGCACGTCATGTGAGTCGCTGGCTGCATGGCGTTGTGATATCCTGCACGGGATAACACGGGATGAGAGATAAATAACGCTTCCGCTTCCCGAGCGTCACACTCGTCGGCTGAGGCCAGAGTTCATATTGCTCCAATTATCTGCAGACAACAGACGGAATACAGCATGTGATACTAACTGCAACTTTTGCTGACGGCCTACACTTCAACTGGTGTACTAGCATGCTAGCGTCTGCAAGCAAACACACACACACACACAAAACGAAGGGAACAAAGCTTCTGACAGGCTTCCGGAAAAGCGAACAGCGTCGGATGCGAAAAATATCGCCCGAGGATCCACACATCAAGAGGGTGCATGTTGACGTCTCTTGTTTTGTACTCGAGAGGCATAATTCCTCTTGACAATGTAGACACAGCGCCATTTTCGATGGATGGAGCGGCCCTCGTTGGGATGAATAGAAATCAGTAAACGAATCGCTGTCTGGCGGAATTGAATCAGAGACAGTGCAAAACGTTCCGTACTAAACAGAAGGTTATTTATAACCGGTGGAACTGGTGGTAACCATTTTGTAAAGGTTGCGTAAAATGAATTTCGGTAGAAATGTAATTCGGGATATGTAAATAACCCAACCACTTGCCATGGAAAAGCAAAATCATACCAAATCCGTCTGAAACGATGCTTAATTCAACCTTAAATCGTTGTGCCAATAATTTCACGACAAAAACTATGAATAAATCTAAATATTTTTTCAAAGATGGAGCAGCCTGGTACTTTGTGAAGTATGAAGCATCAAATTGTGCAAAACTTGGGAAAAATAACACACTTCTTATGAGGCAACCTAGTGTCCACTACATGAACTGATTATCCTTCAACAAGCTACCACATCATCTACATCACTTAATTCCCTATCAACGCAATCGTGGCGGCTAATGGAACACACTCACGCGCACACACTCGGGCAAACAAACTTTCGACATGTTAGATGACAAATAAGCTTCCATCGCTACTCGGTACTGTGCGAAAGCTCTTCCAAACGCTTGCAAGTCAACTGTGGCAGCATTCGTCGGACACTCGGCTACTCACTTACCAGCCACTAAGCTACATGCACACTTCACATCGGAGCGTACAAAATGTCTCCCGTAATCCTACTTAACAGCCCGTCGTCGTTTCGGTTTCTTGGCTTAACCGCACCCCTTATGACCGTATGGCCACATGTGAAACGAATGCTCAGTCCGGCTCAGGCTCAACATAGCGAAACTCTGTCACGATAAGCCATCCGATTGAATGGGAGGAAACAATCGGCCCAAGACTTTCGCTCGCTCGTTCGTTTGCGGAAAAGGATTTTGTATTATTTCCTACCATAAATCGCACGCACATGGACTTGTGTGATGGTCTGCTCGGCGTAAGACTCGTTTGGCGTTGGCTGTTCATTCCGGCCCATCCCAAAGGGGGGACAATTTTACATCACCGCGCGCCATTTCGCTTCATTCGGCGGGATATATTGTGCCATTTGCTGTAAAGAGACTTTACTCTTTTTTATTTGCTGCTTTTATTAGCTGAACCTATCGTTTTGTTTAAATCTACAAGGATTATTACCGCCGGAGATGAAGAAGTGAAATAAACTGCTGGGCACCATGTGGCATTTCTCAGCGACACATGTAAGTAGCCTTTTATGTGAACCACAAAACAAGGCTGCATAAGCATGCAATTTGTTTTGGTACGTTAAACTTGAACCAGCACAATTTAAACGAGGAAATATGCTGTAAATGGGGGATAACTGGACTAATGACTACATTTGCGAACGTTACATTGAAGAAACCCAACCCTTATTGTGATAAATGCTGTGTTCCAGATTGCGTGAAACATTTATTATGCTGTACAAAGCTGTTTAGTTTCTTATTATTAACGTCTCTATAATCTCTATTTTTGTCCGAGTGTATGTAGCAAAACAATTCCTTTAAAAATGTTCTTAACGACGGAAAAAGACTCGCTCCTTCAGTCTTTAAACGCCCAGATATATGATCAGTACATACTCAGGCTATTGCAGAACAGGGTCGAATGTATTTCAGAATCCAATCAACAAGTAATCAATTCTTACAGAGTTCCTTTAAAGTCCTTAGATTTGAACAGATTCAGTTTTCTGCCTTTTTCTCATAGGATACAGGCGTTTTATATGATCAATAACGGCTTAAAATGAACGAATTCGTTATAAATCTTTCAGCACTTCATTGAAATTATTACAATTTGTCGTTGTTTTGGTTTCCTTTTCACTTGTTGATTTTAACAACATTACAGCAAAACTAGTTTATTACAAAAATTTCGAGAGAATCAGTTTGAACAAATATCAATGAAAAATGCTTTTGGGCATTTTAATATCATCCCATAATAAACCATAATCTTTTATTTCCAGACGCACCCCATTTTGGGGAAGTCATCGGTTTTCATCGAATTCATTACAAACGAATTCATCAACGAATTCAACGAATTCATTACAAATCTTTCAGCACTTCATTGAAATTACTACAATTTGTCGTTGTTTTGGTTTCCTTTTCACTTGTTGATTTTAACAACATTACAGCAAAACTAATTTATTACAAAAATTTCGTGAGAATCAGTTTGTACAAATATCAATGAAAAATGCTTTTGGGCATTTTAATATCATCCCGTAATAAACCATAATCTTTTATTTCCAGACGCACCCCATTTTGGGGAAGTCATCGGTTTTACGGCGCCTGGCAAGTTGTTTGCGCTTTAAATCAAAAACTCATTTTATAGAACATGTTATTTGTGGCAACATCCCTCGAGTACACACAACCATCGCGGCCACCCTGCCCCACGGCACTGTCACTCACGCCCGCGGGTAGGGTGGTAAACACACCTTTCGATCGAAGGATATAATGCAACATGATCGTACTGGCCCAGGCCGCTGGCACTTTCACACGCAACACACAAATCATATTACCCCCGGAATGGAAACCGGCCGAAGGGCAAAATTAACACATCAATCAACAATCTAGGTGGACCGGGATCGAGCACCGGAACTACCGAAATTTCACACAAACTTGTCTTCCACCCTCATCCCGTGGTTGGATAATCCCGTTCCCCCTCCCCTCCCCCCTTGTAGTGATCCATCCCTTAGCTGACCGTTGAAGGCTGCCCGTGCGATACATAATTTGGCGTTCAAGATGGTAAAACTTTCCAACACAGCCTGCTCGCAACACATTCGCACGTGAACGGTAGCTGACGCCCTGCTCGGCTTGGCGAGGCCTGGCCTGGCAAAACTTTTGCACCAATCGGAGCGTTACGCGGAAACGGAAAATTTCCCCCTTGGGGAACGCACATGGTTCCAGGTCCAGGTCCGGCCGAATAACAAGCGGGCGAACTGGCTACATTGCTGGCAGACCACCCTCCCGAAAGAATCATTAGCGTCACGGTAAGGAACGGTTGGAAAGCGAAACACGGCAGCAAGAAGAACCACCAAAGCATTTGGCAGCTCGTTGCACGCGACCAGTGCAAATCTGGCCAGTGCGAGGGTGAGTGTGTTTGTTTGTATTTTTTTTGTGTGGTTCTGTTTCATGATGGGTGGTGTATAATCAACGAACACAACCATATAAAGGAGGGGCAATTTTCGACAACAAGCAGCCCAACACCGCCGATATTTTGTTTTGGGCCTGGAAAAACAAAATATCATCACGGCTCCAAGGCTGAGAAGACACAGGTTTAGGAGGGAGAAAAATAATACAGTTTACCGAAAACGAAGCACCATGGCCACGTGTGCCACTTTTCCGACCGATCATCTCACCTGGTATCAAGGGTCGAAGCGTTGGAAGCAACATTTCCCCCAACATTTCGGGCCTCACAGCTGGCTGCCTAGCGTGGTTGGCAATGGGCAATGTGCCTCACCTTCACGTGAGGTGCAAACCTGTTAAGCTGTGTCGTTTGTCTCGAAACCGACAAATTTATTTCCAATTAACAGCCGACATTGTTGGACTTTTCGGGCCGTCTGCTGGCCCTCGGGAAGGTACCTTGGGAAACGCAGTTCTTAAGCAGTATTAATGTCTTTCGCAATCAGCATCGTAAAACAACCCAAATCCGAACCACACCACCTGCCCTGCATGGCGGGAAATTCGCCCAGGGACATGACTAACGGTTCCGACGACCCTCCCCAAAGCCACCCCTTCTCACTCTCATGCAATGGTCGACTGACCGTAGGCTGACCAAACCAAACAACATCCCCCTGCCCAGTAGCGAACCGTAAAACTTTCCATCGTCCCTTGCCGTTGGTCTCGCACGGATGCTGCCTGCGATATATAGATGGGGACAGCCGTTAGTAATAGGGGAACGTGGTAAACTTTTTTAATCGCATTATAACTTTCCATTATCGTTTGAATACATTACAAATGCCGATGGAAAATGCCACGGCATTCACCCCCTACGGCAGTCCCCCTCGAAGACAGACCGGCACAGCATGGCGATTGTGGCCACCATCCACCCCCCGGGGGTTTCCCCTTTTCCACGTGCTTACTTCATGGGTCGCTTTAAGCCATCGGTAAACCGCCGAAATCAAAACGAATGTGTTGAATGTGTCTGGGGTCGGCATTAGGGAGAACCGGACCGAGAGCACAACGCAACAACACGCTGACATTGTCCTGACCAGCGTCCTTCCGTTGGTTTACACTGCGGTGTAGTTGAAAATGGGCAACAAAGCTATAGAAAGAGTACCGCACTCTGGCGAAGAGGGTGATTTTTCGCTCTCTAGCCGTTTTACCATTTCATCGTAAATATTTCACTCGAATTTGCATTTGCTCACCGAAGCGTTGAGCATTTTCAACTAAAGAACTCTAAACAGCTAAGTATCAGCCAGGTTGGACAATAAAATGTTGAGCTTTAACAACCCGGATAATACTTCCACGCCATCACTAAATATTCCCCAACGCACTGCTTGATAAACACAAACTAACCCATTCAATTTAAAAGAGTTACCGAAAACACAATCCTGTTTTCTACTACATCTAGTTCCTTTTTCTGGAAAAAAGTCACCTCCAAACCGTTTAATGAGCCGAAATGTTTCCTTCCTTTTTATGACACAGCGCTTAATGTCAGGGAGCGACAGCAAAAACTAACGAAAGCATCGCCTTGCCTGCCCTGCACTGGGACTGGGTCTGCAAGTGACTGGAACTACCCAAGACCCGACTACTATCGAAACTGTTTTAAAACAGCAGTAACATTAGAGAAAGTTTAGCAAATAAATTGCGCTGAGTTATCGATAAGAGCCTTGCCACCGTTGCACACTGGTGTTGATGGTGGCGCACGGAGCGAGATCGCTGTTAACGATGGTGCGAGTGCGTCCGTTATACCGACTCTTGCCTTATTTCGACCACACTCTGCAAGATGATACATTGGGCAAAACTATTCCATCCAATTTGTCCGAACGCATCTGCCGGTGCGGCATTAGCAGATAGTGGACGAATGTTTTTAATGGCCACTCGAACGCGCAACTTTTTCTCAACCAACGCCGCCATACGGCCGGTCGGTCTGTCTTCTGCCTAATGAAGCTAACTTTCTGCCGAATCCAAAAAAGAAAAACCAGGGAATAGGAATTAAATTGGTTGTCATCTGCTGTAAAATAATAGCAGCGAAATTTCCCGCATTTGGTTCCACGTGGTGGAGTTTAATTTTTAAATCCATTGGTGGAATTGGATTACATTTCTCATAAAATTTGCACAATGAACAGGGTTCATCATGAAACAACACAAATTTCATGTTTATACGGACTGCACATCATTGACGAATAACCCATGTATCTGCCTGTGTTTAAGCTCCAAGTTTTCTGTTACCAAACATTCGTCATTACAAAGAGATAACACTAATCTAACAACCAAACCAACAAGAAAACACAACCCAACCGAGTAAGTTAGGGCGGCAGAACTAGTCCTCATCCTTCGAGGTGTGAAGATTACATTTCCCAACAAACACCTTCAGTCGATAGATATCCGAAATACCTGTCAAACTCATAGTTCCCCCAACTCCATATAGTGCTCCGGAAAGTTTCGGCCTCGTCATCAACACAAGCCTAAAAATAAACAGGGTTACTAATCGTCCTGTCCATTAGCTGCATTCCAACACCTTCCATTACAGACCAACTCATGTGCCGGGTAATAGATCCCCATTTCTACATCACACGATTGTTGGAATCGTCTCATTCCTGCTGCTTCGCTCGGTCGAGGTATTACTGAGTTATTTTTTTGTTCTGGCAACAGCACTCCTACTGATCAACACCACTCCTTGATATATTCGGCAAGATGTTTCAAAAAATAATTCCCCCCGAAAGCCGACAGTCCTAGTGTAGGCAGGCTTGAGTAAAGCCAAAACTGGGAAACTTTTTCCCAAACAAAACCACATCACCGACACCGGGCTCGTGGGTTGAGGAACCGTACGAGATGGAGTGCAGCAGTGTAGCCCAATCCGGAACCGGGCAAACCTTTCTTTCCAATGCCGGATTAAGGCTCGGTCAAACTTCTCGATAAGATTAGTGTATTTATAATTTAGGACGTTTCGGTTCGGTTCCGACAGTGGCGTTCACTCACGGTTCCGACACGGTGAGCTAAGTAAACATGCAACCCATGGGCCACGTTGGTTTTAAGCCATGCCCTGTGGACAGGAACCGCTCGGTTGTTATGCGACTCTTTGAGGTGTGCCTCTAATGCCAGCTTAGCACAACTTCCAACTTACGCTCGTTGGTTCGGGTGTGGGCCACTTTCTTATCCACTTCCAGCCGACGAGTTCTTTCGAAAGCTCCACTTGCAGCAGTGCTCAAGCGCTCCGGCTAATGGAATAGTTTCGGGCGAGAGTACTTGCCCAAACGGAAGCTCAAATTATCCTTCCCAACACTCCGTTGTGGCGAATGCAAAACATCGTGTTGTTGCCTGGTCGACGTAGGCAACTCTGTATAAGTTGCCTTGACTGTATCATAAACCCATAACTTGATGAAACTCTGCACAACCTGTTTATGTGTACGTCTTCATAATGCTCCACTGAAGTGCAATTTTCCAGCGAAAATACACTGCAACCGATAAAGTCACCGGTGCGAACGACTCACATTAAACCGGTAAAACTATGTTGCAGGAAAACTTTTCGCCAGAGTATTTAAACGGCTACCCTGTGTGCAAGCAAAGCAAAGTCACAATTTGTATCAAGTTTTGCAAAATAGTACATTGATAGGTGAAATGTAGAACTGCACAAACATGTTTGCTACCACCATATTCAGTCGAGAAGTTTCAAATTGTAATCAAAACCTAAGCACACGCTTGTGTGTGCCTTGATGATTAATTCGTTCATAAATGTCATTAATACTACAATGTGGTTAAACAACAAAAATGTTGCTGTATGTTCAACGCTTCATATAAAGTGTCCATGTCAATAACACAATTTTTTCAACCAGCTTGAACAAACGTCACATTCCGTGCGGTTTGTTCTGGTTGATTTCGATTTGTGGTTTTGGTTGATTTCAATGCAATATTGCAATGTGTCTTTCTGATATAAAGATTGTGTTATTGAACTGGACACTTTATCTTTATGCGGTTTAGTTTGTGTTCAAGTCGTGGATTGTTGCGTTGTTCAAACGAAACGTAGTGCTCATGATCGAATCGTTTATTATCTGCAATCTAAAATCCTGTAAATGCTTTACGGTGTTTATACGAACTTATTTTTCGATTTTCATAATTCAGTTCTCATCTTTTCCTCTCATGACACCAACAATTTACAAAATATTGTTATTTATTACATATTTTGACTTTATTCAACTCTTACAGAATAGTCAGCTGTACATATGATTGAATGACCAGAATATCATTTGTAAAATCCAGAAGAAAATCCACATTTTTACCCGGTATCAGTAGAATAATGAAGAAAAAACATTCAAAAATAAATAAAACTCAATCCTACACTCCTACCACAACACATTTGGTTCGTATCACGTGTCGAAAATAAAATCACAAGACGGTGTAATGATGATAATTTATCATACTAAATAAAGCCCCCGCGTTTTACCGTCGTGACGAAAATAGCATTAGCCTAATGCCCTAAAAATTATTACACTTTTTAAGCTTGATCAAAAATAAATCACGTTTACATCACGCTCGCCGCATTCGCCCAAGTGGTCCACCTTAAAAAAGGTGCAAAGCAAATTCCTGCCAGCGACACAAATTGCAAACATCTTCTGCTCCAAATTGTACTGCTCGTTTTAATTTACTTCAACGGTTCTCCCCCCCAAAAGGAGGGAACCATTTTAATTGGAACTGTTAACTGCACCATCCGCTTTGTCAAGTGTTCACCGGTGCCCGGTGGTGAACTGCTTTATGGGGTTTAAATGAAGAAAAGAAAGTGTACATCTGGACCCACCACCTTCACCGGTCGGTGCGAGGAGACGGTTATTTGTTACACAAAAGAGCAAAACATTTCATTAAAAAGCAACTAAAGAGCCTTATTAACAAAAAACAAACAAAAAACCTGCCCCTTTAAGTTTCTTCAGGTGCATACAATGAATGTACGCGTTTTTCGCTCACCTGCCTTTTGATGGTGCGCTAGCAAGGATAATGTCGTCGTTTCAATAATGGCATGCCTTTACCAGCCGGGCTAGTTTTACAACCAACAGTATGCGGACAAATTTCCACGTAGCGGCCACACGGTTTCGGTGCTTCTTTTCGTTGAGTAGCAGTAGTAGCAGTAGTAGTAGCAGTAGTATCCTTATGTGTTGTTGAGTTGTGAGATCGCGCACAATGCAAAACCGTGCCGAGCACGGTGCGGAACATCCAGTGCGTTCGGGGGCACTGCACAACACTTCCAATTACGGTGAGACTTCCACTTGGTGGAAACGGTTACAGTAATTACATCCGACGTTGCTTAACTATCTTCTCTGCCCGTGTGCCTAGTGCTTCTTTAATTTGTCTTCAAATGGCATTCGAAGTGGTGAAACCGTGCACGATGGGTGGTGAGCGTGGTTGGATCATTTGTCGGAGCATCGCACCCATTTCGCTTCTCTTCCCGTAGGTTAAGCGTGCCAGGAGGCTTTACCACACTACACACGCAACCGTAGCAAGCGCGTCCGTTATTGCTCTTTCCTAGCTCACCATCTCACCTGGCTGGTGCTGATGGGCCTGCTGGTTCGTTGCGTGGTACGTAGTAAACGACCAGCAGTGAGCTTAAAAAACGCGATGCCTGAGCAATGGCAATATCGTTTTATCGTATTCTCTTTTTTTTTTGTATATCCATTCAGACTTTTGCTCGGACTGGTGAATAGAGAAAGGGCATGGAACTAA
Organism: Anopheles rivulorum; assembly: GCA_018908115.1. Taxonomy (NCBI): domain Eukaryota; kingdom Metazoa; phylum Arthropoda; class Insecta; order Diptera; family Culicidae; genus Anopheles; species Anopheles rivulorum. The sequence goes on from CM032178.1 coordinate 41,301,718, forward strand.
GAAAAAAAAACAAGAAGGAAAAATACATCCCTTTAGAACACAACGTGAAGTGAGCACGCAACGCAACAAAAGCCCACCAGGATCGTCGGCGTGACAACTATGGAGTCGTTCGGTGCGCTTCACGTCCGGTGCTTTGGTGTAGAAGCCAGCCTTTGCAACGGTATGAGTGGATAGAACTACACCAACAACACCAGCAACAACAACAAAACAAACAAACAAAAAAGAGCTAACACAAATTTGTGTTAACACGCAAACACTGTGGATATGAAACGCAGCGGGACACCTTTATCTGAAACCCGTACCTTTCGACACATCGTTCGGCAGGTTACTAAAGGAAGTTGGTTTGTTCTCTTCTTATGATATCATGCCGAGCTTCTCTGTGTGTATGTGTGTGGGCCGAAAGAATGCCGACAATCGAATAAAGTACGCCTGAGACTCCCTCGTTAATCACGCCCACGGACAGCAACTATTATCAACTACCGCTGAGAGGCGAAACCGGCATCGAAACCGTTCGTTCTCCGGCGCAACGGGAAGATATCGTTTTGCGTGAAAGTACTTTATTCGCGCTTGTGTGGCTTATGTTGTTCATCTTCCATATCCGGTGAAGCACACATATGACACGTTTGGCAAGACGCTTTGCTCAACTCATCGCTCGCGCGCACACACTTTCACACCTGCGAACTGTCAAGCCGTGGTTAGCCGTGTACGCCGGTGTGTGTCGATGATAATTTGCGCTTTAACTTCCGGCATCATCCGCACATCATCCGCACCGATGAGAATACATCGCAGTAGACAACCATTCCTTGCAAACTGATTTCCCAAAAACCACTTCGTAATTATTCCCTACGATTGCTTCCACACCATAGCCGTAGGGAACACGGTGACGGTGTAAATAATTAGCTAGCCTTAATTTTGTTTCATTTTCTGCTTTTCCCGTGCTTCCGGTTTGCTTCACATTAAGAATTCCGTCACTCGGAAACGCTACACCATCATCACTACCACCACCATCACCCGACACTTTACGCACAACGTACACCACACGCCACACGCAAACGCTTCTCCTTACTCACCGCACCGCACCTTTAGCACCGTCTCGGATCTCGCAAACAACGATCAAACCCCCGACGATAAGCGGCTATCCTTCGGCCATGGTGACGTTAATGATACTGGCCACCCATAGGCCACCTTAGCGGTTGGCGCTCGCACACCGAAACACTGGCGAGTATACTACACACGCGCGCACCCAAACGCCAACCACACAATGCACACGCACATACGCACGCAAACACTGCTGCACGACCGGTGAGCTAGTAGAGCTTTTCGCACTGGAACGAACGAAAGCGAGTCCGTCCTTGTTAACGCCACGAAAGATAAACTCCAACTGATGGAAAACGGAAAAAGAACCCAAATGTTCGCTCTTTACAGACACTCGCACACAGACATGCACATGCATCCCCGCGGATGGGAAAAGGCTCGAAGCGGAAAGGCTTGTTTTTTTTCGTTACGTTTCCAGACAGGACTCTCCAAATTTCTCTTTCTCATACTCACAAAAACAGGTGAGCTTACAGCCATTCTCTCATTGTGAAGGGAAAATGAGAGCATCACCTGCTGGAGGAAACATCCCACTCTCACGTTCTCTTGGAGCACTTACGCTCACCGTCCGCTCCGGAGCGGATTGTTTATATTTTCCACCGACAAGGTGCTTACGGTGCCGTTCATGTTCATGTAAAGACGCCAGCTTTTTCCCACCAAACCATGGTCGCATGAGAACGCATTTGCTGGTGTTGGTGACAGAACGCGTGTGTGCACATGCGCCCGAAGGGTAGGCAATCAGGATGCTACTAACAACAACGCTTCATCCACGTGCATTGGTGAACAGCCCTAATACAATGCGCTCGCTCGCTTCTCCGGACCGGACGTCGGGGTGGAAACGAGGGGGTGATGTTTTTGTTTTCCATGACGCGCACCGACCTTTTTCCCAAACAACAAACGATCTCACTAACACACCCGCGCACAAAAAGCAAACATTAAAAACGTGTGTAGTATGGCTGTTTGTTTCTGTGCGCGTTACGTGCGCCTGTATTTGTGCCATTGAAGTTCAGGCATTTCATTTTTATCTTCTTGGGTCGTTACTTCGCGGGTGGTTCGGGGAGGGAGGGAAGGAGTTGGCTGGTTGTAGAAGGAAAAAATGGTCGCAAATGGTAGCCATCGGAAACGAGTACCATGGTAGTACGGTGTACTTCGACGTACGCACCAACACACCGGCGAACAGAAGGGAAAAGGTAGAGGTATAGGTGGTGGAGAAGGAGGGGCAGGAAAAACTCGTCATTTCCTCATCACGCCACACCATACCACATCTTGTTTCGATTTTTACCACTTCCCATTACTATCAACCGTCTGCCATCGTTCTGCATTTCGTTCTGTGCATTCGCTTTCTCGTTTTCCCGTTCACACGCCACCAATGATTGTCCTTTTTCGCATAACCTCACCATCGTTCCACCGGGGTTTTCCGACCGTCACCAACCCGGTGACCCTCTTGTACGTTGTTTAGGTGAAAAAGGAAACACACGGGAATATCGATTCGTTTGTACATTCATGCAAAGATTTTTCCCCACCTTCTTCCCACGCCACCCCCCGGTGGGAGAAAACGGGTGGGGGGGACAGTTTTCTCTTCGCTTTCACAAGCGGCTACTCAGCTGGATGAAGAGCCTCGGTAAGCTGCTTGGCGGCAGCGATGGGTAAATAACAGACCAAGCCATGCCATACCATGCCACCCTACGATGAAATCCGAGACAAAACGGTTCAGTGAACAGAGAAGTGCAGCAGACGGCAATGAGGACCAACGCTGTGGCCAACCGAAGCCTACTAAAACGCGGCGACACAGTGGTCCGGGTGGGTTTTTGAAGAGTCGCGTAGAGTACCACGGCCCAGTGCAATTGTGATGGGGTTAACGTGGGGTAAGGGCCGAAGGGTTGCACCACCCCACAGCGGCGCTCGGTCAACGATCCCTTCGCGAGGTGGAAGTCAACGAGTTTGAGTTTTTTTTTTGTTTTACCACCGACCACCGTTCGATCGTAAACGGGACCGTATCACACACACACACACATACACACACACGGCTAGTGAAGGCTTTCGAGCGTAACAAAAGAATAACTTTGCTACACGCTTTACACTCTCCGGTTCTTGGAGTCGTCGTCGGCGGGGTTTCCCGATGAGCGGGGGCTGAGGGGAGCGGGGTCCTAAAGGGTGCAGAAGAACGGGTGTCACCCTGTGCACCCTTACAGCCGAACCCATCCCAGCCCGTTTGTTGAATGCCACTTCAATTGTAGCGGTTTCGAGCCGTCATTGCCGTCTGTGAGCGATAAGGAAGGAGGTCCTACTTCCGTTGCCACCGCCATTTTCTTTCCTTCAGTCGGTCGGCGTGTCGGGGTGCAACAGGAAGTGGAACGCGTTGGAGTGTAATGCCCATTATGGTTAACCCGTTTTGCGTAACGGAAACGTGTCCCAGCGTATTCCGTTGTTTCACTCCCAATACAGCGAATGTCCGGGTGAACGGAGGAGAAACGTTTATCGAACGGAAAACTAACCTCAATAATCGAAATTACGCAAAACCAAGAAGACAAGAAGGATTCTCATCGACAAACCTGTGGCCCCCTTGCCCCGTCCCAGGCCTGGGTCCCATTTCAACCATCCTTTACCGGTGTACCTTTTCCCTCCTTTTCCCAGGTGGAAAACTCGAGGAAAATGGACGGGTGTGCAAGGTGGAAAATCGAACTGCTCCTTGCGCACCGCTTCGATCCGGAGCAGATGGACCGATGTCGGGTGAACTTCAGCGCTTCAACACACCAGCTGACGGAGGAGTACACTTTGCTTTTAACAAATGAATCGAGCAAAGTAATGAATATTTATGGGATTAATTCGAATACCGCACGAGATGCCGAACGGCTGCCGTTACACCATTTCGTGGGATGGTTGGACGGTTTTCGGAAACGGTATGCCCAATTTCGGACCAAACCGGTAAGTGGTATCGGAATACGGTCGACGCACTTGAGTGTTTAATTGAATTTAAACATGTCGGTGCAGTAAATCGTCTACCGAACAAATGGAACCACATACGCACACGAACGGATACGCCTTACGACGTCATTTACGATTCCATCGCCAAGCACATACAAAAGCGGACAGTGTTTCAATATTGAAAAGACTCATATTTTTCCAACTATTATTATCAACCCTCTGTCTCATTTCCATTATTGAAGCCCTCTTTTCTTACGGCCAGGCAACTCGACTAATGTGAATGGCTTTATTTGCTCGTACCCAACAGCACGGCAACCTCACAGCAGTATCCGTTTTACGCACTTTTCCCATCGCTTTTCCGATGCGGTCGCTTTAACCTTTGGCCGATTGAATATGTATGATGGTTTCGTCCGAAATGTTCACCAAAGCCCTGTTGCACTGTTCAACCTTTGCCAGCTTCAGTCCACCCGCTCGTTTAGGGTGCAAAAGAGGGGTTGAAAGCTGTTGAACCGCTGGCAAATCATTCGCCTGGTTGCAGCTATTAGCAAAACGATTTGCATAACATTGCACCTCCTCAAATTAGATCGGCACCCGGAATGGATACCTAACCGACGAGGCCATCGAACTATGGCACAAACATACAAAACACTCTCACACACACACACACAAGGAACGATCCACGCCGTATTTGGAGGGTGAAGAAAGATTGTGGATTGAAGGAAAGTTTGTTGCAAATTGAAGACAAATTAAGACCCTACAACATGTGTTGGAATTCATTTGTGTGCATTTCTAATTGGTTGGAACAAAATCAATAATACATGCAATTTAGATAAAACCCAATTGGCATTTCGTTGAAAGAATGTTGATTTTATGTTTAAGGTTTTTGTACGTATCATGTCAAGTACAGTTTTCTTTTAAGCGCCTGTGCGTATGCAATGTGCACAACATTGAACGAATAAGTATCCTTTAAAGTGGGAAAAAAGAGTTAGCATATGGGCAGTGGGACACGTATGCTAACAGTTAATAATCTTTGCATACCCGTCAGGCGAACTAACACGAATCCTAAAAATGAAGCAGAACCAAACAAAAATCAACTTCTCCGATGGCCGGAACTTATTTACATCATTAATTAAACTGGGTCATAAAAATTAATGTTCAGCGACTTAACGTGCAGTTATTAACCGACTGTTTTGTTGCAATATGAAGGAGCTCTTTGGAATAAAATCAAACATAATATAAAATAAAACAATCTGATGATCAATCAACAATCAATCAACAATCAACGATTACAACCGCAAAACTTTAAGTTTTTCCTTATTTGTTTTGATATTTACTAGTTAATTGAATAAATATTCATTCCATTACGTGAAGTACTGGGCGTCTCCAGCACTCCCAAAACCATTATCTTCTTTTTGGCTCAACGACCTACCCGGTCATGCCGGATATCAAATGGCTTTCTAGACCATTAAATACCACGTATTTGCATAGTCAGTGCTCACTACGGGGGAACGGTCCAGATGGGATATGAATAGGTCCGGTCGTGTTGGGAACCGTTTCGACATTCTATACAGCATTCGATTAGTGGAAGGTCTCAAATCAACCTTTAAATTTGTCGTATAGTAAAAAAATATATTCAATTAGTGTTCATTTTAATGGTATAACAATACTTCAAATCTATGTTGAACAAGAGTTTGCCAAAGCGATCATTTTACTACTATTATTACAACGACTACTACCATTACCTTATCTACATAGCATTAAAGTCATCATTCCTGAAAATAATATTTAACAAGCCAAATAATGTTTAACATTTAAACTGTTTTTTTCGGGAATAATGATGGTCTAAAAGTCCTCCTTCCTTTTTTTTCCTTTTTCCATTTCTACTTCTTTTATTTTTTCATATGTTCTCAACTGCAATCTCAGTGCTGAAATGATAACTGGTGAAGGAGTTATGGCATTACAACATCAACGATCTGCTTGACTTTTCGATTGCAATTCCTTACAATTAGTATTTATCCATAGCCGGATAGTGTCAGTCCTGTGTACAAGAAACCGACCAGGTGGAATTTATTATCATGATGCCTTTACATCACATTTAATGAAAAAACTACACGTTTGTTGTATTTAAAGGTTTCTGAACAGAATGTATGTCCTCAAGAAATCAACTGTAATAATTTTCAAAACATCTCCTCACTGAATTATTCACAAATTCACAACCATCTTCATGAATAGTTCAGTTAAAGCGGTGTCAAATTACCTGTCCGTTCTACTTACACCTTTACTGACACATCTCGCTTTACATTTAAAACCCCAACACACACACACACGTCCATCGATGAAAATTCACACTTGTTTTCGTGTGCGTGGCAAGGGACGAGCAGCAAAGCAGCAAGTTTGTGTCCCATTTTAAAGATTTACCATCGCACCAGCATGAACCTCCGTAGATCCAATCTGCACACACGGGGGCGACTGTTGGCAAAGCTGGACCCTATTCCCTATTTTCTTACATAACACAACCTTCGCCCGTACGCTCAAATCACACTACAAATTTCGAACACACAATACACTACAATTCCCCGAGTGAATGCCATTTTCCTTGCGATTTTTCTTTCGCTTGGTTTTTTCTTTCTTTCGTTCGTTTTTCCCCCATTCCTGCCAGTGCCGAAACGATGCCAACCGTTCGCAGCAAACGGCACACAGCTACGGCACACCTGAGACCCATCCGCTCCTTCCCAATAGGGTGACATATGCCCTGACCAGGAATGAAAGTCATCCCACAGTACAACAGTGCCCCAAACCGCCCCATTTCAACCTACCCCCCTCCCCCCCTTCAAACCACCTCCTGAGTTCAAGGGACTGTTGCATCATTTGCCATCGTTTCGTGTTTCTATTGTTTTCCTATATGCTTTCACTGGAAAGACATGGCAGGCGCTTACAAACAGAAGTCGATGGGTGAACGCACCAAATGCACCAAAGGTTCCTTTTTACAAACAAAAAAAAACATACACACACACACTCGCGCACCGGCATGTACGGTGGATATGGAGCATCGGGCCTGGGGAGGTATACACATTTTACGAAGGAAAATCTCACGGGACATCCAAAGCCAATCCCGGCGACCACACATACGCCAGCTGGCAATGGAGCAGCCGCGGCTTTAAGCAATGTTTTATTAACAAAAAACAACAACCAAGAAGTGACTCGGCAAAGAACTGGGCAAAACTGAAGCAAAACAACTACAAAAAGGCAAGTCCACATGAATGCACCCACACGTACGTGGAGCCACACGCCCGTACACAGCGAGTTTCGGTTCGGAAGAAATGCTTGATGAAAGGAAAAATTTGCATATGCTTCAAAACAACAAAAGTAAATCCCTGCTGAGGAGTGAGAGAAAGAGAGAACGTGTATAACACCAAAAAAAGCGAATCATCCCCGAGAAACTGGGTGAAGCGATACGAATTTAAAGGATGCGCCCGGTTGGATTGCATCCACCACGACGGAATCGCTCGGTGAAGCATGGTCGCGCGCTGTGCATAGACAGCACTATTGTGTGGACGCTAACCCAACCCATCGGCTTCAGAACCGCGGACCCACCACCCACCATGGGGCGCGGGGGGTTGGGAGGAATCCCCGTATCCTTATGTATGCACATTGATGTTCCCTTTCGTCGGCTCGGACCATTGTCCGCTGTCCATTCTGCCTTTCTGCTTTGTTTGCCCATTCTGCCGTAGCCGTAGTATGCATGGTCCGGTTCACTTTTCAGTTCCCGTGTGGCCCTTTGTTGCTTCTTGTACTTGTTCAAATTTGCATTGGAAAAATCCGCTTTTCCATTGAGCGAAACGTGGTACACACATACTCTGCGCCCGCGCAGAGTGGCACTCGGTGACCGTACAACTTTTAAGCAAATTGAAACCATCATCAAAAGCATCGATACAATGTCCCATCGAGCTCGTCCGATTGCTCATGGGTGACGTTCCATTCTTCCGGGCCGCCTCTGTTTTTTTTTTTCTAATCCTATTTGCATATTTGTCAGAAGATTTTCCTGCACTTGGATGCGTTTGCAAGTGCTTCTCGAGAACATTGGGAAGGACCACTGTGTGCTTGTGTGTGTGTGCGCTCGGGAAGTCGTTTTCTCTCCCACTTTGTTTCGCTATCCTTTCAAAATGCAATAAGTTTTTCTTTAAGAAGTTCCATCAATTTGCCGTACATGTGCCGTGCTGCTGATTGAATGAGAAAGCCACCAGCTGCACTTTATGAGATCAATTTATTCCAATCTATTGGTGTCGGTAATGTTAATTGATTGATGGTCATTATTTGCTTCAATGGGGGTAAAATACGACATTACGTTAAATTTCTTTTTACTGGAATGATTGGAATGGACTTGCTTTTCTAAGAATATGTTGGGCTGTTGAATGTTACTTTTAGTTAAGTAATAGTATATTCCTTTAGTATTTAAACGTTTTGCTGTTATGGATTTTTTTGCAACACATATAGCCTGCCTTTTTTTCTGGAAATGTATTTTGAAACAAATCAAAAAATAAATAGCCAAATAAAAAAGCTAAACTCAGACGATACGAATTTCTATTATGTATAACATAAACTTTATTTAATTTATTATTTCCATGTAGAAAGACTTTACTACTTTCGCTAACACTTTTGTTAACAACAAGTCCATTACGGGCGCGAATCTCAGCCAAATTTGGCACGATTCATAATTAAACATACAATCATCGTTTAATGAAAGAATAGTAAAAATAGCGATAACCAACAATCGAGACATATAATAAATAAATTATATTATATTTATTTATTAGGTGTATTAATGTGTTCGTGCGGTTTTGGTATTAATGCTCCCATTTATTTATTACATATTTATTGAATCTGGCAACACTGCCAATTTGAAGTGTCATTATTGGGCTACAATATCCATTATCTGTCATTTTGATAAATAGTAAATAACATAGTATCTGCGAGCACCGAACATGGCATCATTTGTACCAAATAATGTGTTTTTGCGGGGAGTTTTGCTTCATTATTTCAATATGAAGAAAAAGGCTGCCGAAAGTCATAAAATTTTGGTAGAAGTGTATGGTGACCATGCTCTAGCTGAACGAACGTGTCAGAAGTGGTTTGCACGGTTCAAAAGTGGCAATTTTGATTTGGAAGATGAGGAGCGTTCCGNTTCGATTAAAAGCAATGGGAATGATCCGGAAGGTGGGAAATTGGTTGCCCTATGACCTGAAGCCAAGAGACGTCGAACGCCGTTTGTTCACTTGTGAACAACTGCTCCAAAGGCAAGAGCGGAAGGGATTTTTGCATCGAATAGTGACTGGTGATGAAAAGTGGGTACATTACGATAATCCAAAACGTCGTGCAACGTATGGATACCCCGGACATGCCACATCATCGACAGCCAAGCCGAATATTCATGGCGCGAAGATCATGCTGTGTATTTGGTGGGACCAGCTGGGTGTGGTGTATTATGAGCTGCTACAACCAAACGAAAAGATCACTGGGGAGGTCTATAGACGACAATTGATGCGTTTAAGCCGTGCTTTGAAAGAAAAAAGACCACAATACGCCGATAGACACGACAAAGTCATATTGCTACATGACAATGCCAGGCCACATATAGCGGTACCGGTTAAAAATTATTTAAAAACACTCAAATGGGATGTCCTACCCCACCCGCCGTATAGCCCAGACATTGCCCCTTCTGATTACTATTTGTTCCGGTCGATGGAACACAGCCTGGCTGACCAGCAGTTCCATAATCACCAAGAAGTGCAAAAATGGATGGAGGATTGGTTAGCGGCCAAACCGCCATCTTTTTTCCGCGACGGGATCAGAAAGTTGCCTGAAAGGTGGAAGAATATTTGTGGTGGTGGTATTTTGAAAATTGAATAAATTACCATTTCGCCAAAACAGAGCCCAAAACTTTGGTTAAAAACCGCACGAACACATTAATACTCCTAATATATTGTAGATTGACAGTTTCTTTGCCGTTTTGTCATCCTCATTTGAGTTAAAGGAAATACATTGTTTACAAGATATTTTCTCCTCCTATTTTGCTGTAATGCGATCATGCTCGATAATAAAGTTTATTTATTAACGTATAAAAAATGTACTTCTTCTAGTTGATCAATACGTCGATGGTGCATAATTTGTCATTAATTTTGAGCGAAATTGAATAAAATCGTATTTACCTACAAATTTTAATAAATCACAACTAACAATGAAACCACACAAAAGTTATTTACTTATTTACTGCTCTATCTGATGCAATAGCTGCTCCATGGTCTTGGCAACAACCGAAATATCCTATAATCCTCTCCTGATTGAGCGCTGTTGGCCAATGCGTTATTTCGGTCTTTCTGGTAGATACATCGACGTTATAATTGTATTTTCATTTTTATCTACTACACCTTCTTTCGCCATGTTGTCGGGCTGAAACGATTTTACAGGACCAGGTCGTCCGGTGTCAGTCTAATGTCTTGACCAGCCCACCAGAACATAATCTGATTTGATGTGTTACAGATTGTCATTGCGCTCTTCATTGCAACGGTTGTTCTATTGTCCTTCCAAACTTGCAAACTTCGACTTACGGAACCAAAAACCCATCAACACAATTTTCTTTTCGAACGCATTCAAGCAGTTTTCGTCAGCTTTGGTCACGGTCTAAATTTTAGGGAAATATGTGAGCACTGGAAGCTGTGTACTGGTTATAGGTTTTCACGAATTTAAAAGGGTTGAGAGTTTCTTTAAATTTTACCCTGACCACTCAATGGAGCCAGATTTAATATGCACCATTTAATTCTTCAGTATCTTCCACATGATGGAAATCTGTTCAGAGGATAATTTGCGGCTGTAGAATCCTCTTTATTATTTCGCATAAATCTATTTTACATTTGATTTAAATCGATTTTGTGGGTTGTAGGATTACTGAAATTACTTCACTCTGGCTTATTTAATGCACTTAAGCTAATTTCTCGGCTTCAATTCACTAACGCATTCCATTGCTTAGTATTATTTTGATAAATTCTTAATCAATGCTTAATGAATACGGTCACTAGTTATTAGTATTGCGTGGAAAGTACATTACGTGGTTTGTTACACTCATCGTGTTACACTCATCATTTGAAGATACTGTATACTGTAAGATACTGTACTGTACTTTTCGCAAAACAAAAGTAAATCAATCATTATGGTGAATAGTATAATCGAATAATTGAAAAGAAACCGAATCTACCTTAGAAATGCAAAACACAGAGACAGATATAATAAGAGAGAACCAAAGAGAGGTATAAAGTGTGTTTTTTCAAAAGAAAATGATTAAATATTTGTGACAAATGGTACTGAATTCATAAAAGTTTTATTATACATGTGATATTAGGATAAATTGTTCAATTTTAAACCTAACAATTGGTTTTATTTCAGTTGAGTTTAATTTCATAAAATGCATAAGCATCAATTTAAAACTGAATTAATTACTTCTGAAGTACAGTTTTCATCAATAAAAACCAATTTAAAGCAAATTATTCAACAAAAAATGAAGAAAAAAAACTCATCTCGCTGAACACTAGTGTTCCACGCCATAAACAAACGTTGCACACAATGCACTAAAAATCGTGTCATTTCAATTATATCCGATTAAAAGCTAATAATTCTGCAAATTTTCTTTTTATTGCTCTGCCCGAATAGTGACGGTCAGAATTTGTTCCAAGCCATTTGAGTGGGATAACTACTACGGTAACAGATGGTCCATACATGCCATACAAACCTGCAACTTGTGCGGGGAAACCGAAGGAATGCACTGAATGTACATTGAAGCAAGAAAAAACAAGCAAACACCGTTCCAATCCAATTTTATCACTTATTTGAGCATTTATGTTGGTTCGCAGCGCTTCGATAATATGGTTTCCAGTGGGAAATCAATTTCCACTCGTACTGTTTTTTTCTTTTCTGTTTTTGCTCCTGCTGTAGGTGTGCTTAGCACCTCGGGTTGGGGCGAAATGAGAACGATTTTCGATTACTCTGATGCTGGCAGTGTTTTTAATTACATTGCCATATTTTTCATCGATCGCTCTCGTCCAATATGCACTTGTATTCGATTCAACTAATTTCGAGTGGAAAAGTCGATTGCATTGCGCGTTGACTGCTTTGAGGTTATTTTCTTTCTTTTCACTTCTAAACCGGTGAAATAGCACCAAAAAATATATGAAAAAATGTACACAATATGCAAAATGGGAGCAATTTTTCAATTCCATTTATAAAAACAATGTATTCCTTCACTCCAATAGATTGTGCTTAGGTTTTTTTCTTTATTTTCCTTGTCCCTTTATCACAATCATAAGCAATCGTGCACTCTTTTCACGAGAGCTTGGTGCATGATTATCTGTAAAACAAAAACATTGTTCCAAGAATGTCGATAAAACTCCGCATCTAGCGCATCTAGTAATTGAGCTTTTGTCTTCTTTTTTCTCATCAACCATTGATTACCATTCATCGCATACATACTACTCTGATCGATAATCAACCTTTAAAATCTACCAACCACTCAAAATTGGAGCACGCGCCCATAAATGCCAAACCTACAAATGCAGTCCCCAATTCGGGTCATACACACACAACAATCCTCCTCTTCCCCCCTCCCTCCGCCCCCTCAAAAAACCGCCCTGGCCCATCAGAGGCAACAACTAACGGCCTAAAACTTCATTATCTTCTAACCCAAACCACCGTCCCTATCCTGCCCCTATAAAACGTCCCTCCTGCCCTACCCTGGGCGTCCCTTTTGTCTTTATCAGTATTAAACGAGTAACGAACTAAAAGCCAACAGAAATGCGCTACCGCCACGCATTACCGATTACTGGTCAATAGATCCGTGATTCTCGTACCTACTAGCGAGCAAGGCCTGATTTATGGCAGGAGCATGTTAATGAATTTGCTGCTAAATTGTTTTTCGTGACAGGGCGTGCTGCGCAGCACGAGCAAACGGAAGCGGGAAAACATGCAATAGATTGGGTATGCAATAACGCTGCACTAAAACCGGGCCACCGGGAGAGGGCCTACACTAATCCTGGCGTTATTAGTTACAGCTAATGCTTTTCTCTTCTGGTTTAAGCGCGAGCTAGTTTCGGTTCGCCTGACAAAAGCTCTCAGGTGGGTATTGTTTCAGACTTTTCCAGCGTAGTTTAATAAATATTTAAATATGAGATGTGCGGATTCTGTAGGACTACCAATTTTTTTTTTTTTTTTGCCTAAAATAAGAATTTCAGACGAACAAACTAAAATATATAATACAAAACAATTATGTTAAATTAAAATTCATTTCTTGTTTAATTATGATATTTTGGTAAAGAAAAACAATTTAACAAAACCGAACAAAGTATATGAAATGAATTAAAAGAAGATAATTAAACAAAATACAAATAAAGTACAAAAAAAAAGAATAAATAACAGAAGAAAAAAAATATTCAAAAAAGAACATTCAAATTACCCGAACGAAATAATGACGTAACAAAAAACGAAAATAAAAACTGATAAGTATCCACCAATCACTACAAACTTGCAAATGTAACGCAACTTAAATTGAAACAATGGAACGAAAACAATCGTGCATTAATGCAACGAAACAGTTCCTCAAACAATTGATCAACCATCATCGATGGTTTCGTTTATGAGCTGAGACTACATGGTGCAAGATAAAGGCGCACACTCGGCGCTCATGTGTTGCCAGGTCAAAACGAGCGCACAGTTTCTTCTGTTCCACTTTAAAAAAAATACATACACAACGGCATCTGAAAGCTAAAGTAAATGGTTGTTATAAGCCTGCCGGCTGGTTACAGAAGAACAATCCCTTTCTGTGGGTTAGCTTATGTAGGTTTACAAGCTGCCACAAATAATCCTTAACCATGTTGTGCAATTCGGTTTCGTTCCGTTCCAATCACATTGCGAACCTCTTTGTCTTTGGTTTTCCGTTGAATTTGGTACACCTTTAGTGGGAATAGCGCTATAAACACTGTGCGCCGTTATCACACCCTCGGTATTGATATACGGATTGTGGTTCTATTGGTCAATTGTGATACCGTTAATAACGTATTGCCGTGTAGCGTAAGTCCACTGGACCTCATAACGCGCCATCATCGTCATCATCCACCCGCATCAACGGACTCCGTTAGTGGGAATCGCTGTCTATTGATAACGCTTTCCCATCTCGCCCGACACTGTGATAACCACTCGCCAGGGCAGAGCACTCGTATCCGTTGCAGCTATTACTAACGAGACCGCCGCCAACTTGAGGCTCAGTATGAAATTATCCGTTTCGCGTGACGGTTGCTCCTGCTCGCTGTCCGTTGGAACCGTTTTCAAGTGGACAGTAACGGCCGGTGAAACCGTCCGTTTGCGTTTCATTGTGTGAAAGTCTCGGCAGACAACATCCAGCAGGTGCAGACGGTGCCTACGGTGTAGACATACAGATACAGATGGCAGAAGGTGCGAGTGATGCGAGCAGGCACCGGCGGCCAAGCTGACAGCCAATGTCAGTCTTGTTGTATTGCATTACGCACGGTGGTGCATTAGTTTCCAATTTAACTCAGCCCGGGCTTCAACCGGCTTCATCTAACGTTCGTTACAGGACATTCGCACGATCACGACCATCCGTCGGTGTTGAAGCGGCTGCACGGTACGTTCATGGTGATTGCATGGCTGTTCTTCAACTCGCTCGGAAATACCGTTGCAAGGTAGCTGCTGTGAAAGTGAAACATGAAACCATCAGCCATTTATTGCTGTGTATTCACTTTTAATTTTAGGTACTTTAAAAAAACATGGACCAACAGACAGTACTTCGGCATACCGGTGTGGATTTTTGTAAGTCGCCACGGGACGCGCACACGATCTGCAAACGCTTCATGTATGTGGCTTTGTTCCTTCTCACCGTAGTATCACCGGGTCTACATGATGGCCTGCTGGACACTGACGTGCGCCGCCATCATCTGCATCTTCATCGATCTGGAGGGCTTTGAGGCACACGCGCATAGCATCGTTGGATTGGCGACGTTCGCCCTCGTATTCGTGCAGCCCATCCTGGGTCTAATGAGACCGGCCCAGCAGCAGGCCCAGTCCGCGATTAGAATCTTGCACCGTCTGCTCGGGCATGCCGCGTACATTCTGGCAGGTAAATTACCCGTCAGAACGGACTCGCCCGTACCATCACTTCGACTAATTACTCCTCGTGTGGGGGGCGTGTGTGTGGGGTTTTTTTTTGTTGTATTTCAATTTTAACCCACAGTTACGAACATGTTCCTGGGAGTCGGTTTGGAATCGGCCCACATATCCTCCGTTATGTATGGGCTGGTCGGTGGAGCATTAGGCGTTCACGTGCTGGCACATGTAGCTTTCAACGTAAGTTTCACACACCATACCGAGACCCAAATTGAGTGCATTCATTAACGGTAATTTACACCCCGTTTTCTGTCCATTTCATCCTCTCTCTCTCCCTCTTTCTCTCTCTCTACAAATTTCCCTATGGCTAGGTTCTCGAATATCTGGCTCGGCGGAAGGGATCAGAACTGGACGTGAATAAGGATGCATCGGTAGGTATTTTCTATGCCCAGATAGTAGCAACGTTTCCACACCTACCGCTGCATACAACAACAACACCGTCGTCCACCACCTACCACCCATTCCCTTTCTGTTTTGTTTCATCCAATGCAACAGTTTTCACGCTGGAGGAAAACTACCCTGATGGTGCAAATGATTGCACTGTACGCGTTCGCCATCGTGAATGTGGTATACGTGTGGCGCGTATAGCCAAACCACATACACACGTTTCGAAGTTCCGGTAGCGCTTTTCGTTGGTTTTACCGCCAAAACGAGGAAACAAGGTCAATCTTACACTACGCCCTCTCCTAACTGTGATGAACACATTTGTCTACCTACAAATATACGCTTGCACAAACGGACGCCATTCGGTGCACTCTCTTACTCATTCAGTTGTGGGCCAAGTTCAACCAGCGCAGGTCGGAAAAGTAAGACCGTAGTGTGTTTGCGTGATAAGAATGCGGTGATAAATGATAAGCTTTCCCTATCGCGAAGCATTTATGCTCCTTTTGCACGATTCGATTGTTCACGGCCGGTCGCTTATCGTCGTGCGCATGGTTGAAGTGTGTGCCAAATACAAAGAAACTGCTTAATTATCTCATCGAAACAGGTTTGTATTGGGCATTGATAGCAACGATTAGTACTTTCATTGTATGGCATTATCTCGCTATCACGCGAATGTAACCTTCCGAAGCATATATATATCTGCAACAAAGTAAGCTTAATGGGCAATGATATCAACTCAATTGCGGTAAGACGAAAACGCACGATAAAAGAGTTTTTATCTAGTAGGGAACCTTTCTTATCAATGTTAATAACTTTCTTGATTACTTACTTAGGGCTCTTGTTGGATTTAAGAATGGACCTGCTCTCAAACCTTCCGGGATAATATAAGAACTTTATTCACAGTGTCTGCAATGCAAATACAGAGTCAAGCTTAACGATTATATGTCTTATTTAAAGATTTTAGGAAATTCATCACATTCTTCAACGGATTCTATTTCCTGACAACTATTTACAAAATAAATCTGATTAGAAACCCAAATATCCGCATGCAGAATATAAGTTATTCGGATTTTTGTCATATAAGTTTTATTTAAAAATCGAGTTTTGATGTTCCATACAATTGATTAAATAAAGATCCTTGAAGGAGAGAACCTTCATAGGGACCCATCTTTCAAAAAGGAAGACTTGAATAACAGGAAAAAATACCCCTGGACTGACAATTCCGCCAAGGGCCTTCGCATATAAATGATATAGTTTGATATTTATTTTGTTCAAAATACACTGGTGAACAGCTTAACTAGGCTTAGTTTTATTCAAATGAAATTTCGATCGTCAAATGACAAAGACACGTTTTAAGATAAAACAATATTTTTAAAAAATATCCGTGTGTTACATTACAAAGCGCAAGCGTAATATAAGTTTATATGTTATATAGAGGTCCGCACATAAGATTATTTCATATCTTCGTTTCAGTTTGTTGGAAACATGGATCATGAATATTCATTTTGGTAACATTTTGGTGAAAACATCCAAATGAAGCGAATATGTGTGACTAATTAAGAATATTGAACATAATCACAATTTTACAAAGCACTAAAGCAATATCATAGCACAGTGCATAATATAAACATCATCTCACTGTAAACATCTTGATAAAGACCTTAACCAACAAAAGTGATTTAGATTCTTACGGATATGAGAGTTGTTTAAAATCATCTACATCTACATCTACATACTACCACAGTCCCAGCAGATGTTGTTCCTCAAGGGATCCTTCTGGTTCCGATATTGTACTTTCTGTACACGATAGATATCACTACTCTCCCAAAGACCAGATTGCATGTGCTCCTTCACGCTCTACTAAGATACACTGCCAGTTGGAAGATCAAGCTGTACCCAAATAAATCCTAGACCATGATTTTTCCTCAACGTCTAGAAAGAAAATCCAGCCCTCCTTTAACTCCTGACATTATGGTTAATGGTATGATTGTTCCTTGGTTCTCTTCGATTAGAGATCTGAGTTTTAAAAAAAGATCTTTTAGTTCTTAAATGCATCTACTCACTGATCAATCACACATCTTGATTATGTCAACCGAATAACTTTTCAAATTTTAAAGGAGTTTTCTTGCTGCCAGTAACATATGCAGGTCAGAACTCATCAACGTAGACTTCATTTCATGCTGAACAAGATGTTACGCATGATAACTGACATAAATCGCTTAATCTCATCGCCTTCACTCATGTAGCTCCTATAGACGAGATTCTGAACGATCTAGAAACTAAATTTAACAAATGGACTAAGAATTCTCCCTTCAAGCAACCTTAAATTCTTTCCTTAAAATAAATTAATCTTATTAAACTTAAAATTAGTTTAAAAACTTTTACTTTTAACATGTAAAATACACAATTTACTTTGAGTTTCGATTTTTTGCATTTGAAATTGTAACCGGTTAACAAAAACGTGTAAAGCATAAAGACTCACACAGGTACCAGAATCAGTAAGTTTTAAATTATAATCCTTTCTTGCAGAGAAAACAATATTTTACCAAATGTTGTCGTTTCCTTTTTGCTCGACATTAAATCTTAATGTGCATCTTCTAGTGCAACCAGACTGCATCGTAACCGTGATTCGCAACCATTCTTTCACTAGCCGCTTAATACGGTCCGTACAGCATCCGTACCGTGTTCCAATTTCATTTTCCCACAGCACGACCATCAAATCATGCTGACCTCGTCCCTGCTCAAAAGCTTCAGACCATCTGCATGTTAATATCCATTAAAAATGCCATCCCTCTACCGCGGCGTGAAAACACTAATGCTCGTCAAGCTTTTCGTGGTCCGCGTTCCATGTTCCCCATTTGTGCTGTTTACCATCCACACGTTCACGTCGCGCACATCATCAACGTTCGGAAGAGGATCAGCATCATGATGATGTTGATGCTGATGACTGGTGCATGTGCATTCGGGTATCGTAGCTATATGACCAGGTCTGCTTCATTCCCCGTTGCGCTCACACATCCGACGAGGCGTAGGCGAGACGAACGGGATCCTGTTTTCTGAAAAGGATTATTATAATTAGATGCGAATGCTGTTTGCTTCCGCGAAGGAAACCTACCCGATGCTATGTGAAGGTCCCTTGCTTATATTTACATTTTCAATTTATTTGCTAATCATCAGATGAGATTCTGTCGCTTTTCGTGCTGAGTGCTATTATTTAACAAGACAGGACCGTCTATGGATTATTTGTGACTGGCTTATTGTATACCTGAATTATATAATGTATTATAAAAAGAATAATATTATAATCACCGATAAAGCTAACACAACTGTTTAACATTAAAATTTTGCTTATCCATTATTACTTTCCCATCAGCAGACAACGTACACGAACGGTATAGGTCTGCCATTGTCGTACACGTGTACAACTGTCATGTTTAGCAAATAATGAAATTTTGTGGTATGCTCCCCAAAATGCTCCAAAAATGATGCCCACCTTCCCAGCAAACCCCAACGAAACAGTTATCCAGCAAACTTACAGAACAACATGATTCATTAGCTTTGAAAATCTGTTCTACTGCTCCACCAGCGGCAGGTGCATCTTGCAAGATGATCGACCAAGATTACAAACTCCCCCAACCCGAGTACCTTCGTGCACTGGAGCATACGTGCCCGTAGTTGCATAATAACCTTGCACCGGGGCGCGTAACGATGATTTACGCCTCGTAGATATGCGATGGCGAAGAGTTTACCACTTTTGTTTAACGTCCCCATGCCGCACGACGGCATCCGTGCCGCACCGACCGGTAAAGATCTATAAATTCTGACTCGGAATAAATTATAAGCCATATTCACAGGCACAGGGGCTGTAACCCGCCTGGCCAGCCCCTGTAAGCAAGAAACTCCACTGAAGTGTTCCATTTTATCCGAAACACGGTATTATTTCGCCTATAATGCTGATTTAAAACTTACCTACGTTCGTACGTGCGGATGGTGCCGGTATTACGTGTGCGAAGGAAAATACACAGCACATATCAACGGTTTACAACCCCCACGAACGGCCGTCCGACCTGTATCGCAGGGAAAATCCTCTCACTCTTGCGACTGAACGTACGGACGCAGGCAAACGATGTTTATCTTTGGGGGAAAGAAAAACTTTCCTACGGATAACGCAGAATAATGCAGGGAGTAGTGCTGACGCAGGAAAGGGAAAATGCCTGCCATCGATCGTATCTTGCCGTGGCAGGTTTAGGCGTACGTAACGGGCTTGATGCACGCACGTCCCTTCCCACGTTGCGGTTTGCAGATTATGGTCGGGAGTTTTCGATGCACAATGAACAGTGCTGCACCGGTTGCATACATTTAGGCGTTGCCGGATTCGCTTGTATCGCTGTTGCGAATCTTTCCCGGCGGCATACTGGAGGTACTATGAGCCCATTATAAATATGGACAAAATAGTGCTGAAACAATCATAATACTGGTAAGGATAAGGAGAAGTTAACAAAACACTGCTTTTAGCTGGTGTTTCAAGCAATGTGATGGATTACCGCTAGCAAACTAAATTTTATTATGTATAATCACTCCCAACACGTGTGTATACCGAGTGGTGGAAATATTTTACTTCTCACAAACACTCTCACAACACATTCCTATTCTTCGTCATCTTTCCATAACTGCCATTAGACTGTCCCAGTTGCATTAGATGAAAAGCGTCCGACCGACCCACACATCCATTATCAGCTCTTTGTCTGCAGTTACGGATTTTAGTGGCACTATATCCCTGTACGACACCCGAGCAAACTAATCTCGCGTCTCTCACGTACCACCATTTCGGTTTGTGACGGTAGAAGTTCGTATGCTTGATTCGCGTAAGCAACATCCAGTGCCGTAGTGGCAGTTGCACGAGAGCGCAGATGGGAATGCGACCGCTGTTAATTATCTCACCACCGATAAGTACCATCCAACCATCCATTTTCCATCATCCACGCATCGGATACACTACCCACGAGGTGGATCGATGTGTACCGATTGCGTTTCGTCGGGTAGCATAGTACGATTCGAACAGTGCTACCACTAATGCTACTACGAGCGCTACTACTATTTATGCCTCGCAAAACCACAAGAATGGAAGGATTTTGTGGAACGATGCACACAGATGTTTTCATCAACACTACCAGCATCATCATAAATGGAACACTACGGCCGATAACCTAAGGTGGAATTATCAATTTTATTTTCAACACACAAAATTATTTCCTTTGGGCTCTGCAGACGTTATATAAAATGATCCGAAAAAGGAGAATAATTTCGAGAGATTTCTGGGATAAACCTATGCTATAATTGACATTTGATGGATTAGATTCCTACATTTCGTTAAGCTTTGATCGATATTCTAAAATTCGCAACTAAAATCATAAATAATTTCTTTCAAAGTAAACAATTTATTTACTAAATACAAAATTGTGAAGATTTGATTCACTTTAATAACTTTAATTATTAAAGACTAATTATTTATTGTTTATTAAATCGCGTCAAGAGGTTCACACAAAGAATTAGTCCTACCTTTCCAGTTTATTTGCTAATTGTGTCTGTTAAAAGTTATCGGATACGAGGATCGTCTCGTATCGTGGTACCTTTTCCAGTTTTATTCTTTCATTATTTTGAGTGTTTCACTCTATTAAATATAAAGAACAATACAATTTTCATGTTTTCTTTAACACTTTTCGGTTGTTTATTCTGTTTAAAATATGACAAAAAAAAAACAATCGTTTCGTTTAACGTTTTAGCAATGGCAACATTTATTATGTTTCAACTTAAATACTCTCCTAAAGCTAGCCGGCCCGGGCGAATGTGGTGCGTTTCGTCTTGCATAATACAGTACTGGTTGTTGTTTTTTCCGTTTTGTTTTGCAACTTGATTGTGTTTTGCTGAGGTTTATAATCACCAGCGCAAGCCTACAGCACTGGATAGCTAATATTGAACAGCTTATGGGGGGAGAGTGAAACACATACACACACACACAACGTATCTGGCTTCCGCAATCGCTACACCGGAAGACGCCGGAGGACGGAAGTAATCTTACACGAAGCACGAAACTTTTACAAAATGCACACTATTACAACTGCTCATACCCCTTAAGGGACGACCACCGTTTTACCTACAGACGCTCGTACACACACACACATTCTTTCTACTTGGCCAGCTATGCTTTCGTTATAAATATTTCACATCTTAACTCTGTACATTTCGGGATACGAGAACAGAATGGTTGCAATTTCGTTACGCATAGCTTCCCGTATCCGACGCCTGTTTTTTTTTTTCTTCTGTAGAGGGATACTATTGTGGGATCGATTGGACACTGCTTTTCCGTTCCTCTTCCATTCGACAAATAATACACATTCAAAAAAATACAAGGATCGCTTACGTTTACGTAAAAGAACGAACAGATACGAGTGTGGAAGGATCAGGGGAATTGGTTGACGCACGGGAGGAAGGATTTGAAGAAGAAAAAACAAACCTGTTATCTACAATATCGCTTAGCAAATCTTCGCGTTGTAACCTATTCGTTGTTGGTATCAAGTTATGCTGCAGCTGCTCTAACTATGTCACCTGATTTGCGCCACGAGCTTATTAAATTCCTGTGTTTATCTACTATCGGCCTGCTAGAGTATTCCTTCTAGAATAGTAATAGTACACACAACCCGCCTAGAGTTTGAAACCTCTCGTTGCTTAACAGATGACGTGTTTGTTCGTTCTCGTGGTTGCTTGCACCGTACAGTTGATCGCGCTGCTTGACGCTTCTCGATGGCTAATGCTTTTTTAGTTCATGATCTGCTCCTTGATACTATTGTAGGCGGCTTCGATTGGTGCTAAGACGACAATCACTACCATCGCAATGACCAGACCGAGTACGATCAGAATGTACAGGAACAGCATCGACTTACGGAAGCCCGAGAACTGTAAGCGATAAGAAGAGCAAACATACGATTAACACCCATGCCGACAATGTTCACCAGGCGTACAGAACATACAGCAGCATCCTGTTTCCGTTCGCTGGAGCTCATGGAATTTCGCGACGGCGTCATATCGGCCATTGGGAAGGACGTCACACGCTGGCCACTTCTTCGCTCGCTTACGCAGCCACCAATCTGTATCCAGGAGAAGATCTACATATTAATGCAATGCAGACGAACTGTTCGAGGGACGCAACGCTCAACCCGGGGTTAGTACCGGAAGAGGAAAGGCCTGCCTTCGGTTAGATAAACAACGTGTATTTACAGCTTAGGTGCAAACGATACAATGCTGCTTATTTACAACACGACGAGTCTGAGCACCAGAGATTGATGGAAGGGATGTGCGCAGTAATATTTCAACCAAGTACGAACCAGTTTGGTTGGATCGTTAACCGTTCGGCTACGAGCGAGCCGCGAATGCAGTGCAATAGAGACGATAATAAAACACACAAACACACGATATGCCCAGCCCAAGATACTCACGGAGAAGATCAGATGCATGAACACATGGAATGCAACGAACGCAACAAGGATAAAGTCCATCCATTCGGGCAGTTCGGCCTTCTGCAGCTGGACAGCGAAGAAGATGGCAACGATCGCGATCACGTGCGCCAAATTACCACCAAGCCAGTGGAGCCAGTTAAAGATGGGCCGCTTGCTCGAGCCAGGATGTGGCCGGAAGAATGCACCGATGGGTTGCAGGAAGCACAGTACGGTCGTCACAATACCCAGAATGGCGTGAGGGTTACGCACCTGCGACCAGCCACCGATCTCGACAAAGATCACCACAATACCGGCGACTGTGAGCGCCCACGTGAGCACCATCAGGAATCGATGCCACTGTTAGCAAATAAACAAATGGACAGTGGAGTCATTACGATCGGTGATCTTTATCAATCGCGTTTGCTTCCACTTACTGCAAACCACTGATCTTTGCCACACATCTGACTTCCGACCCACGTCTGGNGCACAGTACGGTCGTCACAATACCCAGAATGGCGTGAGGGTTACGCACCTGCGACCAGCCACCGATCTCGACAAAGATCACCACAATACCGGCGACTGTGAGCGCCCACGTGAGCACCATCAGGAATCGATGCCACTGTTAGCAAATAAACAAATGGACAGTGGAGTCATTACGATCGGTGATCTTTATCAATCGCGTTTGCTTCCACTTACTGCAAACCACTGATCTTTGCCACACATCTGACTTCCGACCCACGTCTGGCGGAAATAGCGAGCGATGAGAATACCGAGGGAAGCCGTACCGATCCACGCTGTGATCATGAATGCACCGTGAAGACGCAGCAACAGCTTGGACGATCCCTGCACAGGACCAACTTCAGCCAAAGATTGTGGGACGCCGGACACGTGACGGCCGATGTCGTGATAGTTAACATTCGTTGCTACAATGGATTGGGAAACACGGGTTAACATCGGTAATAGCACGATTGAACTGTTGCGTCATATTTACATTCCACCGATGATCCGGCCGCTATCAGGAGATGGAACTTATCATTGACAAGATCAAACTTCTTGCCCTTAACCATGCTGACGGCATCCCGTTCCACTTTGCAGTAAATCACACCATCATTGTACGACTTTTCCATCAGTTGGAAGATATTTTGTGGCTATTGTGGGGAAATAAGTCGTTGTTTTACTCGCGGGAATTGCTTCGAACGATCACGATCAGCTAGATACTTACAACACCCAGGCGCGTTGATCCGTACGGTCCGACTGTGGTCCACGAGGCGTAAGCATTAACCGTACCCTGTTCAGGTACGCATTCGATCACCGAATCTTCTCCCATCTTGGCGTCATCGGATAATCCCAGGGCAACGTAGGCCGGACTGTCTGGAGAAATCAAACAAATTTGATTAATCTTCAGTCATGATGCCATTTGCTTTGTCTTATACTTACTGTATCCTGCTTTCATTTCAAACACATAACGTGCACCGAGTACCGCGATCGTAACCACAGCCCGGCAGTTCTTGCTATCAACGCATCCCTCAGGAAAGCCGAAGCAACCCTTGCTCTGTCCACACGCATCGTAGATCGGGTCCGCTACCACTGGTGCTGCGGTTTGTGGTGGCCGATAGGGTGGAACGGTTGTGGTCGTTGTCGTACGCTTGGTGGATGCCGTTCCCGGTGCTACCGTAGTAGAGCTAGCCACCACACGTACCCGCTCGGAGGGAATGCCAACCCAGAACTTGTCAAAGTCCGGTGCGATCGTTGCGTTAAAAATCACATCACCGACAAAATTGTCCGGTGCGGTCCACTCGAGCGTCAGCTCCTGTTTCGGGCTGGTAGAGGTATGTGTTGCCGTATCTCCTTCAGCCTGACAGTCGATCAGCTTGATCGCGCCAGCATCCGTGTTTACGAAGTGGCCGACTATGTTGTTCGGTGGATCAGCCGCACGCGCCTGGATCATGTAGCCCTTGAACACTATATTAGCCGGGAACGATTCGATATCGATCTTGAGCGTCTGTCCGCTACCGATCACCGACGATTGAGGAGTGATCAGAAACGGTGTCTTGCTGGTAAGTGGTAAAATGCCATGATGGAACGGTAGCATACTGTCACAGACCGATGTTGGTGCACCGTTTGGCAACCCATACGAGGGAACCAGCGTGCTTAGCACGAGGGCCAAGCAAAGTAGAGGTAACATGCCGATGGGAAATCTTTTCCTGTGTTCAAAAGAATAAAGAAAATCTAGAATTAGAACTCGTGCTTGAAATTATTCTAAGCGATACAGCAAATTCTTTATTGTTCAAATTTTGCTCCGCAACGTGTCACACCAAATGGCACGTTTCGGATAAAAAGTGAACCCAATAAATCTTATCATTATTGACACATTTATCATGGCTTAATTCGTAAGTGATTCCCTGCCACCGACCGTTTGCTGCCGTTTTTCTAGTTTTTTTTTTTTGTGCAGCCTCAACAACGCTACCCAAATGCTCGGAACCTCTCAATTCTTTAACGACTTCTAGCCCGTCCCCTGCTTTACTTACGGCCACAGCACATAAGTGTATCTTCAAGTGGGTGCAAAACAAAACATCAACAAACTTCATGGTTTATGTAGCAAAAAAAAAATACAGCCTTCCCGCCAGAAGCATGAAGCGACCGTATCTTCCCAGACCCATCAAATTGATCCCATAAATCAAAGCCAACCGGTGGAACAAACAAAACATACACACAGACTCTCTGAAGGCAATGCGCTCTGCGGGCGCAGCATCAAGAAAAAGTGTGAGAACAAAACAATCAACACTCACGGGGATTGAGCTTTTCCCTCTTTTTGCTGTAGAAGTTTTGCGTTCGATTCAGTGTTTAAAGGCAAATTTTGTACGACAGGCAAAATACTGTTGTTTTTTGTTTTGTATGCTGTTGTCTACTGTCCTTTTCCACTTGACCAGGTTTTTCTTTGCGTTATTTATTTGCGCAGTTTTCGGTGTTTTATACACATTATACTATTTATACTCGCTCTTATATTCATTTCTTTTGGTCTTGAGATAAAAAAAAACACGCGCGCACACACATACATAGGGCCCCAGTTTTTATCATGCTTACTTCTTTTCATTGGACGCAACATCTCAATAGCCTGTGTGTCCGTGGTTCAGGCTCATGATATCGAAAGCACTACATCATGCCCTACTTGAGAGCATAATTTAATGGCCAGGTGCACCCGGGTAAAGGTACGCTTATTCTTCTCCATTCTTCTCCTTCTCGCGAGCTTTCTCCCGACACCACCGCTGACCATCCTCAAAGCTTCATTGCCATAAACCATAACAAAGCGGTCCCAAACTGCCACCAAGGACTGGACGGCAAAAGCTTTTTCCTTCAGCATACACACCTTCATGTTTCCTATTCAACACACCCAACAATGAATTTTCCACCCGAGTTGTGAGTGGTTGTGGTACGGGAGTGATCCGAAAGGTTTGCCGGACACATACATTCTCTCGCTCTCTCTCTCTCTCTCTATCTCCCTTGGAACACAGGCGTAGAATGAAAATGATCAAAACACCTCCCCTTTCTATGCACCTGGTGTAAGACCAGGGACGAAAGCCGAATGCCGGGAGGAAAAGGGGACGAAGAGGGCTGAACAAAAACGAAAAACTCACCCCACTCGACCCACCGGTACGCTTGACCGGAAGTGGTAATTGAGGGCAAGGATTTCGGAATAAATATCCCATTCGGGGTCAGTTTGTTTGCTTTTTGTTGTTGTTGTTGTTCTCATCGCCACATTTTTCTTTCGCACTCGTCGGCAAGAATTTTCCACACCTTCGCCGAACGCACCTTGACGATCGATACGGCGCAACGATAACGGTGGAGAAATAAGAACGCCCATTAAAATTAATCGATGTTTAGGACGGATATTTTTGCTTCGCACAAACCCAACCTTCTACCTTCGTGTTACAGTGCCACGTGTAGAGGGAGTTGGTACAGTTCATTGACGGACCCTGTACAGTGTGGAGGAAAAGTCTGGTGTCCGTACTGGGAATTCCCAGTCTAGTCGGAGCTCGGTGATTCCCTTGAATAGGGAAAAAAGCTGGAATAAATAAAAGAAAACAAAAAACCTCCACACGCATTGGAACTCGATTCACCCACTGGACCGGCCAGCTGCAGTTCACATGCAACACACTGACTGACCTCCCTCGGGGTGGACGCTCACGTACGTTCGATGCACTCGTTCGAACAACGTAACGCTGACCCGACCGACCGTAGTGCATTACATCGGCACTGGAAGAGAGTGCTGGTTGCGGTTGGTAAAGAGCTCTATTTTCTTCAGAAACTCACTCGGGGGGGCATGCAATTACCGGGTTGCAAGTTAGGTTTTGCTCTCGGCCATACATGCAACCTGGCGTGTGCATCTTTCGCATGTTGTCTATTCCAATCTCATGGCTTGTCCGACCGATCGGTCGTTAACCTTTTCCGTTTCGCTTCATTCTGTGAACGACACCGACGGTTTGATTATTTATTGACGAACGATGGTCTGGTTTGCTTATTATACTGCTTTCCTATGATACGTTGAAGTGCAATAGCTGCACGCTTAATTGTGGTATTATTATGATGCTCATGTATTACCTAATGTTTTTTAAAAATCTTACAGTTATGAGTAATATACCAATTTCGTATCATCATAATTAGAAACCTATTAACATTCTCGACGACCCATTTCACGATCTGGAACACATTAGAAATACACTAAGTATAATTCTGTCTAACTGTGCACGAAACAATTTATCGCAAACAGATGAGAATCGCTCACTAAACTATGTCAACCGTACGTTTATAACCGAAGGCAAACCGGGTTAAAAGCTCTGGTAACCGACACGGTCTCGTTTCGCCTTGCTCTCCAAGCGGAAACCCGCCACGACATCTACCCATCAAGTAAGTAGCTAAAATTTGCTCACGTATAGAACACTGATTCCAATCATTCCACTTAAACGCATTCCACGCATCTGTGACCTCGCCAATCTGCTGCTTACAAATCGCGCTAAAACATTATCTTTCGCTGTGGCTTTGCTCTGCCCCGTCTCGTGTCGGCCACATAATCCGCTACGAAGCACGTGTTTCGTCCGTGTTCGTGACTGGTGCTACCACCTCAGCATCAAACTAGTCCGGAAGAAGGCGCACACATAAACGATGTCATCTCGTGCATGAAGTAGGCTTCTATACTGCTATTGTGTGGTTTTCGTTGATTTTATTTAAATTGCAATACTGTTTGATAGATACAGTACATTTAATTCACATCGGAAAAATCAATCCCGATCAAACGTAAGTACGAATATTTATAATATTTGGGATTTGAATCCCAATTAATCAAACGACGATTAATTCTTTCCATTCGATTAGTACAAAATTTATGTGCATCCTCTGGATTCTCTACACCATTTACATGTTTTTACACATACATTCTCCGCTCGTCATTCTCTTTCCTGGCTGTGAGCGTGCTGCGCCAGTCGATTGTCCTGCGGTACATAAAACGTTTTGTTCAGCTGCTGTTTGCTATTTGCCAGTTTAGCCTTAATAGCAGACAATTGTTGACAGGACTTGGACACTACTCGCTCATATTCTTGCTTCAATACAAGATTGTCCGACCGTTTCTGTACACGCAACTCCAAACCTTTACGATCGTTATCAATATCTACATCCGTTTTCTCATCGCTCAACACATTCGTAATAAAATCAAGCAATAGCTGTGAATCTCCAATATCGACTCCCTCATCTTTACCATTGAAGTACTCATGACGAATCTTTTCGGCGGCATTTTTCGCCTCCTCAATGCTACTGTACAGCGTCAGATTGGGCCGTAAACTCTTTAAACACTCGTGGTAGATTTGCTCCAAAATAACTGAAAATATATGTAATCGGTCTTCCACGACGACGCCACGACGCGGCTCCGCAAAGATCAGCTGTGATTTATTGTGCCAATAGTACTGCTGAAAGAACACAAGAAAGTGATTTAAACGATTGCGTTCATGGCCTATGTTAAAATATTTTCCGCAAGTATTCAACAGCACACAGGCCATCTTCACACGGGATAGCGACATTTGCAGATCAGTCCCAGGCGGTGACGGCTCATCGTGCGAAACATCCACTCCGAGAGAGATAATCGAGTACAGTGTGTTGAAGATGGTATCCGATTCGACCAGCTGGTAGTTGTACAGCTCGCCCAGATATGTTACCATCGCGGTTAATCGTTGCTCTAGGGCAATTTTGTTGATCTTCATTGTTGCCCGAATATCCTCAAGGACCGCATCGATAACACGTACGACTGCCTGTTCCTGGTACTTTTGCAAACCCATCAGCAAGTCTGCCAGGGAAGGAATTACATTATAGTGCACATTATACGCCTGTGACAACCACTGGACGGCATAGTCCGCCATCTCCACGTCATCCCAATTCATCCGACAGAAGAACATGACTATTCTGTCTACATTAGATTTTCCCAGTTCCCGAAAGACAAGACGCCAGAGGTAGATGTGATGGGTTGGAAGCTTTTGTTGTTCTTCCTTTGAGGTTACTAGTCCCTTCACAAGATAAAAAACATTATCAACCATCTGCTGGTGTCGATCCAGCATCTTAGTGGCCTTCTTTAGACGCACCATTTCTTTAAGGGACGCTTCCACTCGCATATGAGTTTCTGGGCAATTAAAAAGATAAACACCACAAACCTCCAATAGTGCGCAAGCCATTTCAACGTTATGATGCTGGAAGTTTACCAGCAAATAACGCAAACAGTGTAACGCATCCTGTTTGCAGTAGATATCCAACTTTACCAGTTCGCCGATGTACCGTACCAACTTGATTTTCGATTCCAAATTGTTCTGATTCTTCTTGTTCAGAGAGTAGAAGTTGAATTTCAGCATCTCGCACAACTGCTGAGCCACATCCGACGATACTAAATTGATGATCGCGACAAACCGCGCGTACATCGGTAACAGATCGAGACGGGTTCGGGGAACTTCCAACAGTACTGTTACCAACTTAACTCGCACGTTCCCTATGGTTAGATGCTCAAGGAACTCGATTGCCGCCTTATCAATCATCTCCGTTTTAACGCAGCGTTGCAGTTTTTGTTTAAGCTCCTCCAAATAGCGCCGGGAGTCCAACATTGCCATCCATTTGTCGTTTCCATCAACGGCTGTCAAATTTCGCCCATGTGTCGCTGCTTCCCGATTGTGATCGTCATCGTCCTGCTTTGGTTTACAATAGCTGGGCAAAATATGGTTCCAATCAGGCCAATCAACACAGAACGATTTCGCTTCTCTGTCTTGCCATGGGTCAGGGATCTCATTCCGCAACATACCGTCGGTTTGCTCATCTGTTGCGTCGGTTTGTTCTAGCTTTTCCATCAAAGGAAATTTCTCCCCGAGCAGGTCCGCTAGCGAAATAGACAATGCATATAGCATTTCATACTCATACTCTTCTGTGGTACTCTTATCTTTTACCATCTTCGGCAAAAATTTCTTGGCCAGCTGCAATTTCTTATTTTCCGATTGCAAGTGCTTTAGTAAAGATCGATAATATTCGCATATTAAAATACTCAGCGTCCATTGATCACTCGGTGAAATCAACGATGGCATAGGCATCGCAACGCCGTACTTGTAAAGCAACATTTTCTTGCGTGTTGGCACTAAATATACGAACTTATATGCGAAGTGCCTGTAGAACGACAGCACAATTGACAGGTTCGTGTGCATCGCCTTTCTCCCTGCCATTAGACCCGTCAGACAATCACGGAGAAGCGGAATACCCAGCACGTTCGAAAATATTCCCACACTAATCAGTTCACCGAAAAAACGCAAATCCACACACATCTTGTCCGGATTAGTGACCGTATCTCGAGGCTTGATTGACAGTAACTTATGCCAGCTTTCGAACATCGTGGGTGCAAAACTCGCATATTTCCGGTGTAGATGAGAGCACAATGTCAACGCAGCATCGATATCGCTCATCTTCAAATGTGCCCCCACCAATGCCGCACTCACATCCGACATGTACTTCGTCAGGTTCAATCGAGGCATGTCCTGCACCAACGACGGTAGCTGCTGAGCGTTAAATTGCTTCAGTCGGTTCACAAAGGCTGCGTTCTTCTTGACACTCGAATCATAGTGTGAAAAGTTCGCCTCAGATGGACGGTTGGGCGCTATGTTCAGATGGCGTTCCATCATTTGAACGTAGTTGGCGTTCCGAATGTATTCCACATACGCATTCAACTCAGCACGTTCAACAATCTCGTCGATGTTGGTAAAATTTTGGTGGATAGGTAATACGTTCACGTGCCTTACATTATCAGCAGCCATAGTTGTGAAATCCTTTACTTAATGCTGTAACGACGGTGCGTAACTTGTGCAAAAAAACGACTTCCAGCTAGAATTATTTCCACACGTCAAAAGACAAAAGAGGTTTATATTAGATGAAAGAACCAATTTCCTCGGAAACAATCCAGTATAGCAACTGATGCGTCGTACCTGCTAATCCAAGCGACTCGGCGCAGTAATAGGAACGTATTTTTCCTTTAAGAATGAATTGTGAGTTCAATGTTGGTAAAAAGCAATAACTATTATTCGCAAATATTGCTCTATTGCCCTGCTTGATTGCGCTTTGCAGACTAAACGTTCCAGTACTGTCTACCATGAATTACGCCACTGAACGCAACGCGAAGACAAACATCTAAACGGGCGAAAACTTAGTACGCAAAACATACGCTAGACGTCGCTAGTGTGATCGTTTTCGCCCGATAATGTAATCTCGTGTTTTTTATTTAGAAACTAATTAAATTGATCTACGTCTTATGGGTTGCAAAGATATCATATTTTCAATCTTTTAAATCTTAGTAATTTAATGCATTGCACAAACTACAACAATTTGTTTTTGTAAAATGAAGGCACTATAATTTATTGCTCGATTTGAAGTCAATGACCATTATTATGGAAAGTGTGTGCGTGCGTTTATCGTTTATCCTATCGCAACTGATGACCCTTTTTGTGTAGCATAATGTTGTTCCGATTTAGATTTGTTATTAATTATTCAAACTTCCTTCCTATTCTACGTAGCACTTGCTACGTGTTCAAGTAAGCGGAACGCGGATGTAACAGTGTCGCACGCCGGGCGAATTATTGTGTGTGTGTGTGTGTGTGTGTGTGTGTGTGTGTGTGTGTGAATTTTTTTTAAACGCACAAGTCAGCTAATGCAACGACATTGATACAGCTCTTAATGGTTGATGGCCTTTCAAATTTATCATGCCATGACATGGGGAATGGTTTTAGAAGCTTAACGCTAGTGGCCCGCACGAATTTTATGGTTTTAAGCGGTTCATTCGCTTAACCGCGACAAGTTGTTGCGATTTATGACACCGGAATGCTTCGCAAAACTAAGCCAACCTTGAGGATTGGAACATTTTTTAAAGTGAAAACTATTTCTTCGTTTGTGTGTTTTTGAGGTTTTTGGGAGGGGTAATTTCAAGCGTAATTTCAAGCATTTTCGATACCAACGCACAATAGTCAAATAATGAAGTGTACAAACTACACTGAAACACTTCATTTGGTTTTGTTGTGAACTGTAATCAAGGTCGAGTTTTACTGCTTCATTCTGCCGTAATTGATACAGTATTGTTTTATGTGTTTCGCGTAGCTCGTTGTTGTTCTTATTCCATTGTTTTTTATTTGCTGTTAGCATTTCTATTTTCCCTCCAAACTTGGCTTACCTTTATACTTAGTATTATTGCACAAGTTACATTAAATTTAATGCGATTTACTATAAACAATTTGTTTATGTTTTCATACTCGGTTGCAGTTGTCTTTTTGTTATCAATTGTTTTACAATTTCTGGTACAAACTACTGAAACAGAAAACAGTAGTAAAATGGAAACGCGCAATAATAATTACATGAATTCACCGAATGACGTAGGTATATAAAAAAATGGGTGCTATTGTCTTCTTTATTTAACCCATTCTTCGTCATTACCGCATATCAAGCAAGTAGAAAAAATAACGTTTACCCAACCACCATAGCGTATCAGACAATTGTTCAAATAAACGATTATAGCAATGGAACAACAGCAAAACAAAAACTCCGCAACCTAGAAGTGTGTTTTTTCTATTATTTGGAAAACCATAAGGGTTGGCCAATGCTGCTTTCCAATGCTTCTTAGTCTGCCCGGTCTTATTATTCGCTTCGCGCTATTCCTGTTCAAACACAAGTTCAGCAAAAGCAAATATCTGCTCGTGATTCCTGCCTTTCAGTACGCCAGGAACACCTACGACGGAAAGGTTAATGAGGGTGTTGAACAAATTATCAAACAAACGTGCCACCGTTGATTGTTGGTACAGTTTAGGGGAGGGTGCTGTTTTTCTTTCTTCTTTTTTTTCTTTTGTTTTTATTCATGCGCCATCCAACGGCCACACAATGTTTCTGTCGTTCCGTACGGTTATGTTTGTTTCGGTGATTCTTCTATGCGTGCGTCCGGCGTACGCTCACCGGTCGGTGGGGATATCATTCATTGGAACGGTTTTACCGCCGAAACCGGTACGAGGGTTTAACGTTTGTTCTTTGCCAAATTTACCACCAAATTTACCGTACCGATCGGGCGACGTATGCTTCTACTGCGTATGTTATGCATGTGTTGCACGGCCCTAGTGCAACAGCACACACGACAGCGGAATATGACGTCAGACAGGTAGATAGGTAGGTAGGTGCAGGTATGACCCCATCCAGCCAAAGGGCTGATTGTAAACGTGAGATGAAGGCCTTGGTGCCGGTGCCGGTGCCGGTGTGGTACGTACAATTTACACAACCGCAGACATATGCACCTGTTGGCATGATTGATGGACAGAGCAAATATTAAACACTGTCCACCCGTCCGTCCGTTCATATCTTTCGGGATCCGGGTGTAAAAGTTCCAACCGGGCAAACCGAAGGACATTCCAACGAACGAACAAACACACGGTTGGAACGATTGTAATCGAAGTGCACTTCCGGTCGGACGTGGAATTAATTCCATTACTGGTGCGATCCAACCGGAACGCCTGTCGTCATCGTTGTAGGCGTGAGAAAAGGTTGATGCTGGTGTCATTGCGTTAACCATTATACGAAGCGTATTTTGCCGCTAAAGCTTCGATGAATGATTTTCGTACCAAATTGTGTATTTATGTTCGCTACAAAGTGTGCGAAAATTGAAGAAATATTTTAATATAAGTTNTTTTTTTTCTTTTGTTTTTATTCATGCGCCATCCAACGGCCACACAATGTTTCTGTCGTTCCGTACGGTTATGTTTGTTTCGGTGATTCTTCTATGCGTGCGTCCGGCGTACGCTCACCGGTCGGTGGGGATATCATTCATTGGAACGGTTTTACCGCCGAAACCGGTACGAGGGTTTAACGTTTGTTCTTTGCCAAATTTACCACCAAATTTACCGTACCGATCGGGCGACGTATGCTTCTGCCGCGTATGTTATGCATGTGTTGCCTAGGCCCTAGTGCAACAGCACACACGACAGCGGAATATGACGTCAGACAGGTAGGTAGGTAGGTAGGTCCAGGTATGACCCCATCCAGCCAAAGGGCTGATTGTAAACGTGAGATGAAGGCCTTGGTGCCGGTGCCGGTGCCGGTGTGGTACGTACAATTTACACAACCGCAGACATATGCACCTGTTGGCATGATTGATGGACAGAGCAAATATTAAACACTGTCCACCCGTCCGTCCGTTCATATCTTTCGGGATCCGGGTGTAAAAGTTCCAACCGGGCAAACCGAAGGACATGCCAACGAACGAACAAACACACGGTTGGAACGATTGTAATCGAAGTGCACTTCCGGTCGGACGTGGAATTAATTCCATTACTGGTGCGATCCAACCGGAACGCCTGTCGTCATCGTTGTAGGCGTGAGAAAAGGTTGATGCTGGTGTCATTGCGTTAACCATTATACGAAGCGTATTTTGCCGCTAAAGCTTCGATGAATGATTTTCGTACCAAATTGTGTATTTATGTTCGCTACAAAGTGTGCGAAAATTGAAGAAATATTTTAATATAAGTTTATCTGCACCAAGATTAATCTTTCCATCAAGGAAATATCGATTCACGATGCGAGATACACCTGCGATTTTGTTTTGTTTCGCTGCGATGCAGATGAGGTTAACTACCGCTGCGAGCAAACGGTTTCTCTCAATTAAGACCAAATTGCACAAGTTTGGGGCCAAATTTGCACGGAAAACTGGAAACACCACAAACCCATTTCCAATACTGGATTGTTTCAGCATGATGGGTGGTGAGACACCACGCCTTCACTCCCCTCTCATAACCACCTCAATCAACCTGATGAAAACGTTCGATACGGAAACAACCGGTGGAATGTGCAGTTGCAAGTGTGGATGTGGATTAACCATCTGTCTTAAATCGTCTGCAAAATCGATGTGGAGCACCATTAGCATCACTCGATACAAGTGGCGAAAACTGTGCGAAGTATCATTTTAGAAAACATTCCACGCGTTAGTTAAGAACACGGTACCCATACACGAAACGCATCGAACAACGGAAGAACAGTAAGTAACGGCTTGCAAGACTACGATTGTGCCGAAATTGTTTTTCCGCGGTTCGATACGCGTTACGAGGCGACCTGATCGATTCAAGTGTTTCAGTTTGAAGGTGCTCCACTCTATAGCCGATGCGAATATTAATTGGAAGCTTAAATATTCATTATGAATCATGCGCGTCTTCCGCCCCATGCCGTCCACAGGTAAGGCAGTCACGCAGCTTTGTCGAGTGGGAGTCGAAAGTGAACGGAATTCCTCTTCAGCATGCCTGAATTCTCGAAGCACCTCCAGCCTAATCATCACTGTAGCAGCTCGTTTTCCACCGTGGAAAATTGCTTTTCCACTTCATATGTAGCACGCGTTGGAATGCTTCAAGTTCACACGCACACATGAACACACACACACAGACACGCTCGTAAATGGACATATTTTGGGTATAAAAGCGGACACATACACACAAACAGCAGACTGTCGCATCGATACAATCTGGCACAAACTTAGCAGCTTTTCATAGAATTTGTATTCTACGAGTCACGTTCGAGTGATTCAAAGCCGTTTTTCCGTACGACCACACCTATTTCACCCTTCGCCAAAGACACTTTAAGAACATTAAAGTACCACAGCTCAACGGGTAAATCTTTTCGGCAAATCTGGAAACCCGTTTGTAATGCAAAGGTACGAGCAGCCTACACAACATTCACCATCAAGGGACACACTAATGCTTCAAATCTCACTAATCACAGGCACAACCCACACCGAGCGTAACCGAGCCCGACGTTTCAAGATGAATGTGTCACCAAACGGGGACTCCAGAAGTACCGACGCGTCCAACACTTAACGTTGGTGAAACACAATCGAGTAGCGACGATCGTTAGTCAACCGAGGTGATAATGATCACATCACCCACTAGCAACCCCACCCGAGCCGGTTCAAACCGCGATCGCTATCGGCTGTCACATCGCCATTTTGCCCATTGTCTCAAGGTTCAGCACATTCTCGGCACCTTGTCAGGCACCCCAAACTTACCACGACCGTGTACGGCACCAAACAGAAAACACCCGTCCCGGAGTAACGATCGAAACTAACTAGTCAACCTGCTTCGAGCGGGTCTCACAAACGACTGAAACGACCTGCCATCATCGGAGGCACTACTAGCGGGCAATGCACGTCTTGGACCTTCACGAGATGTCCCTCACCGGTACCGGCTCACGCTCACGAACTATGTAAGTCGCACCGGCGACGGTGCTAGCCTCGATCTTCGGCTAGCGGCTTTTGCCCGCATCCGTCTGGGTGTACCTTGCTGTCGCGACATACACGATCGCTAAAAACGGTCACCGTGAAGTTAATTAGTCTGTTAGCTGAAAGCGAAATTAATGCCATCGGTCGCAACAAGTGCCCTAACTTCCTTCCTAACGAGCGTTTAGCAGCTAAAGTGTGTGTTTGTACCCGCAATCGTGTGCGGGTTCGGGTTCCGTCTGCTGGTTACAACTGTTGTTTCTGTTTTACGACAGGTGTAATATGCTTGAAATAAACTTACAATGTATTGTTACAGCCTGAAAGTATCAGCGCATGATGTTAAATCTTTGTTGATTACATTAAAGATCAATGTTTTAAGCTTGTTAAGTTATTTAGTTCATCAAAATAACTAAGAATTGTAATATACACGGTTGGCCCATGAGAAAAATTATGAGAAAGAGCAAACACACTATTTGGAACCAAGCGGACGAGACAAATCCTGGTTTTTAATAATTAAAGTCTGAATTAAATTTAACGAAAAAAAAACAGAAACAACATAAGTGTGTTTAAAACCAAAATTAAACAATTGTTGAGAATAATGGATAACAAAAATTACACAATACAATAAACAACACAGTTATGGTTTAAAACAATATAAAAGTTCGTCACGAGCAAAGCAAGCAAAGAACAAATTTTGCCATTCGATCACATTAGTTTCACACGATACGGCTCATTACCAAACAAAAAAAAAAAACAATACCTAGAAAAGCCTCTCTAAACGTGGCTGTTTAAAATTCAATCTGCGGTACAATCGCCGCCGGTGCATTTTATCGATTTTCGCACATTCTCACCGTCGTTTGAAACCATTTATCGTAATGAAGCAACGACGCGGTGAACCATAGACCGACCCGCGCCAACCATCGCCCCGGGAACCCGGACGGGATCAGGACGAGTATATGTGTCCTGCAAGCACACAGGAAGCAGCATCCGTTGCGATATGGTCGCACGGGAATGTGACAACGGTTGAAGTTTACCACAATCCCATCATCATCATCATCATCATCACCATGATCCCGCGGATCGAAAACAAAGCGAAACGAAAAGAATAACAGCAGCAGCACCAAGTGAAAAAAGGCCCTGACTGGGCCTGATATAATAACGGAAAACCATAACCCGCCTGTTAAGCCGTGAATGATTGATGAACATTTTCATTATTAATGCAATTAATCTAGCATAAAACGAAATTTAACAGCACATTACTCGAACTAACTGCCGACTTCCTCCTGGGTGGTGGTTCGGTTCCACTGTGCCAACCCTGGGGGTGTGAAGAAAATTCGTCTTACGCGTTACAAAAGCTACGACAATATTATTCATTTTGTGGCTGGAACGACTTTTTTCATACTGATCGTACATTTTTTGTTTTCGTTGCTGTTCCCCTGCAGTCGCTTGCTCACGGCTACGGCTCGGGGTGTGGTTTGCATTTTGGCAAGCTATGATTTGCCCAACTTGCGCTACGCTGTCTGTCCGTGTGCGTCATCCTTTCTGGCTTCATTCAAACCGATATTACAGCTCTGGTGTACATTGTGGTATAAACTTTGCGACAGTGGGTGGTTAACCGCCGGGAAAGTTTGTAGTGCTGCTTGTCGGGTTAGTGACCGGACAATGGAAATGATTCAAGCCTCGGTTCGTACTACCAGCTCAAGATAAACTTTTGCATATTTTGCACCACCACCGAGAGCAATGGCGAGATGGCGACGGTTGATGAAGGGTCCCGGTAAACTAAATCCTTGCGTTTTACGAGTGCAACCAATGGGATGCAAAACCTGTAGATGGGTGCAAAACCATGACCTTCGCAATCGAGCATGATACATTGAACTTGCGAGCCGAACAACGACGGCACGGTCTGTAACGAATGGACCTTGGTGCAATGATTTGCAAGCTCATTCTCAAGCATGAGAAGCAATTAAGGGACAGTGATTGAGTATTGAGCAAAAGGCAAATGATCACAATTGTACTGTTGTTGAAGGAATTAATGCACTAAACGTGATGTTTTCCTTGTGTTGTGTTATTTTTAAATACTTTGTTGCCGCATGTTTCCATGTTTACTTAGAAATAGTTCGTGATTATTTAACAGAAAACTATAATATTTTATTCACCTTAATGCACAATCCATAATTATCAAGAATAATCTTCAAACTCTCGAAAAATAATTGTTTTTTAAATCTTTTTTTTTACTGGTAAATTCCTTTTTTGTATTAGCCACGAAAGAAGGTTAGTCATACTCACGTCATGTTTTTGAACAAAATTGGTGCCAATGGAGGCTGCTAATTACCTGAAAAAAACAAACAAACAGAAACTCCGATTAGAATCAACGATCAAATAAGCTGTAAACGATTAGTGGAAAAACAACAGTAAATATATAACAATGCTAAACGCTTTTGTTAACTATAAATTTCCACAATTCTTCCTTGCCAATGGCGTTTAACAATTGTTCCTTTGCAATGAAAAAAATGAATGATTTTCCTCCCATACGCCTTCGACTAAGATAGTGATCGACGGACAAAACGTAAACTCACAATGCGGATTTCCCACAGGAGGAAGCTACTATAAGGTTGGAGCTTATACACAAGTGTATGAATCATGTTGCCGGGTTTTTACCAGAACCAGCGCGTATTCACATCATGATGGACAAGTTCCAGCCATGACTCATCCACGCCGATCAGCACAATGACCGAACAACCTTCACTATCGCCGGAAAGAATGATTGTGCAGCAAACGGGAAGCAATGGTTTGCAAGAGCATCAAAGTGAAACATTATTTAGCCGACCAACTAGTTCACGCTTCAATAGTAATGGCGATCCCGAACGCATGCCTGACGCACGCTGAGATCGGAGCCATGTGCGAATCGTAACCACAGCTAAACCACACACGGCCGAGAAGCGGAATGTGCGCGGGTACTTTTTTTCATCTTTACCTTGACAATGTGTCGTTTACGTTGGCTTCGTGATCGGCGTGAGAATTTTGTGAACCGACATTGCATTTGCTCCATGTCGTTGGACATCTGGTGGAATAAAGGCACTTTTTTTTCGCATGATATCACAATGCTCTAAGCGCTTGGAAATGGACGGTGCTGGGATGGAGTAGCAACGCACCGCAATGTTCGCCATCATTCGCAAAACCCTAAACTGGGAGGTCAGGAAAGTTAGAATTATTTTCAGTTTGCGTGTCACTGCGCTTCACGGTCAACGATTTTTGACTTTTGACTCCGTGGTTTCTTGCCTTGGGCGCACGTGACAACGCACACACTAGTGGGCCGGTAGGTGGACAGAAAGGAAACAACCACGCATACACAACAAAACACAACAACAAAAAAATACGATCGCTTCACTCACCATGCCAAACGATGTGGTCAGGTTTTGAATGTTTTGTACTCGACACTTCCATTCGCTCGTGAATTTGCGCACACGTGCAATCGAACCGGTGATGTGAAGGAAAATGTTGTGCCAGAGGTATGCGAGAGGTATGCAGCAAGTAAAGGTTGCTAGAGTAAACCTGTGGTATTAACACATCGGTATAGTCGATTCTTTTTACCGGCCAACACATGATCGACGATTTTTTTTCCTCCGTTGGTATGCAAATCGTTTCTGGATGGTCAATCCAGCCTACCTGGCTGAGTGAGCGCGTTCCGATGTTTGCGCTACTGCACTGGGTTTCATTTTTTTTCTGTGGTTTATTCGGCATGAAGGTCGCTAGTTATGGTGTTTTTTGCTCAGCTAGTTAGGTATTTTTCTTCACCGCATACAAAACAGCGTATTGCGTAAATTGTGGGATAATTGAACCGCTTTTTCAAACAATGTGCGAATGGCTTTATCAATTTGTTATAGCTGCAAACAAGGTGTAATAAATGCTAACGATCCCTATGATCATTACCGGAAATTAGTATAAGCGAAATAAAATCGAAAAATAATAATCATTACGTTATTTATTTAGTTATTTAGTACACAATTGTGCTTTTTAACCAACAACAATCAAAAATGCAAATAAACAGGTGTCGAAATTCTCAAAGAAATTTGAACGAAAGTTTGATCTTGCGAGAATATCATTTAACGTAAGATATACAGTATGACCATTTCGCAGCAACTAAAAGCTAAGCAATCATGAATTATTAAAAGTAATAAAAATGAGTTTAAATGTTTGGTTTTACTCCTGAGAAAATGGTCACTAGTGTTAATTAATTATTTAAGCAATGTGATAATAACATCTTGATGATAATTTAAATAAGATATAAATATCGATTGAAAATATCAGGAATAAGAAACATAATATCCACTAAATGTTATATCACAACACAACTAATCCATTCGATATGTAATACCCAACTAATGAAATGGTAAATGATGACAAATTACACTCCAACAATAATATCAAGCACTGCCCAATCTCTTCCAAGTCAACGAAGTATCACTGGACAAAGTAAACTAGACTAGAGACCCAAAAAATAAAAAAGGAACTAACGCGGACAACATAAAAACCGGTGCTCCGATTTATCGTCCATATAATCCAGCAATTAGGTAAAACACCACCGACTGGATCAAGCAACCTGGATCAGCGAGACTGGCTGGCAATGCAACAATTAATCTAGCGCCATGCTTCGTTGACGATGACGATGGCTATACTTGACGAATCTTAGGATCATATTTCCCTAATGACCGAACTTCGGTACTGACAAATCTCGACTCGGCCGGAATATGATATGCCAGACCCCGCACGATAAAGATACTCATTGCGAGGGATGCCACACGGTGAAATGTGTACCATGCCAGAGCATGAAACCAAGGCAAGAACCCAAAAATTTAGCGTTGCGCTGTTGGGCTCTCGAGCGAAGTGGATGAAGCCAGCGCCAGCACCATTTTACAGAGCCATTCATCTCGAAAAAGACACTCCACTCACGCCACAAGTGTCCACAATTAATGAGCACGATTTCCCACGCTAATGCTCCCGCGACCGTTCGCATCTTGGCCATCGTGACCATCGTCATCTACGTCGTCCCATTGCTCAAGGCGCATTGCAGGCTTCGTTCGCTTGATTTTGGTTTTCCTTTCGACGGGTGGATTTATTCGTAATAAATCGCGACCCGGAGAAGTTCAGCTTCAATCTTCCACAAACACACATTTTCTTAGTGCTGCCGACTGACCTCTGTGTGACCAGTGTGATCAGAATCATTCGCCCGAAATGGCTTCCATGCACTCCCATGTACCCACAATCAACTCAGTGGCTGAGAGATTTCTGATGATTTGATTTCTTGTTTGTGCCAACCATTCGCACAACGAATCAAGATGAATGGATGACGGCACCCAACGACGACCGACAGTCGGTGCAACTTCAAGAGGTACTTCCCACAAGATAGGCCTCGAATGAAGCGCGTTTGTGAGAGACGAGCCTTAAGTTTGAAGTACCGCAGGGAAGTGTCATTTCACCCGGAGGCCTTCATCGCTACGGGTTCGGCTTTTATCCTTAGCCATAGTGTTGCTTTTTTGGGGACGTGATTCGATATAAACGGCGATATACTGTGCGGAGATTTGTCTGCCGTTGTGGCCATTCTCGGCGTTCTCTGCACCGAGCAGGGATCAAATGAAGAAATTAAGCAATCGCACGGTCATAACCACAATAATCTACCAGAGGCAAAGGCTAGAAAAAGGTACTCACGAAAGCGGGAGTGAATTATTTTTATTGCCCTCCTTAGCAAATACGGACGATTCCCGCTACGGAGGATTCCCGCTGTATGTCCAAAGCCTTTTGCTGGTGCAGAATTATAGCCTACCAGCTCATGCCTCAGCATGAACGGACGGGATGGTGTTTGATAAAATGCAAATTTTCACTCGCCACACTCGCACACAACACGAACTCAGATTGAGCCGTGTGCCAGGTACTGTCGGCGGCACTGAACCGGTGGCCGCTATGTTTAGAAGTTAATGACTATATTTCGTCTCTTAAGTGCACTTTGCAGCGTGGAAGCATGAATTGTTACCGCGATGCGCGCTTCTCCACCGTGGCCTAGTGGCTTCACTTTCACCCCAACGTACGCATCCGAAATTGTCAAGTCACTCGAAATATCGCTACTGTTTGGTTGTGTGTCAGTGGCTACGGGAGATTTCGTTTCGTTTTGCCGTGCAGTATGAAACTGCGGTGTGAAGCTATGGTGTGCATGGTACGGTTGGAGAAGAGGTTTTGGGTTCCGTCCCGTACGATATACGATACAAGAGAAGTACGGATTCATTATTTTACTTCCTGTGCGCTCCTACTGTTTCTACAATTGTATAGATCAGATGCACAATTTGAGCAACACTTCACATTTTGATTGATTGAGTCTAGTGATACAAATAGTATGCAACAAAATATGTAAATGTTATAACAATAAAAAATGATAAATTTTACAACCAGAAGTTCA